>JOMC01000114.1:2970-48480 GCA_000812125.1 Aspergillus ustus
AAAAAAAAAAAAAAAAACCCCTACAGCGAAGCTCTGGCACTTGTACATCTCCACTACTCCCGGCAGGACATGTCAAAGGCTGCGAGAACTGAGGGGATCTGCCACTTTGATCGCCGTCCGCTCGTGGATGGAGATGCGAGGCAGGATTCAGCTATAATAACGTGTTGCTCCCTGTGCGATCCTCAGGCGCCTTGTCTGGAGGTGGAGGTAAAAAGCTGCGCTGTCTAATTTCCTGTGATCTAGTGCCTTGCTTAGTGGAGAGTGGTATTGATCCCTCCTTGTAGTAAGGCTTGATGAAAATATTGGATGGATAGGCCACCCGGGGGCCAAGTGCCCAGTTGAACAAGCCGAGGATCTGCGCCGTGACCGTGTATCTGATGTTGTATATGAAGTAGGACCCGAACGAGTACCATATCTTGTTTGTGGACGTGCTGTAATCCCCGTGCGCTTGGAACGACAGGTCGCTAATGAAATACCCGTGCAGCTGGGTATCCATGATTGTCTTTCTGTCAACCAGCTTGCCACCACTGATCTTGATACCAATGCTGGCTTTGGGTGTGATCTTAATATCCAGCTACGCGTCAATAACAACGCCGGCTTTAAACACAGGCTCGACGCTAAATAGGCCAGGTGACTGCGTGTCACTCTTGAGCCCAAGGAGCTCCTTGTATTTGTCTTTGGCATCCTTGTTCTGCGGCTAGTAGACTTTGGCATTGCCGAAGCTGACCTGTGCGCCTGTGTTGACCTCGCCGTGTAAGGTCATGACTCCATGGATCTAGATTCCAGGACAAATTAGACACCACAACCAGGGCGCTTGGGCAGGCCCGAGAGATGTTAGATAGAACTAACCTCTCCATAGATGTTAAGCGTTGGTCTGATGGCTGTGATCCCCTTGACCGCTAAGCCCGGGTATACCAGGGTGTTAATGATTTTCTTGCGCCCGGTCGTAGACTGATACCGCGTATTGCCCTTGATATAGAGATCTAGATACGCCGTCGGCGACATGCCAAAATAGGCAAAGGCTTCTGGCTTGCTTGGTGGAATAAATGTTCTAGAGAGGTAATGTGCATATGTCGCGTCCATGACCAGGTTCGCCTCGAGATTAACGCGCAGGTTGGCGTGGAAGCTAGCCCCAGGGCAGCTGCTCTGCGCATAGAAGAGGGGGAAGGTCCTGGCCCAGCCAAGTGGGATCGCACCCAGCTCGGACTTTGTCACTGTTGTCTTTGCGATGTGTGAGTCAACCCGCCGTCCAAGGGAATCAGGACCAACAAATATACCAGTTTCGCGAGCCATTCACAGAATGCACCCCACCAGCGCTTCTGCACGTGCCCCTCGGGCATCTCCATCCCCGTGTTTATGTGGACTGGCGTTTCGGATGCGTGAGGCCTGCCTCGCCTATCCCGCGCTTCATCCAACTCGCCAGGGAATTCGTCATCTCCCCCCAGTAGTCTAGTAGGTTAGTGTAGTCCACTCTAATATTGACTGGCTCGTCCGCGCGTTTAGGATAAATTAGATGAAATTTATAGTTAATCTAGACTTTATAAATAGGATTCTTGTTTCTCCTAACGCGGCGATGCTCCAGATAGTGATCCGGAAGCTTGTATTACGCATGGGCAGGCTTCATAAACACGATGCGGGCGAACGGGCCCTCGCCAATGTGGTTAGGGAGCCTGATAATCATATCTTCTGCGCTGTTAATAAGAATCCGCTCGCACTCCCTAGATCTGGCCAGGTAGTTGTAGTAGATGTGCAGCATCTCCTCACTGTGGTCAAATACTTTATCTATCAGGGTTTAATTTGTTATCACCACGGAGCGCTTCCTGTTAGATATAGTGGGAGATCAGCAGACGACTGTCTAGGTGTTGGCAAAGCTGTTGTTGATGGAGCCCTCAGGTCTATCCAACATTATAAATCCATACGCGTCCGTGCTATCCTCAGCGCCTCGTGCTGCTCTATACTTGTTGTTGTTATTCTTATTGTACTCGTTGCTATACTTCCAGATAACATCCAAGTCCTTGGGATTGTTGTAGTAATGCTCCCAGAGCATCTTTAGATCCACGGGCCAGTCCTGGTTGTATCTCCTTGGCGGGTCGTAGCAAAAGGAGAACTTGGGGTCAGTGTGCGGTGATATCTCCACCGTATCACAGGAGATGCCACTATTCCCGAGTTGAGCCTTTAAGGTGGCGGGGTGGAGGGCCCTCGCGAATGCAACAGTGCCACTTGGACATTGCTATGGCTTGCAGACGAGGTCCCACGCATTCGCGGCATTGTCCCCCTTACTTAGGTCAAGGTTGTCATTCGTCCAGCTGTAGCCGCGAGGGGTCCGTGTCTTAGGATAGCACAGCGCGCTTTTTATGGTGTAGTGCGGGGGCCACCCGTGAAACCTGTTAACATTTATAAACGTATCTAAGCACCAGGGCTTCCAGTTTGGCTTGTCCAGTCAGTATGTTATGTAGGTTTGATCGGAGGGATAGCTGGGGAGCTTATTCCTAGTAAATGGGCCCTGGCATTCAGTCCATTTGCACGAATAGATTGTGGCCGTTGAGTCGCAGCAAAGTCTCCTGTGGCCCGTGAAACAGCTACCCTCGCCTTTTGCATCCAGCGCGGTGTCCTGGTTTAGCTGAAACTGGTGCTCCCCGCACTGGCTGTTATAGCCAAAGGAGCTACGCTCCGGAGCACCGTTCCACTCGCAGTTCTGCGGCAGAGCCTTCTTGGGGCAGCAGATATGTCGGTACCAGCCCTCCGCACAGTCTCCATGGTGCTCGTGGCCAGGTGCCTGAAGGAGGTTGTGGGCAGTCGTGATAGAGGTGAACCCCGAGGGGCAGACCTGGTCGGGATTCGCTTCCCTACTTAACCCGTCGGTGCATCTTGGTGTGGCAAAGCAGTCTTGCCCGGTATAGGAACCAAAAATATCTGCAAGAGCGTCCTTTGCGTTGTCGTCGAGCCCACCACCTGTATGTTTTTGCTTTCTCTCTCTCTTTTTTTTTGCGCTTTTTCTTTTCTGGGAAACCCCTCTCTGCGTTGGGGTGGGGGAGGAAGAAAGGAGGGGGAACGGGGACGGTTCTCCAAGCCTCCATCAATGGCTATGGCTATGTACCTACAGTCGCTCGCATGCATGCATGCCTGCCCGATTATGATGTAAATACCCATAACCACAACTCTCAAGTTATCTTTTTGGCCACTTTTTAGCATGCTTCTCATGTTCTGAAAACGGTTTCCGTGTCCTTCGCCCGTTCTCGAGTCAGCCCGCATGACTGGGCCAGACCAGGCCAGGTGAGGTGCCCTCATCTCGGATTAACTTGACCTTTCTTGAGGAGAAGTATCCTCTGGTGCAATGGAAAAACAAAGATTCTTGCTGGAAGTGAGCAGGAGGGAGAGCATTTCAGGGGAGGAAGGTGTGTACAAACGCCTGGGATTGAGGTAGGTAGTGTGCGCTTTCGCCGCTTCCAAGGTGCCTATTCTCTCCCTCGGCTAGATACAGAGTGCGAGGAAAAGTGAGAGGAAAACGAAGAAAGATCAGCCTTTGGTCAGTTCTCCAACAAACTCCTCACTAAACGCTTGTTTAGTAGCAAGAAGCTTCTTAACAGGGACTAAACAGTATATGACCACCAGAGGTAAGTCGGTCGGTGTGCGTTATACCAGCTCCTCATATATCAGCACTTCCTTAGATGGGGGTGCATTATTCACGACGAGTAGCGCTCAATTAGAATCAGACAACCGTCTACCTCCTCACCCCCTCCCAGACCCTCTTATACCACTTCTTCTCTCCCTCCCCTTCCCCATGCGCAGAATGGCCCTGCCCCTCCTCAACAACCAAACCCCCATTACTCGTCCCATCCACAACATTCTGCGCCCTACCGAGATAATAATTCGGCATCGCCAACCCGGCGAGCAGGGGAATAACCGCCAAACACAGTCCTGCAAGGAACATCGGCCGCACGGTATCCGTAAACGCGCGGATGCCCATCTCGCGCTCCGCGGTGCCCCAGGCGAACGTATTCCGCGCCGTCGTCGAACTCCCATAGAAGACCGCCGCGTCCTCGGCTGACAGGCCCTGCGCGAGGAGATTGTGGGTGTATGTGCTCGTGTACATGTGCGAGCTGATCGCGGAGCCGACGGAGGAGCCGAGTTTCGTCCATAGCGAGAGCTGCGCGATTATCGCGGCGAGGTCCTGGTGCGGCACCGAGGCCTGCGAGGCGACGCGTGTTCCGACGACGGAGCAGGCGCCTCCGGCGGAGTTGAGGAGCTGGCTGAAGACTAGCGCTGCTGTTGTGGCGTTCTTGCCTACGGCCCAGTATGTGATCCCCAGGCCGAGGATGCGCAGCGAGAGGCCGAAGAGCTGGAGGGTCTTGTAGCGGTGGAAGAAGCGGTGGTAGAGGCCAGCGAGCAGGCCGAAGAAGGTTAGTGAGACGGTTGTTATCGCGGTGAAGTTACCCCAGTTGTAGGTGTTCCATGGTTTGATTACCAGCACCCAGGTTGTGTAGTAGGTTGAGCGGACGTTGCCGGAGATCATGTAGAAGATGTCGATTATCACGGCGCAGATGAAGGTTTTGTTGTGCCAGACGCGGCGGTTGAGGATTGGGTAGGGGGCAAAGAAGATCTCTCAGGAGAGGAAGAAGATAAGGACCACGAAGCCGACCGTTATCATCGCGATCATGGAGGGGTTGGACCAGCCGCCTTGCGCGTCTTTGGCGAGGGAGAACGGGAGGAGAACCAGGGCAAAGCCGAGGGCGAGAAGAAGGAGGCCGATGATGTCGATTTGCGCGAGGAGGGATCCGAAGGTAAGTAGGCGAGCGTTGAACGACTGACGCTGGATTTGCATGGTACCTGACTCGATGGCCATGCGGGTTTCGAGTCGGCTGGAGGCAAAGGACAGCTCGCCAGCCTCTTTGGCCTTGTGATCTGCGTAGAAGAGCGTGGCGATGATGGGGCTGACCAGCACTGGCGCGATGATGCAGAACATTCCGAAACCCCAGCGCCAGCAGTTGTTCAAGTCCGAGGAGCAGACGCTGGCTTGGATCTTCGAACCGACAAAGGGGAGGAACAGGTAGGGGAAAGAGGTCATTGCGCTGACGAACCCGCGCCATTGAAGGGGAGTTAGGTCGCCGACAATGATATCGGTTGTTAGATCGAGACCAGCTTGTCCAGTGGCAGAGATGACACGTCCGACGCAGAGAGCAGCGGCGTTGGGTGAGGACGCGACGACAATGTATCCGATAACGTAGGAGACGAGAATGAAGATGTACGCCGTCTGTCGGGAGAATACGTCGCAGAGCTTCGCGATGAACGGCTTGGACACCGCAACGATGATTCCCTCGGCGATTTCAATCGTTCCGATATACGACTGTCTGTTGAATGCCGCGGTTGCATACACATCGTATGCAGAAGTCGTTGACTGATCGAGGGAAAACGAGACCGAGACGGCGAGAATACAGACATACATGGCAATAGCAACCGGATGGCGACGGTGGAAGAGGCGTGAGAATGCCTCGATGCGACTCACTCCATTCTGCTGTAGATTATGTGCCTTTTCAGGGTCAACCGTGCGGAAATCGACATTTCCCTGTGGCGCTGGAGCAGGAGTAATCTCATCTTCGGCGGAGAGGTTCGCCTGAGGACGCGCTTTCTCCTGTGAAGCCATGGCGAGTGTTAGATGTCAGCTCTCAGAGTAAACCGGATGGTCAGAGAAGACAAACGCTTCTCCCCTCGGATTCTCCTCTTTTTAACGTGTGATCGGCACCCTCCTCCGAGCGACAACGCCATACGAAAACTCTGCACCGGCTAGGAAGACCCTAGTTTAAGATCCAGCGCCTCAGTTGGAGAGACAGGGCTCGCCGTCGGAGGATCAGCACTCGAAAATTCCCAGAACAGGCAACCCGGTCTTGCTGGAGAGTGTGGGGGCTTGATGGAGGGCTCTGAGTCCCGACGAATCAGGGAGTTGGCTAGCATCAGATTATATTAGACTCTGATTATCTGATGATCTGATAATCTTCCTGTACCCCATACACTAGGTAATGGATATTGACAAAGGCTATTCAGATTCTCGTGCAGACTACCTACTTTGAACATGCAGAGTTGTATCTGGTATACCCGCAGCTTTTATGTCGCTCCTGTTACATATCTCGTTCGAGGAGGATCGATCAGACCACTCCTCTACCAATGCTTACAAACCCGGGACTCCGATCTCCGATTTGATTCAAGCCAACTCGCAGAGATGTGAATCCCTCGTGCAAAGCGGAAAAGTCGCTTTCAACTGGTTGATTAAACACTCCGAACCTTGTGAGTCTAGGTAGTTAGTGTGTTAAGTGGTCAATTTCTGTTTTCATTTTGATAATTCCCTAAACATATATATCTAGATTGATTATAAGGCTGAGACCGGGGTTCCAAGAGAGCTGACTCAGGTTGCATTGTATTGGAAGGAGAAAGTCACCCAAGCCTGTTTGCCAATCGAGGACTGTAAGAAATCCGGCGTTGACTTCAATGTCCACATTCTGAGGTATGGATATAGCGTTGACGTGTCATGAATCCCAAGGATATCATCACAAACTACCTGGGCTGGTTGGACCATTTGCGCGGTGGTCTCAGAGACGCAATAGCTATGCAAAGAATGGTGACACTGCGAAGTTGGGTGGGGTCCGATATGGTGGACGCGGTGTCAGTTCCAGTCCTGATGATCCGTCAAGCAGTGAAATCAATGGCGCAGGTGATCGACATTGCTGAGGAACATTGAACCTGCAAAGCGCAAGGACCAGATAGATCCTTTTCTTCATCTCAGCGTTTCTCTTCCTGATTCCCATTGGAGGCCCTATCAGATCAGCTCCATCCCCTCCCACTCCCACGACCGCGGTAGCCGCCGCGCGGCCTTTGTAGATTCGGTCGTAAGCCAACCATTCTTTGTCCCTCCTCGGATTCAATATACGGACCATCCTGGTACACCTCGAGAAGATCGAGAGGGTCGGATGGGGCGCAAGGGCGGATGGAAGGGTCAGCCACAGACGCATGAAGAAGGACGCGACCTATCGGGCCCGACTTGGCCGCATCCTGGTCCGTAAATCCAAGGTCGTTCAATGTGATTTCCCTTTTCAAGCTCAGGGTCTGAGTGTAGTCGCACCTCCCATTTGCGAATTCCTGTGCAACCACGCTAGCAATTGAGCCTGTGAATGGTCCATTGTAATAACCTTCCTCCTCCTCCTCCAAGAGCTTTTGGTCCAATTCCTCCAGATTGATAGCCTCCCTCGCTTTCCGCACAATCTGCTCGGCATAATGTTGATTCGTCGTACCCTTCTTTGCAACATACAGGGTTGCATCTGTTATATGCGCTGTTTTTTGTGTCACCCCACGTATCTTGTTCGAGAAGAGTCTATCAAGTAATCTTCTCCAAGTAATACTTACCCAACCCGGGGCTCCGAGTTAATTATAGCTGACTCGCAGAGATATGGATCTGTCGAGCAAAGCAGAATATCCGGGTTAAGCTGCTTGATTAAAGTCCTAGAGGCATCCTTCCTCTGCAATTGCTCGTTGATTGTGGGTCTAGGTGGTGCGCCACGGGATCCATTTCTGTTTCAATAATCCCCCAAATATATATCTCAGATTGATTATAAAATTCATGGTCCAAGCTCTCAAGGTATATCTCCTCTCTAATCTTGCCAAAGCCTATCGCACAATCCAGTTTATACTTTTTTTTTTTCGATTAGCAGCCACAAGGTCGACAAAGCCAACGTGATACTCGAAGTACTTCATACAAAAGAACCTGAGGCGCTCAGGCAGGCATTTGTTGAGTATAGTACTAGTGAATTAATTATGCAAATATCATGACAAATTATTATGTACACAGCTGTTGCATGTTAGCAGTCACGTGAGCTGGAGGCGCTCGTGTTGTTTCGCTCACTGACCCCTGATTTCTTTGCGCATCTATGCCAACTTCGAAGAGAGTGCCGCCTGTTGTTTTTTCAGAAATGCTACCAGGACATGTAGCAGAAGAGCGCGGATCTGAAACAGGCCATGGGAGCCGGCATCGGCTGTTTCTCGCAAGTGTACAAAATCCCCAACTGCGAGTTCGTCATCAAGGAATCGTTCGACCACCCCGTAACGGGATGTCTGCAGGCGAGTGAGAAGCGCGTCTATGAGCGGCTCGGCTACCATCCGCGGATTCTACGGTATTATGGCGAGCATTCTTGGGGCAAAGATGGGCTGCGGAACGGACTCGTGTTTCAGTACCAACCCGGTGGCATGTTGAAGGATCACCTTGAGCTCTCGCGGTATCCAGAAACCCGACACGAGTAAGGCGCTCATCTCACTTCTCATAAGCCCACCAAAAGAAACACTAAAATTTCTGGGAAAGCTGGCCCCTACAAGCTGCCGAAGCATTGCAACACATCCACTCCAAGAACGTGGTGCGTGGCGATTTCGGGAGCCACAATTTCCTAATCCAACAAGACGGCAGCTTTGTCCTGGCAGATTTTAGCGGGTCCAGCGTCGATAGCTTGCCGCCGTCCGTGGCGTACGCTACGCGGTATGCCAGGCCTGGTAGGCCAGATTCCCATCATAACGTTGTTGAAGCAATCGGTGACCTTTTCGCGCTGGGAACGCTTATCTATGAGATGAGCGTTGGACATGAACTCTATAGTGACAAGTCCAGCAGGGAAACCTGGCAGCTGTTACAGAAGAATGAGTTTCCGGATCTGGATTGTGTTTCGATCTCCGAGTCTCTGCGGCCGGTTATCAGGAGATGTTGGTCTGCTGGGTATAGCTCTGCCGAGGAGATCGTCTGCGACTTACAGACAAAATCCGCGCCGCCATCTGTTCAGTTGCTCAGCCGTACTAGTATTTCTTCTAGGAATAGGTCTCGCAGCTTTTGTTCGGATCAGGAGGAGGGATTAATGGATTCAACACGCAGTGACTCTCTGCCAGTGACTGAGAATATCCAGCGGGAAACATTATCACCCGTTACTTACTAGTCATAGAGACCTTGCGCCTACCAAATTACACAGAGGCGAGACACTCTGGTTGATCCAATGATATGATAAACATGACCATGTTCTTGACAGCAGCGAGATCAAACCCCCTTATATATCGCACCAGAAGCCGTTCCAACGACGCGATGTTCGTTATCGTGGAGTTGCTACGCGTAAAGAAGCTTGATAAACCAAGGAATCGAATTCGATTTCGTATTAAGCACTCGGCTTATTCACATTCTCAGAAGAAGACCATTACACAAAAGGACTAAGTTGCATTTGATCACAGTCGGGAGCATAAAACACAGATTAAATTCATCAGACACATACATTTCTCCTACCGCGCCAACCTTCCTCGCAGATTTCCCGCGCATCAGTTGCTCGTTGCTCTTGTTTCTCTGTGCGCTCGCTTGAAGTTGTGCATAGACAGAGCCATTTCCAGGGATTTTGGTCGAGTGAATGCTTGGGAAAGTCTCCATCCTAGTCCTGGAGATCGAAACGTCTCAGCCATCAAAACGGCATTTGATCTTGATCCCCCCGCCAACATCCCGCATTCAAAACAAGTCAAGGTGCCCATTCTCCTCTTGCCGCCTGAGCAAACACAAGTAGGCTTCTTTGGCAAGCCCCTTCAGACCGCCGGTAGAGAAAGTGGCGAAGTCTCCGATGGTTCCGTGGCCGTACTTCCACTGCAGATACGCGTGCAGTCTCCGGCTCCAGTCTTCTTCTGGGTATCTATACTTGACTGCGTTCCATATGAAATCGCTAAAGAACTTCCAGAAGGCATCGCGGCTCTGCCCGGGCGGATGGTAATCGGCTGGGTTGTCGCTTTCAAGCTCGGGGTCGTTGTACAGCAAGTCGAGGTAGTCTAAAGCTCCCTTGACGTCCGTAATTGGCGGTAATGTACTGCTTCGCAGGCGAGCCACAATCTGGTCCTGTGCTTCTCCAGAGGTGCGGCTCACGAGATACGCGAGGCAGGATGCAGCATCGGGATTAAGGTCTTTCTCGTTCGCGGCGAATCTGCATTCCATGAGGTACCTCCAGTTCGAGAACTTCGGCTGGACCCCATCAACCAGCTTCGGGGGATCTGGATGATGAGTGTTACTGGGCACTACTGTATTCGGAAATGTCGACATCGATCGACCCCTGACTATATCAGACAGATCGGCATCGCTTTGACTGTTCGCCCGTCTGTGTGCCGAAAGCCTGACCTCCAACTCTGAAAGGCGAGCCCTCGATGCCTTTGCCTGCAGCTCCTGCGTCACAGTTTTGGCCTCCAGATCGGAAACCCGAGCGTTAGATATCTTCAACTTCTGTTTCTGCTCCGCCAATCTGCCCTCCAAGTGTGTAAGGTGAGCCCTCGATGCCTTGGACTCGTTTTCCTTCGCCGACAGTCCAGCCTCGAGCTGTGCAATTTTAGACCTGCATTCGCTGGCACTTTTGGCTTCACGGGCTGTATGCGCGGTCCATTGCGATCTTTCCGCCGCCAAGTCACCTTGGAGCTTTTTCATACTGTCCGAGAAGGCCGTCTGTTGGGCGTAAACCTCGTCGAAGAGGGTCTGGGGCGAGTCCGTGGCATGTTTCAGCCACGAGATGATGCTGACCTTGAACGAGCCATCGCGGTTTCGCAGCTTGACAAGACGCCGCTCGGTGGCTTGGGTTGTTTCGGAGGACATGCTGGCTAGTCACTTAATAACTATGTGAGATTGGTGACAGTGTTAGTGAGCGCTCCACTGTAAACAAGGCGTTTGTTGGGATGGAGAGTGATACGAACCTTTGTAGGGATCTGACAAAATGAGAGCCAAGATACGGTCAATTAGTGAACAGCAGAAGGCAAGCTGAATATCGGCGAAGGTTTGAAGCAGTGTGCTAAAAGCAAGCAACACAGGTTGGAGAGAGAAGATGTTGACATCCTGAGAGAGAAAGGCAGGTGTTACGCGGTCCCTGTCTTGCAATGCAATGAGAAGAAAACATGATCTCCCATAAACAACCTCACACACTGCCTCATTGCATGATTAATTCCCTCCTCTATATCATCAAACTTTAGTGATTAGTCTCTATTCATTTTTTAGTATGGATTGATAAACATCCGCAGCCAGGAATGTAACAGGCCCCGAGATGATAATATGCTCGCACACGTTTTGAGCATCTTGGTAAGGGTGTTCCATGAGTTCTGTTGAGTGTGTGTAGGGGATTTTGGGGTCACAGGGATCCCATAGCTCAGACCAGCATTCCATGTTTGAGTAGGAGTGTCTGATGCGGATAACTTGAAAAAGCCACAGGAGGCAGGTAGATGAAGGAGGGACCAAGTGAAAGAAGAGGGGCTGATTTTGAGAGTCTTGGCCTATCAAAGGGGAACCTTGAATTCAAAGTTAAACTACTTGCACAAAAAATAAAGCCTAAAAAGCATTTAACGTCATTTTTCCAAAATAGGATATCTTGAGAGCAAACCTAATAACCCGGAGCACTGAAACCTAGAGACAAGACAGAGGACAGATATATCAAAGACCAAGAGCATATTCTGAACTGGATTATGTATCCAGGCTATATAAGAAAAACAGCACGTCCCACTAAGAGCACCCCCAAAACCCAAATCACACAAACAGTCTTAAACAAACAAACCCGCCAACCCCCACAACGCCATGGCTGATCCTAGGCTTGAAAATACACATGTGCTCCCTCCCTTAAAATATACTCAGTCTTGTTCTGAGCAGCAGCCTCAGCCCCTGCCCTCGCCTCGAGTGTGAGAAATCCCCAGAGCCAAACGGCATACGCCTGCCAGGCCTCGGCTTGCTGGGCATACTGGACCGCTGCGAAGGCAGCGTCGATGGAGCCCACCAGGACCGAGATCACGACCAGGAAGAGGACTGTATATGCGAAAACGACTGATCGACTCATGGCGTTCGATGTGTGGGGGAGGAAGGGGACTGAGCTGAGCTGCTTCGCTCTCAGGTCCCGCTTGGGTATGTATGCTGCACTGCTCGTCGATATCGATTCTCGTATGAGCGGAGGGGAGTGGATTTAAAACGGTATAACGATGTAGAGAACGGCTTGCTTGTCTGGTTATCGTCTTTGATGTTGGTTGGGCTTGTAGCGTTGGATTTGTTTGTTGGTGCAGGCAGGGGGAGCGAGGGAGGGAGGATCAAATAAGGTTGACTGACTGTTATAAATCTAGAATTTGAAAGGCGTCACCGCAACTCCGCCTGAAAACTCTACTCTAGATCACACATTCTCTCTCTAAAAGTAAAAGTAGAAGCCAGAACGCAAATTAGATTCCAACGCCGCCGTATCCTTCCGCTAAGAG
This sequence comes from Aspergillus ustus, assembly GCA_000812125.1. Taxonomy (NCBI): domain Eukaryota; kingdom Fungi; phylum Ascomycota; class Eurotiomycetes; order Eurotiales; family Aspergillaceae; genus Aspergillus; species Aspergillus ustus. The sequence goes on from JOMC01000114.1 coordinate 15,226, forward strand.
TCCAAAATCGCTCACTGAAAGTAAGTTGGGTATCAGAATCCCCTTACAGGTCTATCCATCCATACCGATAAATCTATGATTCATCCTCGCAAGCCGAGTCTGGCTAGAACAGTCAAACATTCTTGGGAACCATAGCATAAATTAAAAACACGACGAGTCCTAGAAATAGGAGTAGCGCACAACATGGGTAGGCTATATCCACACACCCTATTTAAGATACCATATCAGTTAGCCTTAGCCCAGCTGAGTGCTACTCAGCCCTCATCTGACTGGATATAAACTTGTAGAATTCTTACCCAAACAAAAGTCCGCGACCAAGTAGCGCCGTGGGTAGACCCTAGGGGGAGCAGGTCTACGGCGAAAGAGGAGTTTCAGGCGTGTGAGACGTCGTAACATGCGTCGCCATTGAGGTGCAGGACGGGAGGATTCAAGTGGACTGGGTTCTAGCCGCTCGATATCCATGGTTTCGTATGGAGGAGGGCGCGAGTGAGCGGGCTCGGGAGTCTGGGGTTGATCCGTGCTAGGAGATACAATCTGTGCAGTGGCATGCTGTTGTGTTCGGGCGTCTTGCCTTTCGATGTTGCTATCTCCATACGTAGGACGCGGCTGCAAGTGACACGGCTCAAGATACAGCGGTAGATTCGACATTTCGATCTCGGTTCTCTCTTGAAGCGTTGCAGACAGGTTTTGGTGCAGCGAGGGTAGGAGGGATTTATAACTGGAAGCCGAAGACGTATTACACGCGAATTGGAGAAGTGGGAAAGGACAGAGATAATAAGAGAAAAGTGAGGGTAGAACTTGCTGTGTTTGTGGTGGGTCAATTTATAACACTTTGCGGATGCGGAAGACACATCCAAGACGTGGCAAAGTCACGATTCTGCCTCGATTCTAGTCAAGTAAGAGCCTCAGGAGCAGTGACTCATTAGAGTGAAGAGAGTCTAAAACAGGCAAAGGCTATGGTAATGAAAACCCAGAAGCTACCTAATGCAAGAGCCCAGTGGCGGAGTTCAGTCATGTACTCTGATTATACATATTCACTCTGCAGCATAACAGTTTGATCCATCCCAGATCCTTGTCAAGCGTGCATTGATCTTGGCCGCGTCATTGGGGCAGCTACATATGGTATCGAGAGGCCAAGACCTAAGGGATCGTTTCTAGGAGGCTTGGCCCTGAATAAGGTTGACGGGAGTGGGAACTAGAACAAACTTAAATTGACTGAGAAGGCGTTGAAGTTGAAGTGAACTCGTCTCGAAGTTCTCCATCGACCACTCCCCAAGTAAGCGCTAGGTCGACAACAACGGTGCGCTGCATCAAGAAAATCTTACGCTTTTTCGCACTCTGCAAGCGACAACGGGGCTACGAACGTCTATCCCCAGACGAGGAGCCGCCTTGGTCTCTGATACTGGAGTTGCCTCTTGATATTCTCCTTCTTATTGCCCAAGTCCTACTACCAAGTGTGTCCCAGGTCCATCTCGCACTTACCTGCAAGCCCATACGGACTACTACGCTGTCTGCGACGATAAACAACTGGCCTGGCCAAGATACCTAGCGAGCCCGTTACCCCTTACACGAAGTAAGATGGGAAAGTCGTCCATGGACTGACCTCATGCTCAAGCTAGAAGACGCCCGCAGGCTATATTGTGCCCAGTGTCTCAAGCTGCACCCACACAACCACTTTGAGGAATGAGAGCAATCCCGCCATCAGGGCGGTCTTGCAAGATATATGCCGGTGTCGTCGATTAATATATGCGCCTGTCTTTCTCTCACTCGCTTGAATGGCGTCTAGCTGGCAGATTGGATACAGGCAGGTGTAGTGCCTCCCAGGCAGGGCCTCCACCGAGATATTCGTCCGGAATTTCTCTTCCAAGAGCGCGAGAGGAGGCGTTTTCTTATCCACGACTACTCCGTAACAAGCCAGCCTGGCTGCTTCGTCGTCCTCATGACCATGGTGGCCATCAACGCGGACAACTGCGGCCTGGAGGTCACAACCAGATACAACATATACTGGTCAACACCGCACAGACACAAAGAAGATATGTCAAACGGTCGCCCGAGCTATTATATAGCGCCGCGCAATACCGAAGCCATATTCCTCTGCCCGCATGTGCACGCCCTCGCCTGGCTCTGCCGTGACGCGCGCTCCTTGTGGTTTGCTGATGATTTCGACACGTGTAGAACAAAAATCCGCTTGCTTGATGACACAGACGAGTTTTGCGCTGTTATCCAGGCCGAGCGCGATTTAGGAAACATGCAGGACAAGCCAAGCGAGCTCGTATGTGACTATAACGTTGCTAGGCGCCGGAGGCGTTGTTCTCGGTTTCCCGGGAATTTAATAGAGATTTGGTGGTATACCGACCACGCGGACCTCTCTTTGCCTAGGGCGTGACAGGAGAGGGAATTGGTACTTTATAGGATCCGTTTTTGAGGTTCGGCCTTTAGGGCGCCTTGTTTATTGGCATGGCTTGGCATAGCTTTTTCACGACGTTCTTTTGGTTCTTCGCTGAAGTGCTGGTTGTCTTCGATTACTTGTTTTGTGAAAGTCAGATAGCGGTGCCGGCTCAAGCGATTGACCATGCATAGGACACGGAAAGCCAAATCTCCAGTGAGACAGAATGAGATCTGGCTTTCCACCTCCTATTTTATAGCAAGCGGCCGTTGATTGCTCTGTACGGTAGCTAACTCCGAGTCGGGAAACCAATTTTCCAGTCCACCACGGTCACTGGAAAAAAAAAACACATTGAGCCCCCGGCGGACCCGGCCGTTGGAGTCGATGACAGCCCGTCTTTATCTTGGGAAACCATGACAAGAAATGACAAGAAAGAGCTAGTGATATCTAGCACATCGCCTCGTGTTATCGCGTGCCTATCACCAATGGGATTCTTATCGCAGTTTTCGTCAACCGTCTCCTCTCGTGTCTCTTCAGGGGCTCCACTCGGCAGTTCGATCCGTGTCATCCAGCGACGGTTATTGGTGCAGGCCCGAGACAAGCCTCCCTCGCTTGACAGTCGCGTGTTGCAAGACCCAGAAAAAATGCCCACGCGATCGCGCCCCGTTCCCAACCTTGGAAATTCAGAATCGCATCGCTGCTTGCTGCGTATCGCCGTCGTGGATTCCAGTGGGCCAGCCAATTGATAACGAAAAATTATTGTGCGCACGCGTTCTGAAGATTCCATCCTCGGTCCACATAAATATCTCGAGCGCGCCCACGTTTCATCTGAGAAAGAAAAAAAAAAGAAGGAAATGTGAAGCTCAGCGCGGCCAGAGGGGTGTTGCATCCCTTGCTCCAAGATCCTCCAATCCATCGTGAATTGAACGTAACCCGTTTTTTTTTTCAAACAACACGTCTTCAATTCCATCATCACAACCACCACCAGAATGGCCGGAACCGAGTTTGACCTGGAGAAGAATCCTCCTGCGCGGCAGGCAGTTGTCATGGACAACGCCAGCGATGGCGCCGTGCCTGGGGAAAGCTTCGCGTATGGAGATTCGGTGTACGCCAAGATCCAGCGGCTCGCGGGCAAGCTCAAGATTGAGCAGCGTGGTATCGAGCGCGTCCCAGCGGCGGAGCAGACGGATACCTCCTATGTCAATGTCGGGAGTATGTGGCTGGCTGCGAACATGGTCGTCAGTTCGTTCGCTATCGGTGCTCTCGCCCTCCCGGTCTACGGGCTCGGGTTTGTGGATGCTATTCTGACGGTGCTCTTCTTCAACCTTCTCGGTATCATGACCGTCTGCATCTTCTCGTGCTTTGGGCCGTTTGGCCTGCGTCAGATGGTGTTTTCAAGGTTCTGGTTCGGGTGGTGGGTGACCAAGTTCTGTAAGTACCAGTGCACTTTGCATCTCTCGGGTTGAGCAGAAACTCATATCGCTCTCGCAGTCGCCATCCTCAACATCCTCGCCTGCATGGGCTGGTCCGCCGCAAACGCAATCGTCGGCGGGCAGATGATCCACGCCGTGAACAGCAACGTCCCTGGATGGGCCGCAATCCTCATCATCGCGATCTGCACCCTCCTCGTCACCATGGCCGGCTACAAGGTCGTCCACATTTACGAGTACTGGAGCTGGATCCCGACCTTTATCGTCTTCCTCATCGTGCTCGGAACCTTCGCCCACTCCGGCGACTTCCAAAACATCCCCATGCAAGCCGGCACCTCGGAGATGGGGAGTGTGCTCTCCTTCGGCTCCGCCGTCTACGGCTTCGCAACAGGCTGGACCAGCTACGCCGCTGATTACACCGTCTACCAGCCAGCAAACCGCAGCCGCGTGCGCATCTTCTTCTCGACCTGGATCGGCCTGATCATCCCGCTCCTCTTCGTCGAGATGCTCGGCGTCGCCCTCATGACCGCCACGACACTCAACGACAGCGTTAACAAGTACCAAGCGGGTTATGAAGCCGCGGGTAACGGCGGGCTGATCGGCGCCGTCCTTGACCCCCTCGGCGGGTTTGGCAAATTCTGCCTCGTCATCCTCGCCCTCTCCATCGTCGCCAACAACTGTCCCAACATCTACTCCGTCGCACTGACCGTGCAAGTGCTCAGTCGGTACGCGCAGCGCGTGCCGCGCTTCATCTGGACCGTAATCGGCACAGGCGTCTCCATCGCAATCGCCATCCCGGGCTACTCGCACTTCGAGACCGTCCTCGAGAACTTCATGAACTTCATCGCGTACTGGCTGGCCATCTACTCGGGGATCTCGCTGACAGACCACTTCGTCTTCAAGCGCGGGTTCTCGGGCTACCGCGTCGAGAACTACGACAAGCCGTCGAAACTCCCCGTGGGTATCTCGGCGGCGCTGGCGTTCGGGTTCGGGGTTGCCGGGATGATCACGGGGATGAGCCAGAGCTGGTTTGTTGGGCCGATTGCGCACCATGCGAGTGGCGGCGATGTTGGGTTTGAGCTGGCGTTTGCGTTTTCGGCGGTCAGTTATGCCATTATGAGGCCGATTGAGATTCGCGTTTTTGGGAGGTGATCTGCCTGTTTTTGTATTTCTGATAGATCTGGTTCGTTGGTATAATTGTTTTATAGAATTGTGCGATAGTCCCCCAGAGTAACATCATTGATTTGTACCTGGCCAGGCTCTCCATATTAATATATATCTGCTGAGCAAAAGCAGTTGCAATTTTCTTTTTTTCGCGGATTCTTTGTTGACGTTGGGTCGGTTCGACATGGCCTGCCTGCCTGTGTCACGCGTCTGCTACTCCCTGTTCCTTCCTCGTCACCAGTTTCCGGCTTGAATACTCCTTAGTGGCAACACATATGTCACCACTGCTTCATCTTCTCCCTCCACCCCTCACAAGTTTCCTTGACAACCGCCTGTGGACGCCTTTTACCATTATTCGGACTTGGGTCGCTACCGCTCCACATGACACCTATATTTTCTTCTTCTTCTTCCTCTCACTCCTCCTCTGCAGCTGCCCCTCCTTATAAGTTCCATAACAACCGCCTGTTGAACGCTTTTCATGCTCCTCCGGGCTTGGGCTCTTAGTGCTCTGCATAAAGATGATGTGTTTAGCAATACCAAAACCACTAATAGTGAATCCTCTAGCGCTCGTCTGCCAATCTAAACGATCAGTCATCCCTGGTTGACCTACCCCGGATAATACCATGAAGATGAAGCCGCATCCTACGGCTTGGGATAACACCATGGAGATGGGGCCCTATCTTACGCCTGGCTAGCAACACACCTTACCTACTCAAAATATGGGTTGCAGATCAAGGTCAGTGTGCATATAGCAGCCCACTAACCGCACACTTACTTATTGTACAAAGCACCTGCCTTTAAGCGCACCCTACTAGGGCACCCCGGGTAAATCAGCTTAACAATCATGACGGCGTCGTGCGGAGAACCTCATCAATCCCGGTTGGAGAGGTCAGATATAGCATTTCTCCAGTCTTTGATGTTTGGTCTCTCGATCTTCTCGTCTTCGACCCATCCATCTTCGAGACGACCACGGATGAGATGGAACCAGCGAGGGATAAGCATTGGGAGGGCATCGGACAATCGCTCACTGTTGGAGCTTTGCACATAATCTCATTGCAGAGAATTACCGGATCGATCCAGAGAGCAGCCTTCAGCGCCGATAATACCTAAAGGGTGTCTCGGCCATCCGATGATACGTGTTTTCCGTCAGGTGGGCAGAGTGTATCGGAGAGTGGATAATATCAAACAGACTATATTTACCAGTATCTAGATAGGAGTATGAGAAAATCAAAGGAAATACAACCAAGAAGCTTTTATTCTATGACCAGTGATAACAGCAGTCGTGTTGTATAGGCCGGTGTCACGTGATGCACCACAGCGCACCAGCCACAGGACCGACACCGCCACAGAGGCTCACAAATCCACAACCGGAATCAGCTTTCTCGAAATCCAGAATCTTCAACCCCGAATTCCACAACTCACAAAACAAACCAACACAATGTCTCGACTAGGGAAGTACGTATATATTTCTCCCGTGAAAAATCCAGTCCCCATCGAATATTTGCTCAGAAAGCTAACAAACCTTTTTTCCCCCCGAAACAGCCGCGCCGACTGGGCGGACGATGAAGAATTCGACGACCCCTCCGCGCTCCCCGCTCAACAGATCACAACCAACAAGGATGGCACCAAGACGGTCGTCTCATACCGGTTCAACGATGACGGCAAGAAGGTCAAAGTCACCCGCCGAATCAAAACAACCGTCGTGCGCGAGCACGTGAACCCACAAGTGGCCGAGCGCAAGACGTGGGAGAAATTCGGGCACGAAAAGGGCCACGCCGCGGGTCCCTCGTTCGACACGACCTCCGTCGGCGAGAACATCGTTTTCCGGCCCTCGGTCAACTGGAAGGCGCAGGCGGCCGAGGCCGAGAAGAACGGGGGCGAGAAGGGGAGCATCAAGGATCAGCTCAAGGATAAGAAGGTCAAGTGTCGTATCTGTTCCGGAGAGCATTTCACGGCCCGTTGTCCGTTCAAGGATACCATGGCGCCCGTCGATGAGGGTACCGGGGCGGAGGGTGGTGAGCCCGGTGCGCCTGGTGCGGAGGATGCGGCTGGTGGGCTTGGTGCTGGTGGTGGTAGCTATGTGCCGCCTCACCTGCGCAAGGGCGCTGCTAGTGGTGGGGAGCGGATGGCGGGCAAGTATGAGAAGGATGATTTGGCGACGCTGCGCGTTACGAATGTTTGTTCTCCTTTTCGTCCTGTTTCTCTCTTTCGATTCTCTTCTCCTGTCGCCAGAAGAGAAGAGTGTGTCCGTGTGTGAAAAGTCGGTAAAGCTAACGGTGAGACAGGTTTCCGAGTTGGCAGAGGAGCAGGAGCTCCGGGATCTGTTCGAGCGTTTCGGTCGTGTCACCAGAGTCTTCCTCGCCAGGGACAGAGAGACCCAGCGGGCCAAGGGATTCGCCTTCATCAGCTTTGCGGATCGCAGCGACGCCGCACGTGCCTGCGACAAGATGGACGGATGTACGTTTCCTTTTCTTCTTCGCTCCCCTTTTCTTGTTTCGCCTTCCTTCATACGTCTTCTTCTTCTTCTTCGTTTTCTGCTTGTTGTAGGGTCGATGATCTCATATACTAATAATATGAGTGTACAGTCGGATACCGCCACCTCATCCTCCGCGTCGAATTCGCAAAGAGGGCCACATAGGCTTCTTCTTCTCCTCCTCGCTCTTCTTTCTCTTCTCTTCCTCCCTCGCTCCCTCCCTTCTATCCTCACCTTTCTCCTACCCCGTATATCAATCATCTTTGGGTCTACTTTTCTTTTTTCTCGCTTCAACGGGGGTTTACGACACTGGCTCGGGGGTGACTGGTCTTTGCCTGGTCTGGTCTGGTCTGTTCTGTCCTCTCGCAGGATTAGGCTCGCTTAAGTGAAAATAATTCTACCTACCTCGCCAAAAAAAATAAAAAAATAAAAGTGTCATGGCTCGTTTGATAATGATGATATGATGGATTGGGCTTATTCAAGATAGAAACCGAAGAATTGATGTCATGTCGTGTTTGACGTATCTGTTGCTGCTTCTCCTTCTGTTTCATGCTGCTGATGCTGCTACTCCTGAGGGAGTACAGCACCCACCCGTACATACAAATATACACACGCAGGCGCGCCAGTGCGCTGCTGCGCAAAGCAGGTACGGAAGAGGCACAGGCCCATGCACAGTTCTGAAGCAGGAGTACGAGTACGAGCAGCTGTGCTGCGATGTGATGTGATGCGAGATGGGGGATGTGAGATGGAGGATGGAGGATGGGCGAGCAAGGATGTATCCAACATTTGCCTATTAGAAGCTATGGATGATGGGCCTTTTTTTTATTGTTTCTGTGTCTCGCTTATCGTCCAGAGAGACGTTGGCTGTAATGGAAGGAAGGTTGTGTGGCTGGCAGTCGAGTTACCTGGCACGGTGCACAGCTGCGACTTGCCTATCTATCTCCCTCCCTGGTCTCAGCCTCTGTTGTATTCCCTTCCTCACCGTCTGGGAAGGAGTTGTAGATGCAGCGGGGAGCTTCTCCGACAAGGTGAGTTTCACGGCTCGATGGGTACAGTTCTAGCCTGTCGAGGCAGAAGGATCTAGAGTAGAAAGAGCAGGAGAAAAGGGTGGTCATCCGCACATCGACAGCTATATCAGCTCGAGCTAAGTCGAACGCAGAACGCAGGAGTGTATGTACCAGTTTCTAGGTTCTCCGGCTGTCGAAATACCTATAGAGCAACAAAGGCAGGTATGCTACTCAGGAATACGAGACATGCGCCGGTCGTAATCCGAATTACTTGCAGCTGCATGTGCACTTGGTCGGGTCGTGGGCTGGCACGGGCATTCAACGCTGCTGCTGCTACTGGGGTTGGGAGACGTGTCTCTCTCTCGGGTCGCAGGCAGAGCAGACAGACAGAGTCTTGCCTCCAGACACCCCCCTCCTTTTGAGGGCTAGGGTGAATCATTTGTGGGCAAATAATCCAGCAGTGGGGGGATCCAATCCCCGCCAGCCAGTCTGCTTCCCCTCTCTAGCTCTCGGTCTGTCTCCCACGCTCATTTCCCCCAACCTTCGGCGACGCATCAGATTATCCCCGGCGCCGCCCGCTTCATTTCTTCCACGACTGCCGGTTGTCGCCAGCCTAGAGAATATGCAAATCTCGGTCTCCAGCAAGGCTCCCCGACTGAAAAATGTTCTTGTCCACTGAGGAACCCGCAAGTCGCATGATGTAGCATCATATTTCATTCATGGGTAACACGAAAGCATCCGGGTCTGCCGTGAGTGGGCCTTCGATTAGCTTCGTGACGCTGGCCTTTACCCTTTTCCCTTCCCCGCGGCGCCTGCCGACCAGTAATGGGATCCTGGAGTCATGGACGCTCCCGGAGGGCGCTGTCGGCATCTAGAAGCTCCGGTTACATTGCATCGATGGGCCGCCGTTTTTCTATGGACGCACAACGGACAGCGACGAAAATCTTTGGGGCAAGGTCCCATTATCCGAGCTGAGTGGCCACTCCGTCCGGGATCTGAAACGGAAACTTGAGAAAGGCCCAGCATTTGGGAATGGTTGCGCGTCAACTTCCTCTATTTTCTTCCCTCTTGTGTCACTCCATCCACCCTTTCCACTGGCAGGACCTGAACGCACTGGAGAACAAGGTTTGGCCGCGCTCGATGAGGTCGACGTATCGGCCGGTTCGGAGGAGGTTTGAAAGTTTCTGCAGCGCTGGTAAGTAATGAAGCAGTCATTGTAAGCGGCAGCCTGCAAGGCGACGGGCTGAGACGATGACTTTGTTGACGTCTGAGGCACTTTTTCGATTTAAACCCGGAACCTTGCCTCGATGTCTCGAGGATCTCGTAAGCGTTTTGCTCCCTCTACGGCACCACGTTGCCCTGTTCCTTCCGGTATCAGTCCTCATGCCATAAGTCTCCTGTCGTCAGAGCGCTGGCCCGATTTTGAGATGGCGTTGGCTAGTTTTGATGAAGAATAACACAGCTAAACTAGTTCTCGAAATCGGGGCCATGATCATATTCGGGTATCACATTCAAGAGTCGATCTTTTGTTGAATATGGGCTTGTTCGTAGTTCGAACCGTCCAAGGGCCGGTCAGTCTCCATGTTTCGATGAGGTATATAGGAAGAGGGCAGGACGGTGTCTCACGCAGCCATTGGCCACGGGTCCGAGTAGTACAGCTATCCCCAAGAAGGAAAATATGTTGTGGACCTGGAAAGAGGCATAGCCACGAGGACTGAGTCAGTTTCGACTACTCATGTGGTGCGCGCGATAACTACGCAAGTTAGCTGCACACATGGGGCAAGTATGGACCCATGCGAGCAAGCACCATGGAGACTTTTAGGTACGTACCAGTATTCACGAAGTTTACACCGGCGATGTTGTCATCCGAGGCAATCGCATTAGATACGCCCCTGTGTCAGCTTTATGGCTTTCCCACGGTCCGTGGTGGATCGCAGAAACTCTATGCATGTGCGTAGTAGTCAAAATCCCCGGTTTTTATCCTTCCCAGAGGGCGCCTCAGTCAATAGTAAAACAGCATTCCGGGAGATCTTTAGCACATCCCCATCCAAATAGATGAAGCCAGTGCGCGAGCCATTTTTGTTTTCGGCAAGAACTAGTCGACTCGCCAACCGACTCATAACGCGGATACAAGCACCAATCCTGTGATGGACTATTCGCTGTACACCTCAGTCTGAAGCAATAGCGAGCGCCTCTCAACGAGTATTTCAGTAAAGTAGTATTGTACCGGTAGAATATCTCCAAGACCGCCGAATGCGGCAAGTTCAAGGGATCCTGGAAATAACGGTCGAATGTTCTGGACTCTGGGAGCTCGAGCTTATCGGGCAACGTCCGTCCATGGCGAGCGAGCTCACAGAGTCTCGGGCGGCTTTTGATGTGTCAAAAGAGGACCTGACGGCGAGCTGCAGCCAGATACACAGTCGGTGAGGTATATCCAGAGCGCGCACTGTCCATAGTGGTCATCCTAATCAGTCTCGCGAACAGAAAGATGCCGATTGAGAACGCCGAGCTCAAAACAAGCATGATTGAAAAATAGAGCTAGGGAGATTGACAGCGCCCGACGTACCTGGCGTGGTCTCCACTGGCAAATAGCGTTTGCGCCAGCCTCGGGTCGACAAGACATTGGCAGAGGATGGGGTCTCGGAAGGCAGAATTCTAAGCCTCAATGGTGGTGAGACTATGGAGAAAGGGCGGAGGGGAAATAAAGTAAACTGAAACATCGCAAACTTAAAACAAAAATAGCCAATGCAAGAACTGGTTACAACTTTCAATAACGATTCCATCCAACCAGGGTTTGTGATTTGCGGAGCTGTCAAAATTCGATCTGCTTAAGGTTTGCGAAGAGGGGCGACCGGCAGTGAAGCAGGTACGGTCCGTACGATAGTATCCAGAGAGACTTTGGAGACGAGTTCCTGAATTCACGGCGTCTCTCCAACCCAACGTTGGATCTCTTCGGCCGACTGAGTGGTGGACTAGGGCTGCACTTACCCTTTGTGGTGAGACCCAGGCACGTGCCTCTGTTTCCCTCCTAGTCCTGTTCGGGTCTAGCGCTCTCCCTCCAACAGTGTTACTTTTGTCCTCTCCAGTGTTAATCAACACTTCAACATCCTCTCCTGCGATAACTCTAGCTTCATTCCATCAGTTCGTCTATCAAATCACATGTGGCTCTCCACAGGCTAGTCGCAAAAGGTCTAAATCTCGCCCTGGAGGCCAAATGCAACCTCTTCGCCCTCCCCACCCGCACCCCTTGTTCAAGGTGCACGAATGGATTGGTGCGGCAGGCCGTGGAAACATCCTGCACGACATCACCCTCCACTAGGGATGTCATCTTCTCTCCCGGTGTCCACTTTCGCATTTGCGAATGAACTCGGTGTTGGTCCATCTGCCAATCATCGGATTCGGCTCCTTTCTGCTCAGTTATGCGCACATCACATTTGGACCAACTAGCTTCCTGCAGGTCTGGGTGATCGTCTCAGCCACACCAGATTCCCTCCAAATGCTCGCAGCAAAATGAAACGAGATAAAGAAGGACTGTTTGGTGACGATATCCTGATTGGTCCTCGCTCTCGGAGGAAGATGGGAAACTCTCTCTCCAGACTTGCTTGAAGCCAGGAGCGACTCCACCATGACTGTTCAGTTCCAACCTCCGTTTACCACGGCTTTATCGTATCTCACCGATTCCACCGATAGGGCGAGCCAATTATTCTGGAAGCTCTGTTGTGTACTCTGTATCCTCCACATCCGTTGCGCCTACTGGGCGCCGTAAATATGTTCACACACAAGTCCCCTCAATCTTGCTCTGAAAGATTTCGGCCGTCTTCCAAAATAGCATCAACCCGCAGTACTCTAGCCAGCCTGCATTATTACGCAAATGACGGTAGTCCAGGTCGGTAAGGAAAATAATTATCAAAAAAAAAAAAAAAACTTCCTCATCCATCTTTAAATCGAGTCGACCCGTCGATCGTCTGATCCCCCTCTGTCCATGCAGAACGGCTCCTGCTCGTGCCTCGAACACCCGAAATAGCAGTGGAATTGGATCAAGTCTCAATGAATTGGAAGAACTGTTTGGAGGCAGATCCTCAAGGGGCCTTGCTCCGTACGTCTAGAACGACGCTCTTCTTTTTCACGGATCCACAACTCCAACCCCCCCCCTGGTCGGGTGCTGGACAAAGGCCGTTCGCCGCACACACTAGCAAACCATTGGCTGTCTGCAATCGCCCAAGCTCAGGAGTGCCCACAGCTCACTGTCAGGCGACTGGGGTCTGCACGGGATTGCTGGGTGACGATCGCCGCCACTAATCTTCTCTAGCACCCATCTTAATTTGTCTCTGCTGCAACGAGCCGTTTGCCGCTGCTCACGCTAGGACAGCTGACTTGGCCGACGACGTTTCTATACAGCACGATCTACCCAGCCTGGCACGATGCGGGCTATGTCGACATTAGAGTTCGTTCCATCTAGGACCATTCAGACATCTGCAAGCTCTGAGTTAGCCCATAGGATGTAACATGGGCTTTGGCCAATGCTGTGCTTCTCTAGCGTTTCTGACAGGGTCCAAGACGTTTAAGCATCATTTTCGTGATGCAACTAATTTCGCTTCTCCCAGAGAGCTTGCCCTCTTGACTTTTTTTTCCTACCCCTACTCAAAAAAGATAAACCCTGGGGGTTAAGGCGTCGCTGAAAGGGTGATCAACGAAGCCAGGAACAAGAGGTACTTGAGACGGTAGAGCGTGCAAACTGCTTCTGGGGCTTTGTAGTGCTGGGCGGCCAGGAACGTCCCGCAAAAGCAAGAAAAGAAAAACGGGCATAACAGAGATTCCATCCTTCGTCTCCCGGAAGTCCCAACGGCCCTGGCATGGTCCGAACTCAGCAGCAAACTCGTGGCGAAAGTGGTATCGTCCCCAAGCTTAATTTGGTAAATCGAAGCTCCAGGTCTCTGCAGAGCGCATCCTTTTGCCGCATGCTTGTCAGGGTTCTTCATTGGGCGGTGTTAAGGGGCCAGGCGAAGCAGCGGAGAGGTGGACATGCTGTGGATTTGGTTTCGGTAGGAGGGAATTAACATGATTCCATCACGTCTGTCTCTGCACACAAATATCAATCGCTCTGATCCTCCCTCGGCCCTTCAACGTCCACGATCTGCTTCCCAGCGCCTACTTACCCTCAACTCTGATCCCCCAGCTGCAAAAGGGACCGCCAGTCACCCTCGGATACTACTTGACACGCGACTAGCCAAACCTTGGAAAATCTCAATAAACGCCCGCGAGTGGTAGCTCGAGAATCGGTTTCTGCAGCGATCAATGCAAGATATCGCTCATCTCCACCAAGTCGTTTCTCTTTGCTATTTTGTGAGTGCTTGTGTCTTATTTGTCTGACCCTCTCTTCTCATTTCCAGCACCATCACCGTCTTTGGACTCTCGGTTCTCGCCTATTTCCTCCAAACTCAGTACTGCGTCAGTCCTCCAGGTTTGCTGCCAGGTCTGTCGTCCTTTGCAGTGTTACCTTAACAACAATTGTGTTGCGCACATTTCGATACATGCGTCTTTGTTCTTGAGAGTGATGCCGTCAGACTCTATCATACTGAGAGCGCAATAACTCCGAGAGCCGCAATTAAGTCGCGGGACCTGCCATGTTTTCTTCTTCTGCATTTCGTCCTCCGCGCGGTTTCTTCAGAGCTCATCCCACCAACCCCGCTATCACTTCTTATTTTCCTCCAGCGTTTCCGGGGCGTATCTCTCCTTGTTTGAATCCATGTTCTAACATGTCCAAAAGTGCTTGTATCCAGAACAGTCTCGCCGGCTTCCGGGTTGCCTTTCGATTCCTTCCTCCAAATCCTGCACAAATACGGAGCTACTCAAGTGCCGATCGACCCGCATCAGCCACCTACTGGGTCACGACTACAATTCGGAGCCACGAGTCTTGATCTGGGGTGTTGAGACAACGAGCTGCAATACGCCAGCGAGCCGCAAGTACGCACTAGGCAGATAAGCAGCCTAGCCTTAGATTCGTCGCAGGGTTGATTCTTCACAATTCTATTAATTGACGTTGTCAGAAGTCTAGCCTTTCAGTCGCCCCGTGGTCAGCCCTAGAACTTGAGACGACAGCAACAACAGGTTGAATCCGCCGCGCCCCAAATGAATCATCGTAAGAAAATCCCCTTCTTTTTTTCCGTGTCTCCCACTCCCCATTTCCTCTCTGCCGTCCCTACTCTGGTCACTTGAGATTTCTCTGCTGTCGCTCGCCCCCCTGCAACTGGAGCAGCAAGGCTGATGACATGCGATCTACATCCGGGTGACGTTGGTTTTGCTGGACTTCTGGCATTCCCTGAACTTGCGCTTTGGTTACACAATATCTCGTTTTTTGTCCTTTGCTCCAATTCTCAATCTCCATCTCATTGTCTTGGTTAGCATCGAGATTTCGCGCATGTATGTATGTATCATCCTTGCCTAACAAGGATGGGACCCTATTTCAGTTTCGGCCAGCGAAGGAGCGATAGCCTCGCGCCTATTTTTCTTTTTTTTCTGCTTCCTAATTATTAATTTCGTGGTATTTGTTTTTCCTGTAATACTGTTTCTTACTTTTTACTTTTTCCTACTATTTGTTTGACGTTATATTTCCTTTGACTTGGTCTGACCACAATTTCTTCACCCAGCGACGCTGCTGCAGAGTTCCTTTTCGCTGGAAGGTCCGACGGGCTTTTCCATGGACGACGAAGACACCCATCGACGAAGTGGTGTTGTTGGCAACGCTCTGGCATCGTCCGTCCCCATACCTGCCACCAACGGCTTGCGATACAGCACACAGCAGTCTGCGATGCAGGATTTACCGTAAGTTGTCTTCTGATTTGGACCACCACCCTCGCTTGCAGCCACTAGTCACAAGCCTCTCTTCCAGCTTTGGAATCGCCTGGACAGCTACTCTGCTTGCTCGCCTTTGATCCGCCTCCCCTTTGTATTTGACTTGTGCTTGCTGCTCCACCTGCCAATCTCTTTGCCTTCGATCGCAAACTTTCAACTGCGTCCGCTTCCTGCCTAAACTGCTGGATCGTCCAGTATGCACGTGCAATTATATATGCGGCTTCCCTTTGATTCCTACGCTTATGCTGCATACTCATGATGTGTCGGCCTCTGGCGAAGTGGTTATTTTTTCTGACGCGGATGCTCTTCTTAGATATGGAACATCTCCCACACTGCTTATGAGCCCCTCCGATTCATGTTCCGGTTTGTTACTTCTTTTTTTTCACGACTCGAGTCTTGCGCATTTCCACTAACTCGCTCGCCGCATGCACTTTTTGACAGACTCTTTTTCTCCAGCCACAGGGTCTCTTTACTCACACTCATCGGGCATATACGAGAGAATGCCAGAATTTAGGTCTCATCGTGCACTGTAAGCTCTCTCTTTTCTCCAAACGACACTATTTTATGCATCAAAACCGGTTAACAAAAAAATCTTTTGCGCAAAAAGTCAACCACCAACGGGAATGTCGTCCACTGTTCCATCTCCAGGGAACCCACCCTTGTTAGGAAGGAACGACAGCTACCCCGGGACTTACGCAATTGCCAGGGCCCCATTTCAGGTTCCGCCACTAAGCAGTATAAGTGATCTTTCAAGATCTGGTCCGTATACAGCGACTCCTCGAGCTCTTGATTGTTCGATGGATCGCACAGGCCTCATGTTCTCGCCACCTATGTACATGGACCACAGTCAGCGCGTGCCGCCACCCATACCTGATGCTCCTCCCTTCCATGACACAACCAGCCTGGTTTCAGTCATTTCGAGCAATCAGATCGTCAGACCGGAAATCGGTGCAAAGATCCATAAAGGATTTTTCCAAGTTGACGACAAATGGACCTGCTATCGTCGAAACTATTTCTCCATTTCTTGTTCATTCTCTTTTAATCCACCAGTCCATGGCTCGGTCTTCCTCAAATATGAAGGGCGGACCGAAAAGATACACCAGTTCTCCATGTCAATATCTGCGATAGTGAATGCGCAACATAATGAAGTTCGTGAACTGGTGCAGCACACCCCAAAGCGCGATAAACAGTCAGAAAGGCCGCCTCAACGAGTTGTCCTACAGCCGTCACCACCAACTGGAATGGTCCCTAGTCTCGGATCGACATCGACAAGTGGTCAGCACGGGTTCCCGTTGATGTCTCAGTCAGCCAGTATGTCTATGGATTACAATGCACCGTATGGTGGACCCCCGCAGCAATCGCAACCCCCAACGCAGCACACTTTTGAGCGGATACAATTCCAAAAAGCGACTGCTAATAACGGGAAGCGGCGCGCCCAGCAACAATACTACAATCTGGTAGTTGACCTCTATGCTGAAATAAACAGTGCGCTTGGGGGAAGTGAGTGGGTTAAAATAGCTCGGAAGCTGTCATTTCCCATGGTGGTTCGAGGGCGATCTCCGGGACATTATAAAGATGGCCGGCGGGATAGTTCTACAAGCATGGGGCCCGATGGGGGGAGCGGTGGTGCCGGGGATGGCAGCGGCGGCGCTGTTTTACCAGGCAGTCTTGGAGGACACGGTTCACGGTCTCACCAACTTGCTCTGATGCCGTATGACTCGGGTCAACGCGGCGGTTATAGAACCGATTACCACCACCAAATGACGGCAGATCATTCACCACTCAGCGCGAGCCCACATATATCATCATCGTCCTCGTCGACTTTTGATATTGGCATCATGAACGATTCACTGGACCCAATGGAGTCGATCAAAAGCACACCAAGCATAGACTCGTACCAGGATTCGAGCTATGGGATGATGGACACCCGCAAGGACCATCACTACCGCAATCCACCCCCGCCATTTGACTACGACCCGGTATCGAGGGCGAGCGAAAGTTCGGGAACCAGCTTTTCCGAGGCCTACGATTCACTTGCGTCGATGGTCTCGAGTGACTCAGGAGAGCCTCATTTCCTGAAACACCCTCCGCGTGTGGCATCACAGGGCTACCATGCCAACCCCGGTGCTTATGACGCAGTCTACTCGGCACGCTCAACGAATGGAAACAGCCCCTACGGGCGGCTTCCCAGTTCTCACAGCCTCTGCACTTGATGATTTTCTTCTTCCTCTTCTACTCATTTGTTTGTGTGTGGGGTATGTTGTGTGTGTGTGTGTGCTCACCCCTTACCTCTCGTCGCGTATTGTTCCTGCAACCAGGTACTCAACGGATGAAAAATGAGACTGACGATTGTAACTTTTGTATCTTGCTTTCTTTTTCCTCTTTTTTTTTTTTATCTTTTCAGAATCTCGCTTGGCACAGCCCTCACCGTCTTTCTCGAAGTGACAAATAGAACGCCCAGCTCGAGCTTTTTCCGACGACAATTATCCCCACAGCGAAAAACTGCTAAGCTCAGTAGTTTCGCTCCTTCCTTTGAGGCCAGGTCTTCTTTCTTTGACTTTTCCCCAATTCTTATTTGTGGTCGCTTCTTTGACTTTTCTTACTTCCTAACGGTCGAATTCAAATTCTCCCCCCTGAGGGGGGAAAGGAGCATGGGATGGGGGCGGGGGTAATATTGGGACAACAACAGGAGCAGCAAAAACGAGATTACAGGTAGACAAGCACTGGGAGGGGGCATCATGGGTATGATGGGTTTGGTTTCTTTTTCTGGATTCAGTGGGAGGCGCTGTCGATGCAAATCAGGGAGCAATAATAATAATGGATACTGGTCTTGGTCTGGTCACAAATCGTCCCAAGGGAAATAAAATCCGTCCTTTTTCGAGGTGCTCTTTTCTCCTCTCGGAGAGATTGCTGGAAAAGACCCCTTTTCGTGATTTGCTTGCTCGTCGCTCGTTCTTTCTCTGCGTCTGCTTCCACTAGCTCCGTCTGCCCCCTGTCACTCTGTCAGCCTCTGCCCACTTTTCCCCTCTTGCTGCTTTTCCCTGGAGATACTCATCGTCATCATCATAATCTTCACTTTTTCGCTCTGAGACAATCTCACACTCTGACTAACGTGGCAGATCTGCAGCGGCCACCAATCTTACTCCTCCTGACGAGGGATCGACCAGGCGCCGAGTGATCCTCACGATAGTCCACTCAAGTTCATCAACCTGGCCTATGGGCATCCTTCCTGGCTTGCTGACAGTCGGCACTAGTTTGGCCTGGCCGTTCCTCAATGGTTCCACTGGTTTTCTTCGGCACGTTCCGTCCACCCAGCACGACAACTGGGAACTGGACAGGAGAAGATCGATAACCTGTCCATTGTGTGTACGTCGTCCGTCTCTTGATCTTGTCCAATGCTATCGACGGTTTCACCGTTACCGATGAGTACGTTTCTCCGCCGCGTCTAATAGTGGCCCCCGCCGTTTCTGTCCTCGTCTTTGTTTTTCCGACCATCGCCCGCCGGGGTTGCTAGACGCCGCCTCGCCTGCCTCTCTCTCTCTCTCTCGTCCTCCGTGAGAGCATGCCCAATGATCCAACCCTTTCGGACGGAGTTTACGCACAGTTCCGCCCCAGATGCCCAAGGGGCGCTTGGCCTTGATAGTCTACCCTCAGTCCCCAGCCCCCAGCCCCCAGTCCCCAGAGCCCAGGCAAGGCGGTCCAGCAGACAGACTGCGAGTCGATCATGCGCCCGAGCGATTTGGAGTCGGCTGCCGCCCATTTGGCGATCCGTGGAGTCTGGCTGTCGCGCGCGTCAAACAGTCCATCCATGTCTATGGCCCTTTACAGCTCGGCTCATCTCAGTGCAGCGAAGCTAAACCCAACACGTCGGTCGCCAGCCAGCGGCAATCTGGTGCGAGTGTTCAGGCAGGAGAGTGGGGGAAAGAAGGACACTCATGATGCAGCTAATGCTTCCCCCGAAAGGATCCACTCTATGCACGTCGTACAAGGGGGGTTGTCATAGACCTGGTCCCAAGAGAATGAATCAGGCGCGAAATGTGCAGGCCCGGCTGTCAACAGAAGATTGCTTGCCTATTCTGGCCAACAGCAACGCTCCCGCTGCCGTTGGAAAAGGCAACCCCAGGAATCATCACCCTGCCGTGTAACCGTTGCATCCAGTCTCTGCTCGTCGCAGCCCACCAAAATAACTTGTTTACGTCCAAGAGCTTGCTCCTTCTGACGTACCCTGACTACCCATGCTCCACTGCTCTCTCCGAGACGATTGGGGGCTTGAGCCTCCGGATGGGGAAGAGGGAAATTGGACCCGAGCAGACCCTTGTACTTGGATGGTTGGTGTCTGTCAAGACCGTCGATCCCGGTCTCGGGGGGCTCGGATTTTGTTCTGACGACCCTGGACAATCCTGAATTACGGAAGCCGATGATGGCCTAGGCGAAAGGCTGCTGTATGTGTATTATTTACTGTACGGGACGCGTCTTGCTTTTATTACTGACTGCTAAGAGGTCAGTACGGAGTAGTAAGGAGACCAATTGCAATTTGGGCTGATTAATATTCCACTTCCCCGCCACGAACTTTTTTTTAGGCAGTCTTGGGTTTTCACCAGATAACCTGGTTGCTTGAGGTTCGAACAAAATACTCCGAAAACGAGGCAAATGCTCTCCGCAAACTCTCTGCCAGACTCTATTCTTGTCAGACAATTCATGCATAGCCTTTTGTTTCACGGACGGCTATTCCCGGACGCTGTGTTGCGCCAACAAACCTCCGACCAGCCAGGCACAACACGCGGCATTCTGTCCGCGAGATCCGAACAAAGGACAAGAGTTCCGCCTTTTGAGAAGGCGGAGACAGTTGGCGCAGGCCCTTGGCGCCGCAGGCCAACACTCGCGTCTGTCTCCTGGCGGCACTGATCAGGGCGACGGTGCTCATGGCCACCTCTATCAAGTTATTCCAAATACCACGGACAAAGGACAGCTCGCCGTCGTGAACCCTCCCTCCCCCCACCCCACTCTTTCAGATCAAGCTTCCTTCTGTTGTAGTAGTTGTAGACGATCGTGCAAACGCCCTCAGAAAGCGCCAGGCAAATTATCGCCCTCAATCCTTATCCACTCTTGAAATTCGAATTGCCATCTTCCGGTCGAGCTCCGCCTGCTCGGCAGCCGTCGGCACCATCCCCATCGCTTCTTCAACCTTGGGCGACGCCCAGAGACCAATCGACGCCCAGGCCATCACACCGACACCGAACAACGCGCGCGTCTTCGGCGAAAGGGATTTGTAGGAGCTGGAGAAGATCACAATAGTTAGTAATTGACTTTATATTCGTGCGCTGTCGGTGGAGCGGTAGGAATGAGAATAGGAATCCTTTTCGGAGAAGCGTAAACGAACCTCCAGAGAGACATGGCTTTGCTTGCTTGCTTGCTTCGCAATGGTCACAGGTCTAATTCCAATATAGCTTGCACTGAAACGTGCAATTGCCCTCTTCTTTAGAATTAGGAAGGTGCCAGGCCAGGATCTAGCCCGTCGCTCTTTCCTTTTGAGTAGGCCGTGCTTTGGAGAGGGAAGGAGCGAGCGACAGTGATCGCCCCTTCCCTAAAGATACTGCCGGTATACTCCGCCTTCCTATGCATTCACTACACACGCGCAGTGCATGAGTCGAATCCAAGAAACAAGATCATCCGACCTCAAGCTCGTGATTACGAGGCACGATAGCACAAGACCATGTCAAGAATAAAGTATATATAGTTCCATGATAATAGACACAGGCATGAGATACATTGGATTGTCTGGGATGCCAGTATGTAACAAGTTCAAGGTAGAGAAGTACAGTAGTAGCACAAGGAAAATAAGGGGGAAACATAAACGAAAAAGGTATATCGGGGACTCAGAGGGCTGGATGGGTCATTTCGTAGCTACATCATCTCAATCGGGCCAGCGTTATTTTCGAGACAAGATATAAAGAGAGAAGATGGTTATTTCTTCCCGTAGGCTCGGTCAATGTCTTCCTGGAACCTGGCGACAATCTTCTTGCGTTGCAGCTTTTGAGCGGCGGTTGTGAAACCCTGGTATTGGTTAGTGGACGAATTTCCCCTGGGGAATTTGAAAGGTACATACGTTTTGAGGGGTCCACTCTTCTTCTGACAGGACGACTCCGTTGATGATCTCGATGCCTCTGAGGCCGCTGTTTCTACCGAGTGTCTGGAGCTGCTTGAGGACAATAGCCTTGAGCTTCTCATTGTGAACAAGGGTCTCAACAGTGTCGCCTTCGATGCCGTTCTCGCTTGCAACCTTCTTCAGAGCGATTTCGACGGGAACGATAATGGCAATCGGCTTGTCCTGGTCTTGGGCAGCATAGACGCAGATGTTGCCGACAACTGGAGAAGAGCGGTAGACGGACTCGAGTTTCTCGAGGGCGATGTACTCTCCGTTAAGGGTCTTGACAAGGTTCTTCTTGCGGTCGATGACTCGGAGGTGGCCATTCTTGTCGAACTCGCCGATATCACCAGTCATGAACCATCCATCTGCAGCATAGGCATTCTTGGTTTCCTCCTCATTCTTGAAGTAGTGGGTTGTCACGCTGCCACCGCGGATCCAGACCTCTCCTTGGGGAGGGGAGTTCTTTGTAAAGTACCCAGCGTCGGGGAAATCGACAAGCTTGACTTCAATACAAGCCGGGGGTTCACCAAGGATGTTGGGGTTCCACGCCCCTGGGTCATTGAGAGCACCCATGGCGGCTGTCTCGGTCAATCCATAACCGCCAATCATGGGTGCAATGGCCATGGAAAGGAACCTCTGGGTCTCCTTTGACACAGGGCCACCTCCATTCATCATGACACGCAGCCGGCCACCAGTAGCCTCCTTGAGCTTCTTGAAGATCACGTTATCGAGTAAATAGGTACCTGGTAGGCCGGTAGACATCAAAAAGCCCTTTAAAGACATTGCGCCCCAGAACAGACTCTTGACGAGAGCACTGTTCTTGTTCAAGTTGTTAAGAACACCCTTTTTCACTGACTCCCAGACGGCGGGGACACCGACAAGAATGGTGGGCTTGAACTCGCGAATGTCGCCCTTGCAGTTCTTCATGGAAGCGTCCGAGAGCGTGCGGGGGTTTCCGTAGCCCATGGTACCGCCCCAGAACATGCACAAGTTCTCAAAGATGTATTCGAGGATATGCGATTGGGGGAGGTATGTGAGCAAGGCATCTGAAGGTGTAATATAAGGGCCAATGATCACGTTGATTCCAGCCACTATTACGATATTAGCTTAAGAATCCAAAACAATATCGGGAGCACGAACTAGCAGCGACAACATTGGCATGAGTAAGAGGAACACCCTTTGGTGGGCCGGTCGAGCCGGATGTGTACATGATACAGCACACATCCTCCGGCGCAGGCGGAACAGGCTCCACGGGGTTTTCCTCGCCGGACTTGCGCAGATCCTCGAAGCTTATAATGTTGACATGCTCGTGCTCCTTTTTCAATCGGTCCAGATCCTCCTGCTTGACGTCCTCGGCGGAGTTGTAGATGACATGCTTGATGGTCTTGGCCTTGTCCAAAACATTGGCCAAAGAGTTGATGAGTGCGGGATCAAGGAAAATGGCGCTACTCTCGGTCTGTACCAGAGAGTGCGACAGGCCCTCCTCGCCGAGGGTATCATACGCGGTAACAATGGTTAAAGACTGAGAGGCAGCGGCTGTTTGCAAGGCAACCTAGTTAGAAGGACGTTTTGCGCTGAGTAATGCGACAGGACATAGGACACAAACCGTGTGACATGGATAGCCAGTTTTCGCTGCAAATCACAAGTCAGCGCCTTCGCACCCTAGGATTGAAATCGAACGCACCTAGTTGAACCGTAGAGATGAAGCTTATCAACTTTGGTAAGTCCGAGGTTTCGCAGACCACTACCGAGCTCCAGCGCCTGCTTCTCATATTCTACAAAGCTCTTGAAGGAGTAGGGGCTCTTTTCAAAGAACGTCCACTGCTTGTCCACCTCCTGCTCGACTCCGTCGACAATCTTTTTAACTTTTTTGGTCTCGACGTGAGTTTTGATCAGGCGACGACTGGCGACTGCCTTGGCATTGCCGTAAATGCGCGCCGAGCGACGAAAGGCGTCGTAGATGGTTGTGAGGTCATCGGCGGGCCGCGTAATGAGGCCGTCTCTGGCTGCGGGATGGCGACGGGGGATTGTCTCCCCAGCCACAGGTTCAACGCCCGGGACCTCTACGGTAAATGGAGGTTTCTTGGTCATGCGCGGGTAGACGACGCCTTGGGTTTTCGACATTTTGGCGGAGGGCTCACGGAGCAGTTAGGCGAGGGGGGAAGGAAATCTAGCTCTGGAGAGCACTGTAAGAAATAGATCGGGGAATGGCGCAGGAAAATGTCAACGTACAGGCAGCAGTGATAGCTCCAAGCTGGGTTGGAGGAAAAAAAGGTCGGGGAGCGGCAAGCTTGGAAGTTGGAGATGACGGAAGGGAGGATCGGGAAATGCGGGGGCAGGGCAGTGTTTTAAAAAGGGGTCGACTATCGAGAACCGTGGGAGAGGGGGAGAGGCTAAGGAGCTAGCTAAGAACGAGGCTTAATGAAGTTGTGTCTCGTGTGTGAGAGGGAAAAAGTGTCTGGACTGGCCTGCGGTGTCAGAGTACCAGAGCGAGGTTGTGCCGTGGGATGAAGTCACTACTGCCTCTCGGTCCTTCTTGGTGGCTGGGCAGCGGCCTGAGCTCTTTCCTCTTGACGCCAGTTTCAGATTCCAGGGAGCTTCCACTCCGGTTCAGGAGCTGCCGTCACTTTGTGTATCCACGCATCGGGGTAGACGGGCAGCGAGTGAGACTATCTGTTTCTTGATCTTGTCGATCTCAAATTTCGCTCTGGTCTGTCTACTGTCAGATTCCAGGCAATCCCTCTAACTGCTGCGCCCAGATGCCCAGAAACACGCCCAAAACTTTCCTTTAAACCCACCAGTTTACCGCGGTTGAGCGCAGCAACACCCCCGGTCGTGAGCTTCTGATTCTTCGTGAATTACTCCGGGGTACACGGCGCTCGGAGGTCATCCCTCCTCCAGCTGCACCTCATTCGCAGAGGAGCATCTGTTGGGATTTTAGCCCCAACGCCTGCTCGGACCGTATTGGATCTGCGCTACGACTGACCCAGTTAAGAGCCTCTTTATTTGGCCGCATGATCAACATCAACTAATGCTCATATATTTCATTTCTTGGTCAAGGACAAGACATTCCATATCTACTTGGTTGGAGCTCTCGTTCTTGCACTTGGGTTGAGCGAGTCATGTGACCTGCAAGCTTCTCCAAGCTCGTGTTACTAATATACCCCACGTCAGCGAACCAATCATATCCCTTTCCTCCCACTCGATGAAAAGCCTCATCGCAACATGATGTCGGCATTTATTTCCAGAACACGGGATCATTCCTATTGATTGAGGATAAAAGCGCGTCAGCCGTAACAATATGGAAGACCTCTCAACGTTTCTATCCTCGATTGGGCAAGAAGTGGAAGATGCTGACGAGGGTACGTCCATCCGCCACTAAATGAAAATAAATTTAGAATGGGATAGTTGATACTTAGTATGCAGAATCATTCCTCCTCTTCTCGCAGGATATTCCCTCTTCCAATCTAGGTTTCGTTGACTCGAAAGCCACAGCGGTTGATATCACAATCCACGGCCAAGACTACACCATCCAACAATCTCCCACTCTCCTCTCGTCCTCTCGGGCTGGAGGTACAACAGGCGCAGGTGTGTCTACCCAATGCCACTGCTATCCCACATATAGATAGGGGTTACTATAGGCCAAGATATCAATACTAATAAACTAAAAGTCCTTTGGAAAATCACTCCCCTATTCGCCGAATGGCTCTCCAACACTTCCACAAACCCCCTCTGGACATCCTCACATCTCACCCGCAATTCAGCAGTCGTGGAACTCGGCTGTGGAATCTCAGGCCTGACGGCGCTGACCCTGGCCCCGCTGGTTGGGCACTACTTGGCCACAGACCAGGAATACGTGGCTCGGCTGATGCGGCAGAATCTAGAGAGTAACCCGCCACAGCAGAGTCAAAAGTCGTCTGCAGGTGCAAGGGGAAAGGGGCGGAAGCAACAGCAACAAAAGGGCAAAACCAAGGATTCGGGTTCAAGCTCTGGTACTCTACATCCGAATATCACATTTACCTCCCTGGATTGGGAGTTGGATAACCCAGCTCGATTGAGGCAGGAAATCCCTACTTTGGATAGTGAACATGGGGAAACGTCAAATCCAGACACCGGCTTTGACCTTTTGATCTCGTGTGACTGCATCTACAATGAATCTCTGATCGCCCCATTTGTGCGGACCTGCGCTGAAATTGCAGCGCTGCGCGAGAATACCTCCACCGGGGGAAATAATAAGCCGACGATTTGCATCATCGCGCAGCAGCAGCGGTCTCCCGACGTCTTTGAGACGTGGCTGCGGGAGACGATGAGAGTTTTCCGGGTTTGGAGGGTCGAGGGGGATGTACTAGGTGGGAAGATGGGAGAGGCGAGTGGGTACCTGGTACATGCCTTGTTGTTGAAGGGCTGAGCCACTTATTTTATTGAAAGCAGTGGCTGTGTATGTGGAAATTCAATGAGAAGGTAGAATTAGATCTATTAGATAGACATAGACAAGGTAAGGATATAGGTTATGGCTATGGATACAGGTCCCATGTTTTAGTATGTGTACGGTGATGAAGAAAATGGCCGTATGTCAAACATTATATATTAGAGGTGAGAATTACAGAGTTCCCACTTGGTATACCGTAACAGTAGGGTATTGAAGTAGAAGGAAACTCAGCATGCTGATGGTCAGGGAATGCAAGCGCAACACAACGGTGCGAAGCCGATTCGCCATCGCATGTAGAGGTCCTAGTTTGCGGAATTGCAAAATTTTTATTTGGCATCCTCTCGTTCAACAGCCTGTTTCTCAGCTTCCTGTGGCCCGGAGAGACCAGCTCCGGCCTGGGGCACCAGCTCGATCTTCGAGGCAGGGCTATAAAGAGAAGGGAGGGGGGAGACTGTGCGTTCTCGAGGCATGTGCTCAGGGTCGCGGTCGATGATGGAGGAGATGGAGTGCTTGGTCGAGCTGTTTGTCTTGGGGGCCGGTGGGGGGTATTCCTCGGACGGTGTGAGGAGGGCACCTGGCGGAGGGAGCGGTTTATCCATAGCCTCGGTCTTGACGGGGACAGTGTGCTCTGCGCTCTCGTTATCCGACGCGGAGGAGTATTCCATGTCCTGCGGGTAGCCCTCTTGGTCGGCGGCTGAATCAAGACGGCTTTCTTCTGTTGAGGCGCGGGCACCGTTGCGGACCGGCGGGAGGGGTGTGTTGGGGTCGTATACGACGCCACAGACTTCGAGGGCACGGGACTGGCTGCCTAGACTGCGGTCCTTGTGTTTCTTGGTGAGGTGGCACATGAAGCCATGCAGGGTCACAAAGTCGGCCTTGCCGCAGCCCGAGACTGGGCAGGTAAGGTAGACTAGGCTCCCGTCAGAAGGACGCTTCCAGAGGGCCCTCCCCGAAGGATCGTGTGCTGCTGGTCGACCGTGCCGCTCTCCCCAGGCTTCTACGTTTTTGATTGTGTATTTTTGTTTTCGTCGATGTTGTGGCATAGGATCATGGTGCATATGTTGTTGTTGTGGCGGTTGGTTCATGGGCGGCGGAGGTGGGGGAGCAATTGTACGAGGTTCCGGGGGTGTTTGTTGCTTAAAGTAGGCGAGTGTGGTGGCTGCATTTGTCTCAGACAAACGGCGCGGCGGCGTAGGACGGAGAGGCGGAGACTCTAGACTGGGGTTGTAGAGGCCCATTGACTCCCGCTTCAGTCGTTTCCGTTGCCTACGTAGTTCCTTTTGCGAGGTGTATGTCAGAAAGGGGTCTATAAATCTTCGAGGCAAACCTTTCTAATAACCATACCTCTTCTTCAACCTCTGCACTCTCGGTCATCCTACGGAATTCCTCATCCTCTCGCTTCCGTATAGCAAGTAGGTGGCTACGAGCCGCCATACGAGCAGCCTCTTCATGTTCCAGTTGTCTCAGACGAGCCTCAATGTGATCTATACCGGTTGGATGTGGTGTCGGGGGTCCTGGAGGGCCCGGCGGGCCTTGTTCTGACATCTGAGGAGGGGGATGATAAGGTCGGTAGTGTTGGTGGCCGTGCATCATGGACTCTGGGGGTACTGGCTGGCCGGGGTTCATAGCAATTGGGTGGAATCGAGGTAGGCTGAGGTTGACATGGTGTCCGGGGATGTTGCCATTCATTCCATTCTCGTGCACAGGGGGCACGGGAGGTGCAGCAACTGTCATGGCGAGAGGACGACTGGAAGAGTTAGATACTGCAGACGGTTGATGATGATCAATCCGGGGAAAGGTCAAAGAGGTAAACAGGGCTTAAAGAATATAAGGATTATAAGCCCTCGGAGAAGGAGAAGAACGAGACACGAGAGCTAGCGGAGAGGAACAGCCCGGAGGAATCAAAGCAGAGAACGATGAGGGCAAGTTGGTACATATGGCGATAGATTTGGGGGGAGGGGGATATGCATGGGGCCAGGAGGGCGAGAATGAGGTACTTACATGGAGCGAGGACGAGGTACTCTGGATGTCACTGCCGCTGTTCGAGAAAAACAAAGTGCTAGCGCGCTGCACCTTGCCCGTTTTTCTTGCTCTCTCGAGAAGACTAGGAGAATTTCCCGTGTCTTCTCGTAGCAGACTGATCGAAGGATTGCGAGTGGCAGATGAATCACGCAAGGGATTTATTACCAGGATCGAGAACTCGAAGAGCAGAGAAGAGGAAAGAGAAGAAAAAAGGCGTCAGAGAAAAAGACCCTTTGCCAAGAGAGTCGAGAAATCGAGCAACAAGACAGCGAAAACAAGTCTCGCGGGCGATCGATTGGCACAACAGTTGCAGACTAAGGCATGGGCTAAACACTAACTAGTCAGTAGTCGGCCCCCTCGATCCAGTAGGATTCTACGGTCAAACAAGCCCATGGAATAAAATGGATAGAATCTGCACTAGTGAGCCCCAGTATCAGATGTAGTAATAATTGTCAATATTATTCTCAACACCCGGCCAAGTACAAGCACTGCATGTACAGCAATGCTTTCTGCAGGCCGACCATCTCAGCATCTCTCGGGTTCCCAGCTGCGGTTTTTGCCGCTCCACTCGCATCCTGACCAGCTTGTGGCCATTGTTGGGTTGACCTGTGTTCACACAAGTTTCAAAGGCTCAATAGGGGGGTCTCGGATGGATCGAGAACCCACCGCTGTCGCACTAGTGACAAACACAAGTCAACTCAACAATGTCCCTAGAACCGCCTGGATGGAGTAATTAATATCGCGCATCTTGTCACAGGCAAGCCACTGTACCTGGAGAGTACTTTGATAGGTACATCAAGAGACTCCAAGAATGAGGCGGCAGCAAACAAGCCAACCAAAGCCGGGGAGCAAGAGGTAAATAATTTGACCAGGTTCTGGCTCAACAATTTTGTAACAGTGTTTTATTTATTTTTAGTCGCCGTCAGCCAATGGGAGGCCGATGATCTACTACCAATATGTAACACTTAGAAGACGAGACACACAAGTTCTCAGCACTCCCTTGACAATAACGGAGGCGTGCAGATGTGGAGTGCATGGCTCTTCAGTCGAACCTTCAAATCCAAGCTTATCACAGGGAAGTCCTCGGAAAGCAAAGGAACATTTCAAAGCAAAAACAGTTTACTGGAAATTGTGCAATATCCCCAAGTGGAGAATACCGCCAAAATCCAGTCGCCAGCCAGTGGATTTCCACAGTTTATTATTAAATGATCAACCAAATTAATTCTCAGTCACAAGGCTGGCTTTTTGCCAAATAAAGCGAGAGACGATCAAATCATCATAATTTCCTGAACCAGTCGCAATTCTAACGACGACCGAGAGATGATGATGGCCCTGTTGGCATTGATCTGGATGATGTGATGAGGAGAGAGTCGGCGCACCTCCTCATTCTTTCCCCAATCCAGTGTGAGTTGTGAGTTTGGGACTCTTTGCATTTGTGTACAGCAATGATTTGCTCCTCAGCTGCACCGTCGCTGCACGTCTCCCAGTGGAGAAGAAGCCACACCTGTCCGCCGTCGATAAGAGCAGAAGTACCTAATCTAGAAAGTCTTGATCGCACTGCTCCATACACAATAATCAGAATGTTTCGCACTTGCTCTTGTTGGATCCATTCGTGGAGTCGTTATGTTGGGTGGAGGCTGAGGTGGCTGCCTCGTCAAGTCGTATTTTCAGGTCTTGTGTGGCTCGCCAGAGTTTTCAAGAACCATCTATAAGCGACTAGGTTGGGTAGACGACCGCCGAGATAGACATGTCCAAAATGTATACCCTCCTGCATATCACTCCCCCACCCGGAACTTGACCCCCTTGAAACACTCCAACTGGAATGCTTCAGAAGCGCGTTAAAGTGGAAGAATCTGAATCTGGATTAGGCTCTTCCCCAGAGACCGAACAGCTGGCAAGGCGTCAAGGCCAACACAACACCGGAGGTGGATCATCCTGGCTCCCCGGTTGGTGTGAGATAAAACTCCAATCTGCTTGTCCGGTGCGAACTGGCCCTGTCGAAACCAAGTTGTGAGTGGCAAGGCGACGAGGCTCGAGCATCTGTGCGAAACCTTACAATCAGTAGTACGAGGAGCCCATCATCTGCATCAAATCAAGGAAGTCTGTTGAATCGAGAGGAGAATTTTCCTGTTCTATTATATCACTCAGCTCCAAGCCCACCACATCCATTCGCTTTTGTGGTCCCAAGCCGTAATGTCATTAAGTTACAAATTGTAGGCAAACCCGCATTCCCATCCAATGGTTGCTTCCCGGAAAAATCAGTATGCTTGCCCGATCAAAGGGTATGAAACCATGAGGGGATCAGATGAAAAACAGTAAAACACCCGTACACCGAGAAAAGGGCCCATCAATCAGCCCAATAAGTATGTATACATAGAATGCACGTTGAAAAAATCGACGAAAGGAAAAAGAGATATCTAAAAAATCGCACAAGATGGTAAAAAATACAAACCCCCTAAAGGGTATCAATGGTGGTACATTTAGGGCTTGTTCTCACCCTGCTGACCGGTCTCGCCCTGGGACTGCTGCTGCTGCTCAGACTGAGCCTTGTGCATCTTGTCGAAGAGGGTCAAGCTGGCGGTCTGGAGCTCGTCGGTCTTCTGCTTAAGCTCTTCGGCGGATGCAGCAAGTTCACCAGACTGGTTCTTGGCAACGAACTCACGCAGGGTGTTGATCTTCTCACGGATCTGCTCGGCTTCGGCCTTGTCGAGGCGGTCCTCGAACTCCTTGAGGGCCTTCTCAGTGTCGTTCAGGACACTGTCGGCGCGGTTCGCAGCCTCAATAGCGGACTTGCGCTCCTTGTCCTGAGCACCGTACTTCTCAGCATCCTCAACCATGGACTGGATCTCAGAGTCAGAGAGACCGGAGCCAGAGGCAATGGTGATAGACTGGTCCTTGTTGGTGGACTTGTCCTTGGCGTGGACGTGAACGATCGAGTCGGCATCAATGTCAAAAGTGACCTCAACCTGGGGAACACCACGGTGGGCAGGGGGGATACCGACAAGCTGGAAGTTACCGAGCAGCTTGTTGTCCTTGACGAGCTCACGCTCACCCTGGAAGACCTTAATCTCGACAGCGGTCTGGAAGTCAGCAGCGGTGGAGAAGGTCTGGGACTTCTTGGTGGGGATGGTGGTGTTGCGGTTGATCAGACGAGTGAAGACACCACCGAGGGTCTCGATACCGAGAGACAGAGGGGTAACGTCCAGGAGCAGAACGTCAGTGACCTCACCAGCCAGGACAGCACCCTGGATAGCGGCACCAATAGCAACAGCCTCATCAGGGTTGACCGACTTGGCGGGCTCGCGGCCAAACATAGACTTGACGGACTCGGTAACCTTAGGCATACGGGTCATACCACCAACAAGGATGATGTCCTGCACTTCGCTGGACTGCAGGTTGGCATCCTTGAGGGCCTTGCGGACGGGATCAATGGTGCGGTTGATAAGAGGGTCAACAAGAGACTCGAGTTGGGAGCGGGTCATCTTGAGGTTGATGTGCTTGGCACCGCTGGCATCAGCAGTAATGAAGGGAAGGTTGATCTCAGTCTGGAGAGACGACGAGAGTTCAATCTTGGCCTTCTCAGCAGCCTCACGGATACGCTGGATGGCCATGCGGTCACCAGAGAGGTCAAGGCCAGACTCCTTCTTGAACTGCTGGACAATGTGGCGGACAAGGCTGATGTCAAAGTCCTCACCACCAAGGTGGGTGTCACCGTTGGTCGACTTAACCTCAAAGACGCCCTTCTGGATTTCCAGAACGGAGATATCGAAGGTACCACCACCGAGATCGTAGACAGCGACAACGCGGTCAGCCTCCTTCTCCAGACCGTAGGCAAGAGCAGCGGCGGTAGGCTCGTTGACCACACGGAGCACGTTGAGACCAGCGATTTGACCAGCATCCTTGGTAGCCTGACGCTGGGAGTCGTTGAAGTAGGCGGGGACGGTGACAACGGCGTTCTTGATGGGCTTGCTCAGGTAGTTCTCAGCAGTCTCCTTCATCTTGTTGAGAACGAAACCACCGATTTGGGCAGGAGAGTACTTTTCGCCACGAGCTTCAACCCAGGCGTCGCCGTTCGTGTGCTGAACGATCTTGTAGGGGACCTCCTTAATATCGCGCTGAACCTCGGCATCGGTGAACTTGCGACCGATGAGACGCTTGGTCGCGAAGAGGGTGTTTTCAGGGTTGACAACAGCCTGACGCTTGGCAGCAATACCGACCAGGCGCTCGCCATCCTGGGCGAAAGCGACAACGGAAGGTGTTGTGCGGGCACCTGTCGTTACCAGTTAGCATGAAAAAAAAATTCTCGCGCAGTCGGCGACTAAATGGACATACCTTCAACGTTTTCAATGATCTTAGGGGTCTTGCCCTCCATAATGGCAACAGCAGAGTTTGTAGTACCTGGATTTTCGCGTTAGTGATGCGTTGCGCTCAAGACTAAGCTCTCTACTTACCCAAGTCAATACCGATGACCTGTCCCTTCACCTTCTCCTCTGACGAGTTCCATCTCCGGGCAGCGGCGCCAGGGAGTCTGAAAGCGGGAGCACGAGCGAAAGGAGCAGTGCGCGGAAGCTGTATGAAGAATAAAGAGTCAATGCCAATGTTCTCAGAGATGACCATGCCTGCATGGGTGACCTACCGCGCGGGAGAGACGGGATGGCAACATTGTGATAGGATTAGAAGGAGAAAGGACAAATAAAATAATACAGGAATTAAAAGAGCTATAGAGAGGACTCCAATCGATTCAATCGAAAGGGGAGAGGGATGGAGATGGGGGTATAATATGGAGAGATGGAGAGGTGAAGGGGGAGAGTTGAGGGAGCAAGAAAATTTTTGGCTTCTTTTTGGAACGAAGAACTTGAAGAAGGGAGACGGCAAAGAGGACTAGTGGAAATTGCGCGGAGAGCTTCGGCCCGTCGTCCACGGTCGAACTCGGTAGAATCGCTGAATCACCTGATTCAGCCAATTATAGCTTATATCTGGGAGCTCTTTCACTGACCGCCTAGAAAGCCGATCTAAGTTGTAGCTCAATTGCCCAGATGTCTACTAGTCCTAGTAGTAGTCCAACTTCAAGTAGCATCCAGTATATTCTGAATAACGCCTTCTGGGTGGTAAAAATATGCTTGCTGTACCTTGGACGTAGATGCTTGACTTACAGAGTATCTCTCTCATTCTTCTCAACCTCGGACAACGCCACGCAGTATGCGCACGTGACCACAAACCTCATCCGCGTATCCGACCGAGGCTTTGCCGCCTTTCCTCCGCTCAATCGGAATTCTCTCTCTTCTCCGGGATACTTTGAATTCAATCGCCACGCCAAAAAGGCTAATACTTTTTTTTTTTTTTT
>JOMC01000114.1:48541-218307 GCA_000812125.1 Aspergillus ustus
TTTTTTTTTTTTTTTTATTGCCTCATATGATAGCAAGTAGCGAGTTAAAGTATGTTGAACGCTGGGACTTGCAGCTTAACTAGGGTCCTTACGTTGTACCTTCCATCAACCTAGGTTAAGCTGTTCAATGCTACATGCTATATATATATATATGAACCCCGGATATAAAAATTAATCAAGTTGATATTCATCTTCTAAATATCATTCGAAATGCCCAAGGTACCACTCTACAACAAACTTAATTTGGAATGAAACAGTCTGGAAGTATAGAATAGTGGCTCTCCAATGGGTTAGAAGCTACTCTATAGATTTCCATCGTGACCTGCCCTGCTTTACTGGCGCGCAAGTGGGCGTTCCCAGCAGAATCAGCAGACCTATTGTTCAGTAATATAGGAGTCGGCAGGACAAGCAAAAGGCTCCTAGCCATGTGGTACGGACCAGCACATTACTAGCTAACGAAGATCATACCACTGGTGGGATTCAGAAAGAGACTCGTACTCGACCGCATTCGCCGCTCCCAAGTTCCCCGGATCGAGCAACAAGTCTTACGTCATCCGTCCGACGTTCATCAGGCGTCGACTCCAAACTTGTAACATCAATACTGGACTGACGACTCGGAAAGTTTCTTGCTTCTCGTTTCTTTTTCTTCGATGACTAGAAAGAGAAAGGCTGGAAAAGAAAAGAAACTAAAACGAGCAATCTCTGTTCAGTTAGCGACCTTGACCTTTACTGGGTGGACTGAGCTGGCAATCCCTCAGGTCTCTTCCCTGACATTTGGGTAACAACTCAAAGGTGCTCCTCCACACATCGAGTTACCTTCTAGAACAGCACTATCATTGCCGCCGCAGAGCTCTAAGTCTCTCTATCGCCCAGCTGAAACGGCATTCTTCGCTTCGGCAACAGCGGCGCCTATCTCCAGCTGCAACTCCAACAATGTCACCGAGATCTCTCTCATCATGACTACAGATCCAACGCTGTCGTTAGTCCAGAAGTCCCAATGTCAAGTATTCCGCCATTTCCTAACTCATAACCACATGTTTAGGTATCACCCAACAGAGTCCCTCGTCCTTCCAGCCAAACGCCGCTTCTTCCCCTTCAAAATACCAAATTAGTCTGTCGCATCCCTTCATTTGCCCACAATTTGTCCACAATGCAGGCTAACGCCCTGTAGCCACCAACAACTTCGACATTATATTAGCACCACCGACTCCGACAGAATATACGTCGTCGTCGACCGGGTGGTTTATTCAATTCATATCTCGTCCCGAAAAAGAGAGACAATTGCTGTTATCCCGTTTGAGCCAAAGTGTCTTGCGGCCGGCTATGGCTGGATCGGCATCGGTGGGACCAACAATGGCGAATGTGCTTTTGTGAAGCTTTCCGATCGGAATGTGCGTGTCTCTCACACCCCGGCTGTTCAATCGACGGACGTCGATAGCGCTCTACCATTTAATATCGAATCTCCCTTACGAACCTCGCCTCGGTTAACTGTTGGCAACGAATCCCCCTCGAGGATCTCACCGAGTCAACTGCCAGAAGTCCAGCTACACAAATTTGGCGGCAGTATTGTCAACTCCGTGACGATTCATCGTCTGCCTGGCGATGAAAAGGGGTTCTTGGACGAAGATGTGGCGGTCCTCAGCAACAACGACAAAACAGTTACCGTTTATTCGCTCACTCGTTCAAAAGTCTTGACGAAACTCGGACACTCGGCCTGTATGAATTATGCAATCATCTCCCCCGATTCGACCCTTCTCGCAGCGGTTGGTGATGAAAATAAGGCCTATTTTTATCGAGTCACTCGTGATATCAGTAACGTTAGTTCGACCGACGCCGGTGAAAAGCTTAGTGGCTGGAAATTGGATCAACTTCTTTGTACCGAAATGGATATCGGGGCTAGGCTCGATGACAAATGCTGTTTCACGATTGCATTCTCACAGTCGAATCGGTTCTGCGCCATTGGATCGCAATCCGGAGTGATTACTATTTTCCATGTCATGACCATTCAAGATCTCGATTACGCACCTTCCGATGATAGGGACCCCATTATGTGTCAATTCAAGTCTTCGCGAGATTGTTGTATGGGAGGCGCCGTTCGCTGTATGAGTTTTTCGCCAGAGCCCTGGGACCTCCTCGTGTGGCTTGAGGACAAAGGACGTGCCGGTATTGCAGATGTTCGCCAGGATTTTATTCGCAGACAAATTGTTCAGTTAGACATGAACGAGCCCGGATTAGAGGAAGTTCACACGGAGCCAATAATTGATGATACTACGGGATTAGGACTCGACCTCGAAGGCCATTCTTTTCACGACTCGCGGCATGACCTTGATGCACGGGCTCTGCTTGATTCAGTCGAGGGTATTGCCGAAAGTCAAGATACCTCGCCACTGCGGGAGAGTTTAATACAGGACCTGACTGAAAGGGAAAGGTTGATAGTGGAGTTTTTGAATACAGCGCGCTGGACGTCAAGATTAGAAGATGGACTGACAGACCGGCTGGCCAGGGCCAATTCTAATTCGCATCCACAATCCGGATCTCGCGCAAGACCCCCAGGTCCCACAAGTGGAGCTAATCGATCATCTCGTCCTACCTCACCTCGACCTGTCATACTTTCACAGAGCAATTACGAGTCGATAAATCGAACTGCAAACGCGGGAAGCTCAACCCCCGATCCACAGCCGAGTCTTACACTAAGCTGGACTGCTTCGCCGGCCGAGCTGCAGTCTGCCACTTTGGATAATTCGGCCCATACCGTGGAATCAAGCTCTAGTAGTGAACAGGCAAGTTCGAGCAATGAGAGTGGGACTATTGGGCGAACTCGTGGAACAGTAACTAGACCGACGGGCAATTTCGACTATTCCAGTACCACGCCGAGTATGCTACCTCGACTGAGAAACCACCAGCGGTCTCGATCTGCCCACAGGCGACCTGAAAGACCCGAGAGTAATTTAGACATTCCTCCCAGTCTGAGGGCAAACATCGTGGCCGTGGAACGCCTACGTCGGCAGCGACAACTCATGAATGAGGTTGAGACTCAGAGCCGAAATAATCCGCGAGAACATCGATATATGCAACAGCCGCCGACTGGCCTGGATCATCTGCGCTCCCCTCGATGGATACGAAGCGTGATGAATGATATGCCAGAGCGCAGTACGGCGTTTGGGCGACGAGATCTGGACCCAAGCAGCTCAGCTGGACTCGGCTGGGGCGCCGACGGGAGAACACTGTATGTAGGGCCTGTGAACTGTTTGAACGAACTAACAATTGTCATAGGTACATCGCAACAGTGTCTGGAATTTTTGAATATCAAATCAACGTGATGGATCGGAAAACCTTCCCCGTGATTACTTACAGATGATTCCTTATTTTTACCCTCCCAGGATTTGGGCTCTTTTTGCAAGTTCTTGGCACTATAAAAGCGGCTTTTGTAACTGACGAGCCTGTGTTATTTTCGGACTGTGCTGTTCAATCAAGGTAATTCAAGGGCGGGTCAAGGGGTTTCACTGCGCTGCTTTGTCTTGCTGGGTTGTGTTCTGGTCAGGCGTTTGGCGATTTGCCTGGTTTACTTCACTGCTGGAACCATAATTTTCTTCTTTTTTTGAGGTGAATATTATGATGGAAAACTTAACTTACATAGAGTTAATAAGGGAGTAATATACTTTGAATGTGAATAATAATATGCCTTCAGATTCAGAATAAAAGAAATGAGAGCTCCAGTACGAAGTCATTGTTGTCCCCACCCGCCACAATCAACGTCAGCAGAAAGCTCTGGTGCGTGCTTCCCCCCACTAAGAAGGTCCAACCTTCCAACAACCATGCGTCCTGCTTTGGAGGCTTACAAGGACCTCCGCGTTTATTTAATTTATTAGCCTCATAGTATTTAAACTGGGCTCATTTTCTCATACCCACTCTCTTCTTCCGCCGAAGACGCGGGGCTCCCTCTGCATCGGTTCTCAGCTTCTCGCTGGGAGCTCAAGACAACTGCTACTGGGCACTGCGCGATTAACTATTAGAACACTCTGATTTACCAGTCTGAACTTTTTGAGCTACGATGGAGACACTCGCATCGACGCTAGCTGGGCTCGATTTAAACTCCCATGGCCTTAGTGGAAAGGCCTTTGATGCGCGCATTACCGAGGAAGAGAATGGCACTTACGAGAACCGTGCTCCTAGGCGCAGAACTCGACCAAGCGCCACAGAGTTGAAACAGGAACTGGAAAACGAGTTTCTGACTCCTTCGCCTCGATTTAGCCCGGAGTGGTTGAACCGTCTACAGAGGTACGTCGACGCATGAGCATGGGGTTGACCAAGCTAATGATCCATTAGGAGATGGGACGTCTCAACAGACTACTCTGACCTCTTCGAGGTCGCCGGTACACAGACAAGGACAATCGTCCGGTTTGACCGCGAGGGTCTCGAGGGACGAGTGACTGGCTACCATGAAGTGACAGTCCCCGCAAACAGTGCGAATGCAAAGAACTCGACTTCCTTGCTTCGTCGTCCTGCTGGCCGTGCCGATTTTGTACGCGGTGCGGCTGGGTTCTTCCCGTTTGCCCCCGGTGGCCTTGAGGGCGTCGAGGCGATCGCTGAAATGGAGACAGAAATCCAGACTGCGGGGGCTGCTAGATCCGGCGGCAAACAAGCTGGACTGGATCGGATCATCAATTTCGGCTCCGAAGGTGGTCTATTGGAAGTCGCCCCTGGGTTCTCGCGTGGATTGAAGTTTGAAGATGCTAAGTCCAAAGAAGCCGCAGAGGAGGATGAGGAAGTCGAAAACACACTACAGGAAGAGGATGCTGACATCAACCTTGACAAGGATGAGACCATGTCCGATGTGGAGGGAGGGGTCAAAATCGACGACGAAGAGAGCATTGAAGACGAGGAAGAGGAGGACATCGACGCCTTATTACCTATCGAGTTCCCATCTCTCGAGCCACGCAATGCACTTCTTTCTGCGGTCCAGAAGAAAGGCGGCAGAGAGTGGGCGCACGTCGTGGACGTCAACAAGGAAATCTCCAACTTTCATGATCTGGTGCCAGACATGGCTCGTGAGTGGCCATTTGAACTGGATACGTTTCAGAAGGAAGCGGTCTACCATCTCGAGAACGGAGACTCTGTCTTTGTGGCTGCTCATACGTCGGCAGGTAAAACAGTCGTTGCAGAGTATGCGATTGCACTGGCTGCCAAACACATGACCAAGGCTATTTACACGTCTCCGATCAAGGCCCTGAGTAACCAGAAATTTCGTGACTTTAAGAATACCTTTGACGATGTTGGTATTTTGACAGGAGATGTGCAAATCAATCCAGAAGCCAGCTGCCTGATCATGACCACCGAAATCTTGCGAAGTATGCTCTACCGTGGAGCAGATCTGATCAGAGATGTAGAGTTTGTCATCTTCGACGAGGTGCACTACGTGAATGATCTCGAAAGAGGTGTCGTCTGGGAAGAAGTCATCATCATGCTGCCTGAGCACGTCACTCTGATTCTTCTGTCTGCTACAGTACCTAACACCTATGAATTTGCTTCGTGGGTCGGTCGTACGAAGAAAAAAGACATTTATGTTATTTCAACTGCCAAGCGACCTGTGCCACTTGAGCACTATCTTTGGGCCGGTAAAGGCAAATATAAGATTGTCGACTCGAACAAACGGTTCCTCGAGAATGGCTGGAAGGAAGCAGATGATATTGCTTCTGGAAAGGATAAAATCAAAGCACAAAAGGCGGCCGAGGCCCAAGCTCAGTCACAGGCGAGTAGAGGTGCTCCTCAGGGACGAGGGGGACGCGGGCAGGCTCCTGGAAGGGGAGCTCCTCGAGGAGGCGGCCAGCGGGGAGGTCCGCAGAGAGGACGAGGTGCGCCGTCGAATAGAGGAACAGGAAACATTGCCCGTACCGGCCGGGGTGGCGGACGGACAACTGCTGCGCAAGACAAGACCGTTTGGGTGCAAGTTGTCCAACACCTGCGAAAAGAGAATCTGCTCCCGGCTTGTATCTTTGTCTTCTCCAAGAAACGATGTGAGCAGAATGCCGACTCGCTATCGAATCAAGACTTTTGCACAGCTTCCGAAAAGAGTCTTATTCACATGACGATCGAGAAATCTCTTACTCGACTCAAGGCAGAAGACAGGGTATTACCCCAAGTTCTTCGACTTCGCGATCTACTCAGTCGAGGCATTGCCGTCCATCACGGCGGTCTCTTGCCTATCATGAAAGAAATTGTGGAAATCTTATTCGCAAAGACCTTGGTCAAGGTTCTCTTTGCCACTGAAACGTTCGCCATGGGTCTGAACCTGCCAACTCGTACAGTTGTCTTTTCAGGCTTCCGCAAGCACGATGGCAAAGGGTTCAGAGATCTACTGCCCGGTGAGTATACTCAGATGGCAGGACGTGCTGGCCGTCGAGGTCTTGACACAGTCGGATATGTGATTATTGTCAACTCTGGCAAAGACGAGGCGCCTCCGGCCGGCGCATTGAGGAAGATGATTCTTGGCGATCCGACAAAACTCCGGTCTCAATTCAGACTTACATACAACATGATTCTCAACCTGCTCCGTGTGGAAGCTCTAAAGATTGAAGAAATGATCAAGCGAAGTTTCAGCGAAAACGCCACGCAAGCCTTACTTCCGGAACACGAGAAGCAAGTGCAAATCTCAGAAGCTAGTTTGGAAAAGATCAAGAGAGAGCCTTGCGAGATTTGCGAGATTGATCTTGCGACATGCCATGACGCGGCTGTTGAGTACGGCAAGCTCACAAGCGAGTTGCATTTGATGTTGCTTTCGTCACCTGTCGGCAAACGCCTGCTCATGCCCAAGCGTTTGGTGGTTTATCGAAAGGTAATAACATCCGAAATTTTTTGATGGCGATATGCTGACTGTTATAGGACGGATTCCGAACAGCAGGTGTCATAATCCGCGAAGTCGGTGGAGGCCCCAATCCTGTCATACAAATTCTCGAGATAGGAAAACTGGCTAGCAAGCGCCATCCAAGCGAAATTATGCCATTCCTTCCTGCATTCAGGCAGTTCTTCAATCCTCTGCCGACTCGTGCCATTGATATGACACTCAAAGTCTTCAAGATTCCAATTACTGATATTGAATGTGTCACCAATACCATAGTCAAAGTCAATGGTCCACCATGGTACCTCAACATCAAGAAGGGTGGGTCATCATGTTGCTTGAAAAAGGAAGAAGGTGCTGACTATTCTGCAGAGGCGATCAAATTTGCAGAAAAAGAACTTTCTACACTATGTGCATCCTGGACTACACCAGTTTGGGACGAGCTAGACTGGACTAGGATCAAGGAACTGCAGCTGCGGGACATTCTGGATAAACGACGCGAGCAGGCGACTATTGCTCAATCATGCAAGAGCCTGGAGTGTCCCCAATTCGTTAAACATGTATGTCTTCTTTCAGAAAAACGACATATCGACACTAACAGTGTTTAGTTCGAAATGCAACGCGACGAATGGCAAATCAAGGACAACATCTCGGCCCTGAAGCAACTCATGTCGGACCAAAATCTCCAACTTCTTCCGGACTATGAACAGCGTATCCAGGTACTAAAAGACCTAGGCTTCGTGGACGACCAGTCTCGCGTGCAACTGAAAGGAAAGGTGGCTTGCGAGGTAAGTGATTGAGCGTCGAGGCTTTTTATGCTTTGCTAAGGCTTTCTAGATCCATTCTGCCGACGAGCTCGTCTTGACGGAGCTTATCTTGGAGAACGTTCTCGCCGAATATGAGCCCGAGGAAATAGTTGCGCTCCTATCCGCCTTTGTGTTCCAGGAAAAGACGGAAAACGTGCCCACTTTGACACCACGCCTGGAAAAGGGCAAGGAAGCTATTGTACGGATATCAGAAAAGGTTAACGACGTGCAGATCCTGCACCAGGTCATCCAATCCAGCGAGGACCAAAACGACTTTGCCAGCCAGCCTCGGTTCGGATTGGCGGAAGTTGTCTACGAATGGGCCAAGGGCATGTCTTTCAACCGTATTACAGACCTTACAGATGTGATGGAGGGGACCATTGTTCGGACGATTACTCGACTTGACGAGACTTGCCGCGAGGTAAAGAACGCGGCTAAGCTAGTTGGAGATCCGACCTTGTATGCGAAAATGCAGGAGGCGCAGGAGAAGATCAAGAGGGATGTGATTTTCGCGGCGTCGCTGTACATGTAAGAGGCTTTGTTAGAAATGAAGTTGAGGAGGCGATCAGATACCCAAGTATCTCCCTTCTTGTGGTTCGTTGTCTCGGCTCTCGGTCACCACGTGGGCAAATTTGGACTTTAATTTTTTTTCTGCCAGAAGAATTTGCGAGGTACAAAAAGGTCGATGGCTGGGTACAACCACGCTAAGTATCCACGAAATGGTCTAGAATCAAAGACCCTAGGTGTCAGTATACCTTGGTAACCCAGTGTCCTAACCTCTTAATAATAATCTCTCCGACATCTTGGTGAGCCACAATCCTAGCTGAAAATTCTCTTACCGCGCGGGGTGGCAGGCGGTCTGATTCGCTGCCCTAGGCGCGGGGCCAACACCGCCTGAAAATCCACGAGAAGAAAACCAAACCCAACAAACCCAATTCTGCTCTCTCCTTATTGATCCCTCTTCTTATCTTCCCCTCCTCACCCCCCGCCGCGCTCTTTCTATATTCCACCACTCTCCTGCGGGGATCTTTTTTTTTTTGAGGTTTATTACTGTGCTACCAGGGGGCCGTTGCTTGGTGCGATATGGATGTTGCAGCACTGCGGAACCGCATCCAGTCTACACTAGACGCCAATGCGGACATTCGTCGACAGGCGGAGATCGATCTGAAATATGTATGTGCTGAGCCGCGGAGATCAAATATAGGGACTCAAATATAGGGACTTGCTCGTTGCTGACAACTGCCCTCTTAATCTCAAGGCCGAGACGCAACCAGGTTTCATAAACGCTTTGTTGGATATTCTGCAGGGGGAGCAGGTGAATGCCGTCCAGCTATCGGGTATGTTTGCGGAGTCTGCTATCTTTCTAGCCGAGCGACTGTCTATTCGGCGAAACCTTTGTGAAGCTCGGCAATACTAACGAAAGGCA
Organism: Aspergillus ustus; assembly: GCA_000812125.1. Classification (NCBI taxonomy): domain Eukaryota; kingdom Fungi; phylum Ascomycota; class Eurotiomycetes; order Eurotiales; family Aspergillaceae; genus Aspergillus; species Aspergillus ustus. Next base: position 57,609 of record JOMC01000114.1, read on the forward strand.
CCGATAGCGGGCGTTTATTTGAAGAACCGAATCAACCGGGGATGGTCCCCACACGAAGAGAGCCCTTTGCGCGCACCGATCCCCGATGAAGAGAAGCCAGGTTTCCGAGAGAGACTGATCCCAGCCCTGGTATCTACGCCTGCCAACGTTCGCGCCCAGCTCGTCCCTCTCCTTCAGAAAATCCTGCAGCATGACTTTCCCGAACAATGGCCCGGGTTCTTGGATATCACCATGCAATTACTGGGTACGAACGATGCGAGCTCGGTGTACGCGGGTCTACAGTGTCTGTTGGCGATTTGCCGTGTGTATCGGTTCAAGGCGGGGGAGAAGCGGGATGAGTTTGACAAGATTATCGAGCATTCGTTCCCTCAGCTGCTGAGCATCGGATCGAAACTTGTGGACGAGGAGAGCTTGGAGGCTGCGGAGATGCTCCGGATTGTGGTCAAATCATACAAGCATGCCATTTACGTGAGTGGGACTACAATGTGGGGTTTAGAGGACGCCCAACTGACGCAGATTAGTTTGAGCTTTCACCGCACCTGCAATCGCATCAGGCGACAGTCGACTGGTGTACTCTGTTTTTGCGAATCATCGCTAAGCATCCCCCGGCAAGCTCGATGATGGAGTCCAAGGAGGAGAGGGAGCTCAACCACTGGTGGAAGTGCAAGAAATGGGCTTATGCCAACCTGAACCGTCTCTTTATCAGGTATGCAATCTTGCGAATGGACTGTTTGCTCACTATTGACCCGCCTTAGATACGGAAACCCTACAACCATGACCAAATCTAGCACTCCCGACTACACCCAGTTCGCCAAAGCTTTCATCTCCACATTTGCGCCAGAGATCCTCAAGGGCTATCTGCAGGAGATTGAAAAATATGTGTCCAAGGGACAGTGGCTCAGCAACCCTGCGCTTTCGTATACATTGATCTTTTTTGAGGAATGTGTGAAGCCCAAGTCCATGTGGGATCACCTCAAGGCGCACATGGATAACCTGATCGCCCACTTCGTCTTCCCTATCCTCTGCCAAACCGACGACGACATTGAGTTGTTCCAGACTGACCCCTCCGAATACCTGCACCGAAAGCTGAACTACTACGAGGAAGTCTCGGCACCCGATGTTGCGGCAACGAACTTCTTGGTCACCCTTACCAAGAACCGCAAGAAGCAGACCTTTTCAATTCTCACATTTGTCAACGGCGTCGTTAGCAAGTACGAGGCTACTCCGGATGATCAGAAGCTACCGAGGGAAAAGGAGGGTGCCCTGCGGATGATCGGTTCCCTGGCCTCGGTCATTCTTGGAAAGAAGAGTCCGATCGCGGACCAGGTTGAATACTTCTTCGTTCGACACGTCTTCCCCGAGTTCCGCAGCCCTCATGGATTCCTCCGTGCGCGTGCCTGCGACACTTTGGAAAAGTTCGAGCAACTCGACTTCAAGGACCCTAACAACTTGATGATCATTTACAGAAACATCCTCGAGTCCATGACAGACACTGAACTGCCCGTCCGTGTCGAGGCCGCCCTCGCGCTCCAGCCTCTCATCCGACACGATGTCATCCGAACCTCTATGCAGCAGAACATTCCCCAGATTATGCAGCAACTTCTCAAGCTTGCCAACGAAGTCGACGTTGATGCTCTGGCTAATGTCATGGAAGACTTTGTTGAGGTTTTCTCCGCAGAGCTCACTCCTTTCGCCGTTGCCCTGAGCGAACAGCTGCGCGATACTTATATGCGTATTGTTGGCGAGCTCCTCGAGAGGAATGCTGCGAAGGGTGAGGAAGACGCATATGGCGATTTCTTGGACGACAAGAGCATCACCGCTCTCGGTGTTCTCCAGACAATTGGCACACTCATCCTTACCCTGGAGAGCACTCCCGACGTGCTCCTGCACCTCGAAACCATTCTCATGCCGGTCATCAGCATCACCCTCGAGAACAAACTCTACGACCTATATAACGAAGTGTTCGAGATCATTGATAGCTGCACATTTGCCTCCAAGTCCATCTCCCCAACCATGTGGCAGGCCTTTGAGCTCATCCACAAGACCTTCAAGGCTGGTGCTGAGCTGTATCTGGAAGACATGCTCCCCGCGCTTGACAACTATGTGGCGTACGGCTCCCAGATGATGGTCCAGAACCCCAACTACCTCGCCGCTGTTGTCAGCATGGTCGAGGACATTTTCCGTGACGAAAAGGTCGGTGGTGTTGACCGAATTTGCGGTTGCAAGCTTGCCGAGACCGTCATGCTCAACCTCCGTGGCTACATTGACCAGTACATTCCTGTCTTCATTGGACTCGCCATGAATGTCATTGACGCAGGCGAGGCGCGGACAAAGTCGTACCGTCTTCACCTGATGGAGATGGTCATCAACGCCATCTACTACAACCCGGTTCTTGCTCTGCAGGTTCTCGAAGCCAAGGGATGGACCAACAAGTTCTTTAGCACTTGGTTCTCCAATATTGATAACTTCAGACGTGTCCACGACAAGACCCTGTCAATCGTCGCAATAACTTCGCTCCTTACCCTCAAGGCTGGCGATGTCCCGGCTAGCGTTCAACAGGGTTGGCCCAGGTTGCTCCAGGGTGTCACTAGGTTGTTCCAGACATTGCCTGCAGCAGTAAAGAGTACGTCCGATATTTCGTTACATAAGATTACCACTAACTGTTTGTAGATCGTGAAGAGGCGACCAAGGAGTCAGATTTTGTATACGATGATGATGAGGATGAGGACGAGGGTAACGACTGGGACGGTGAAGTTGAGTGGACTGAGCAGGACGAGGCTGAGGCCGGTCCTGAGGGTGATATCCCTGACGAGAGCGCTGCATACCTTGACTTCTTGAACAAAGAGGTACGTTGATACAGACAGATGGCTTTATTTTCTGTCTAACCATTTTCTAGGCGCAAAAGTTCGGCTCTTTTGCGGGTGATGACGAGGATGACGAGATTGACGAGGAGAGCTTACTCGAGACTCCTCTGGACAAGGTTGAGCCTTATGGATTATTCAAACAAGTGTTCTTGGGTATGTATACGTACAGTCTTCTGATGTCAGAGCGCTAACCCGGTACAGGTCTTCAACAAGAACAACCACAACTTTATGACAGCTTGACGAATATTCTAAACCCGGAAGAAAAGCAGGTCATCGAATCTGTCTTCCACGAAGCGGATGCAAAGGCTCTGGCCGCGGCCAACGACGAGGCCGCCAAAGCTGCCGCGCAGGCCAACGGAAATCAATAGATCTTTGACGGTGGTGTAAGAAAAAAAAAGCAGCTTGGTAGTCGGTTGAGGACCTGCCGACTCTGAGTGGAGCACGCTATGAACGATGCCATACCCGTTGAATTGGGATTACCATTTTGGACATCACATACATATCGTCAAGCAGCCACTGGATAACGTCATAACGTGACCTATGCTTGTTGCTTTCCTTTTCTCCTGTTTAGAACGTTCTGTCGCGAGATCATATCTTTTATTCTTCTGATGACAGTACCGAACCCCTTTTGCATATCTTTATTCTCCAACGAGTCCTGTCAAAAGTCCATCCATCATCATTCGCCCCAACCCTATAGTGCCCTACTCCTCCCTCCGCCCCCCGATTCCCCAACTTGATCTTTTCTTTTCTTTCTTCACCCACGGCATGAGCAAGAGACCTTAATGCGCATTTGATTTTGCACGAACAATACTAAGAGAAACAGAAAAATCACCAAATTGCGGGAACCCCCCAATCCAATGCCTGGACATAGCGCAAGACTTGATGTCAGATACCATCACGTGATTATATAATCGAGACTACTCCCAGACCCTTGCGCAGTCACGTCAGGCTGTTGTTCCTTCGTGTCGATCAGTAATACCCGTAAGCCAAAGAACGATCCGTGCTTCTATTAGAGCAGGAAGAGTGCAGCTTGTGGAGCCTTCCCACAGTGAGTGAGCTCTTGGTCTTGACCGAGCTTCGATGGCTTCGCCGCTCTAGACCCGCAACGTCATAATGATGTTAATGAAGGCGTACCTTGTAGCATCATTAAATTGATATATAAACCCACGGGAATGGCCTCCTTGCTTCTACTCAATACAACATTACCATAACCAGGTGAACATAAACTACAAAGCACAAGGTATGTTATTATACACCCGGGAAAGGACAAATCCACCAACCCACCCATCTAACACCGTCTAGAACAACAACCACTACACCTTCCACCTTTACAACCCAAATCAACAACCAATATGTCCGCCCGCCTCTCCGGCCGCCAGTCCCCACCCCCCGAGTCCCAAACAGGGAAGCAGGAGACCTCCCCGCCAGGATCCGGCCATACAGACGCCAAGTTCGCTCCTCCACCAGAGTACGCGCCCCATAGTAGTCGGGGCAAGGGGGAGAGCCAGACGGCTCATCTGACGAGTAACCCCATTCATCCGCTCGAGGGTATTCAGGCGGCGAAGTATACGAAGGGACCCGTCAACACGATTCACCTGTATTCAAAGAAGATGTGAGATGTGATTGATGATGACTTTGCTGTATATTAGTTAGGGTTGCTGTGAAATGAGATTATGAAATAACCCTTTTACGACCCGGACTCTTAGTATCTCTTTCAAGACAAAATATCCAAAGGAAATAAATAGTAATTGCGACTCTGGCCTAACTCAACTCGCCTTCTTAGAGTAGGGATCTATGTTAGATTGTACCCGGATTTATGTGTTTTTAAAATGATAAGATCTAAACCTAATGGTGGAAGAATGGCAATGTAATTAGGTTCAATTTGTACTGTCGCAGACAGGCAAGGAATACACAGAGGAGAATAAGAATAACATCATGCTAGAACACAACTGCATAAAGTGGTAAAGGTCATAAACAACGTCACATAGGTGGCCATCAAGTTACAGTCATCGGAAAGCCCTAGGTGGTAGACAAAGAAGCTTTACGAAGCTTTACTTTACGCCGTCTTCTCTGTAAAGGTAGCGGGAGCCGGTGCAGCCTCAGCCCCAGGAACAGCGGGCACAGCAGCGGCTGCACTCTCAGGGGCCGGAGCAGAGGCGGTAGAAGTTTCGCCCTCGGTCTTCTCTGTTTCTGTCTTCTCGGCCTTGCCGCCCTTCAGGTCTGCAAGTCTCCGCGCCTCGCTGTGGATATCGCGGACCTGCTTGTCGGTCTGGACGTAGAAGTCGCGCAGCTTCCGGCCCGAGGGGGTACCAAGAGCCTTCTCAAAGTAACTGTTCAGGCCGCGCCAGCCACTGGTAGCCTTATCGGTAATCTTGTAGCTCTCGTCGAGGCCCTTGGCGCGGTCTGTGGCACCGGTCTTCTTGTCAAAGTTGTTCAGGGCGTTTGTGAAGCGCGCGGAAAAGCCGTGTTTCTGATCAAGGGTAATGGCCTTCTGGATGGCCTGGTCACTGATCACGTAGCCGTGGGCGAGGTACTCGGCGACGATGCGCGAGCGCGGCTTGTCCTCCTGCTCGAGGTCGTGGTTATTCTCATCTTTGGCTTCAGATGCCGTGGCGCTGTGTGAGCCGGCGAGCTGGTCGATTGTTTGGGCGGCTTCGACGTGGACGATTGAGCTGCCAAGCTTGGTTTGATCAAGGAGGAGGGCTGTTTTGGCGGCGCTGTTGTGATTTGTTAGTTGATATGTTTCATGCTAGTGATGAAGGTGGGGTGATGCGGGGTAGACTTACGCATCCTTTTCGAATGTCACTGTTGCGGACTTGGGCGCGTCGGCTTCGCTGGAAGTAGGTGTGACGGAGATGTTGACGATCTTGCCACTGTGTAAGCTAGTTAGAGATCAACTTCGAAACACTGCAAAGGTGGTGCGCTTACCAGAAACTGAAAAAGTCCTGGACTTCTTTCTCGGTGGTGGCGGCGGCGATGCCCGAGACGTGAACAGTGGTATGATCAGACATTGTGACTGTGATTTACGGAATATAGAGAGGAAGTTGAATAATTTAGCAGTATTAAGAGTGATAGAATAGGTTGGCTGGGAACAGGAACAGGAAAAGAGAGCAGCTCGCGGGGTATTTATTCGAAGGATGACGATGGCCGCCACACCCTATGACGTTACTACCTTCCGAGCACAGCCACAATGGGCCGTGTTTTCATACTGAATCACGGCCAACAAACAACTAGGTTGCTGCATTGACAAGTCTAGCCCACCAAGGCAGTAGCATTCTGATAAAAATAGCTGGCGCCGGAGTTGAGAAGAAAAAGAAACCAATGACGAAAAAAGAATCTGCGAGGAAAATAAACTCCGTGTCACCAAACAATTCCCTGTTGAGTTGAACATGCATCGACCGTCCAAAAAAATCGTGGCTGAGAGATTGAACGAAAACTAAATATGGCAGATTAATCGAAAGGAATTGTTCGCGCAAATGCAATATTCCCATGCGAACAGAGAAGAAGAGACTTGGTGCGCAATCATGTGCACGCGTTCTTTTGAACGCTAAGCTCAAGCTCAAGATCCCTTATGCGCCGCCGCAGCATCTCATTCTCGCTCTTGAGCGATTCCATTTCTCCGCGCGAAGCCGCTTCGTCCGGACGAAAAACCGCCGACCCTGAGAGTGCGCGCTGCTGCGAGACGGAGCTGCGGCGGAAGCGCGAGCTGTGTGCGACATGGGCTGACGGATCATGCTTTCGGTCGTGGAACTGCGATGTGACGGAGATGAGACTTTGAGAACGCTGTGGCGATACTAGAGATGGCCGTCGGCTTCGACCGCTTGTTCTGGAGCCTTGGATAACCGGAAAGTATGAAGCGCTCAGGCTTGAGGAGGATCGATGCCGTCGGGATGCTGTGGGGTATACAGGGCCGGAGATGAACGTTGACCCGTGGAGTGCGTCGTGGGTATCATTGAAGCTGGTTGAGGTGGACGAGGTTGTCGATGCTACGGAAGCTGTTTGATGGCGGAGTAGGGTGAGTTCTCTAGACAGACGATTGACCTAAGGGCTTGATTAGACGGGCAGCCATGGAACAGATATTGTTAGATAACTCACCATTGCTTCTTGTTCTTGCTCGAGAATTGAATGGATGTCTGACGGGGAGAGTGGCTTTGGCTGTCGCAGTGACCCTGAACCGGTTATTAGGTTAATGCCTCTGAATAGCATGTCTTGTGGACCTACCGGATGTTGCTCTTGCGCGCCCATGTTCCGCGGCCCCAGCCGCCTGAATCGCTACATCAGGGCCCCGGCATTTGGAAACTGTAGTAGGACTCAGTTCCTGGGTCTTTTCTGTCGTCGCGCGGGGTCGGGATCTTGTGTATGAAAAGGGGACCTGGGCAAGTTCTGGAGACATTTTGTGGATGGTTCGCAGACACAGGGAAGAAAGGGAGAAACGAAGAATGGGGAGGGCACAGGCAGCTTAATCTACTCTTCAAGGGGCTCGATGGGGGGAAAAGAAACCATGATTTGTTGGAGAGGAAGCTCTGCACGTCACCCCTTGATGGCCTTGAAGGGAGAGAGGGAGGGATGCTAGTAGTTAGCGAACAAAGAGAATGCATGAGACATGTCAGCAATTTTTTCTGGGTATCTTTGTTCCAGTTTCCATATTAAACTCATGCTAGGCGTTGCCATGGAACAGTAATGTTTTATTCATGTCAGAATTGAAGGTGGTTATGAGGATGATTTGGCAATGATCAACTGTCTGTGTCAGCTTCATTCAACCCTTACTAAAGATTTCGTCGAGGCTCGGAGATGTAGCATGGACAGTCAACGCAAGACCCAAGGCCATGCCCATTGTCACCTCTCCATATGCAGACCATGCATAATACCCTGTTGCAGCTGCAGCTGCAGCTAGTAATCATGCAGCATAGATACTTGCGAGACTTGTCTCTTGGGCTCAGCAAGTGTCAGGCATGCCATGCTACATCGCGAACCATGTCGAGGTCTTGCCAAAGAGCTTTACAGCATATTACAATGGCCATATAAAGGGTAGCTCCTCACGGCACTCCTTGGATCTTTGAGCTAGCATTTCCGGAGTCGACCGACATCTGCAGATATGGTCAACCGCCGACAATTGAACGGAATCATTGGACTCAAAGCCTGTTTCGGAGCAATTTATCGACAAATCCGCATAAATAGCGCAGCTTAAACATCTTGATTCTAGCACAAAAGACGAAATGTACAAGTCGGAGATGTCAATGTTCATCATTGCTGCAGGAGACTGGACGAGCAAACCAAATGACGTATCACGTGCAACATCCCTGCGCTTAGGTAATCAAGATCTACAGCAAAACAAACAAGCAACGCTCAGAACAGGGACGATGAACCGCGGCATAGTTGGGTTTCAGGTTGAGTGAGTTTTGCGTCAGAGCCCTAGGTCGCTCTGCCAAATTATCTAGCCCCCCCGAGCGAGCTAACCAGGACCCGACGACCTCCCCGCAATGGCCCGTCGTAACGAACGCTCTCCGGCAACGAGCCCCTCCTCCGAGCCCGACATTCCTCATTTCGCGAAACCTCTCGCTCCTTACATCAAAACTCGCCAGGAAACCCTGCGTATCCGGCAAATTTTGACAGCGTACCTCCAGTCCCAAATAATCTACAATGACAACGATCACGACTATCCCAATTGCCATGCGCAATCGCACATTTCGTTCTGCGTGCCGGATAATGCGGTGAAAGGGGTGAAGCGCATCCCTGCGGAGGTTACGGGGCTGAGAAGGGAATACCTGCAAGCTTTACAGGCAAATGTTGCTGCGAGGCAACACCACCAGGTGATTTCGGAGAAATTGGCGGCATCTGCACGGCCTTCGGGGTCTAGTTCTTTGTTCGATAGTTCGTTGGAGCTGTCGTCGTATCTGAGGCTTGTTCGGGACAGGCGACGGCATGCGAAGCTGCAGGTTTTTGAACATTACTTGCAGGAGCTCCGAGGGAGACATATCCTTACGCCAGAGGATTTCGAGAACCAAAGACGAGACCAGCTCGCACACGAGGATCTTGCACAGGACGATCAACACAGCACCGCCAGAGACAGCGATATTGAAGGACTGGTACAGAAGCTGGAGCGGGCAGTGATCCGTGCGAAGTCACAGCTCGACAGAGAAAGGAGGTTATACGACGACTTGAAGGCGCGGAACGACCCGACTGGTTTCAACAAGGATGATGCCGCTCCCTCAGTAAAGGTTGCCGCTCTTCAGCGGACACGAGACGAACTGGTACATTGGGTTGAGGAAAAACTGGTGGGTAGTGGTGGTGCCGAAGAAGCCCCAGTGACGGAGCTGCCTGCCGAAGAGATTGAGGAGTCTGCTCGGATTCTCGAGGAACAACGGGTTCGGATACTGGAACAGTACACCGCATACACAGAAACCCGCAGGCGATTACTGGAAGCAGCAGCTCGAGCCTGCCAACCCGTGTCAACGGCATCCACGAGGCCTCCTTCTCAGCCGGACGACCTACGGGACATGTCCATCCAAGAAGCACTACCGGTCGAGCCCCTAGAGGTCTTGTCTTTCGCAAGCAATGTCCTCCACCCGATTTCCAAGGCCCAGCGTTCTCTCGCTTTACAAAAGTTTTATCTCTCTGGTCTACTCGCCAAGGAGAAAAGCACAACCCTTCGAATGCTCAACCGCTTGAGCGACGAGAGCCATCTTCTCCCCGAGTATCCGATTCTCGCTCGCCAACCCCGTTTCAAGCATGCCGCTGCAGCACTCGGTTCTCGGCATGCGGCGAATCAGCCAGACCCCGCTAAACAGGACGAGATTGTTAACATGGCTGAAGCATGGGCGTTTGCATCCTCCGCAGCTGGCTCAAACGAAAAAGAGTTTGTGGAGCAGAAGGTTGGTGATGGAACTGAGCGAGCACGGAGCGCACAAGAAGAGCTGCGGAGAGTATACGACCTGCTAAACCAGAGCCTGGAGGAGGCGCTGGAGAATGGGAAGGAGAGCGAGAGGGAGAGCGATATCTGGGCCTCCGAGGCTCAGTCTACGAGGTCTCGCACGCGAATTACACGGTCCAGCCAGCGCTCAAAGGGACCTTGGTCTCGCTTGAACGGCGAGGTTGGCGTGGAAAACTAGTTGCTTTGAGTGTCTAGAAAGCTATTATCATCGTCAGTAATGCCCGGAAATATCTACTCTTAGAATTTTGAAGAATTTATCGATTCTAGCTTTCAGAGGACCTGCAGCAAGGCGTACCTTCCGACTCGGCGTATTAGAACAAATCTAACCAGGAGAGAGCTAGCTCAGGGTTAATTAAGTCGGGCTCCGCTTCTCCGCAATCTTCCTCCACTCGCTCATCGCCCGATGCAGAGTATAGAATCTCTGTCTGGATCGCTTCACGGCTTCCTGACATCTCCTCCATGATCCATCATAATAGGCGTTGATGGCTTTCTTTACATCTCCTCTACCCTGTGCATCCCCTAGAGCCTTCGCCAACTCTACGCCATCAACAATCGCATGATTTCCTCCCTCCCCGCCAAAAATAGGCATCGCGTGCCACGAATCACCAATGAACACCACTCCCTTCTCCGCAGACCCATCCACATCTTCTCTTGTCACAAACACACATCGACTAACCCAGTTGAACACCCTATGACTCTTCATTGCTTCTCCATTCAAAAACACCGACCACGGCTCCGCCAGGTCCCGGGTTGTAATCTCCTCTAGCAAGGCGGGCGGGATGATCTTCGCCTCTTCGGCCGATATATCGGGATTGTATAGCGGGTCATCTGCGCCGGTACTCGGTCTTGAATATGACCAGTCTAGGTGCACTTCTGTGTTTGTGATGTTGCAAATCGTCAACGGTGTATTGAAACCGTCTCCGACGCCCGCGTGAATGTTGCTTTCCCCACAGTGCGGTCGGACGATTTTGTCGAATTCTTCACGGGGAAGGCGCAGCTCTCCGTGGAAGACCACGACGGGAACAACTTCTGGGACTACTTTGGGGAGCACCAGACTTCGGGCGGCGGAGTGTACACCGTCTGCGGCGACGAGCATGCAACCTCTATAACGGGCCCCGTTCTCAAACTCTGCCACTACCACCTGGTCTTCTTCCCCTTGCCCATTTGCCTGATCATTCTCACGCGAGCCCTCGTATTGAATCCCACAAAGCCGGTGCCTAAAGCGAACATCAATGTCCTCATCCCCGCAATCCGCGATCCACCCCCGCAACGCATTCCGATTCGCCCTTATGATACTTTGCTTGGCATCAGGCGGTGGCTTGATAAGGCAAACACCCGTGTGGTTATCATTCAGCGCCTGATCGATCCAACCCGACCCACCAATGTGTCGGTCTGGCGCGGCGCCCTTTGTTAGACTTGACAGCGGGATTCCCCCGAGGGCAGAGAGAAGTGATGTATAGCCCCAGTCACGAAGAGAGATGGCGTACCCCTGAGTACGAGAAGACGAAGAGGCTTCGAAAGTGATGTTTGGGATTCCGGCGTTTGTGAGGAGGCGCGCGGTCGTTAAGCCTGAGAGGCCGGCGCCGATTATGAGGATTGGGAGCGAGGATTTATTTTTTGATGATTGTATGTTGTTCATGGTTGCTCAGTTTGTCTTGATTTGCCATAGGGCAAGAGCTGGGTGTGATTGGGGTCTCCGTAGTGGGTATAAGTTTACGCGCTGTGACAGGAGAACTAGTGCCGGTTTATCTCCCAGCTGCTCTCTATGGGCTGATGATGAGAGTCTAGTTTATAACCCGGGCGGGAGGTTTGGTTCTGTGTATCGGATTTTAAGTGGGAGATTGTGGTGAAATTGTCCGAGGATGGACAGGGATGCTGCGGGTATGCTCTGCATGGGCCCATGTAGATGTACCCAGACCCAACAACCCGCCCAAATATTGTTTCTCTACTCACCTACTACTTACCGAGGTGGAAGCAGGTGGGATTCTTGTACACCTACCGAAGTAGACAAGCGGAAGTGTAAAGCCCAGTAATGAATAATCGATGGTTGTAGGGTCCCCTATGTAAGCATGGGCAAGTCTGATAGATACTAAGGTACAGCAATCCGATAATCTCCCATCTATCATCCTCCAGTGACGCAACTTGTTCAAAGAAATAAATGAGTGCAGAACTAAGTAAACCTCGTTATTTTCTATACACATTACCTCGTACACACTTGGCCTATGTAATCAGCACTTCTTAGGGCTGACGAACCACCGTCGCTTCGTAGGCTCACCCGCCTCAAACCCAACCTTACGATCCTCCGCCAGCTTCCATAGAACCTGGCTCAAGAATGGAACAAGAGCCTTCTCGACGTTCTCTGGTACATTCCCATACATGGACTCCACAATCTCGCGTAGCGTCATGCCGCCTCGGGCCCGACCCTCTCTTTCGCTATCATGGCCACTCACTTGGCTTCTCTCTAGCGTCGAAAAAACCTGTCGGATGCGAAACTCTTTATGTTGAATATATTCTTTCACCTTACTCGGTAGGTCGAGAATCTTTTCACCATGCGCCGGGTAGCCTAGCGTGCAGTGCAGTTTCCCCATGCGGCTCAGGCTGTCCATATATACGCCTAGATCCTCAACAACCGAGTATCCATGGCCGAGCACGTTGTCACCGGTAAAGAGGGCATTCTCTTCCTCGAGCATGAAGCACATATGGTCAACTGCGTGGCCGGGAGTGAAGATAGCGCGGATAGTGGCTCCCTCGACGCGGAATGTCTGCCCATCGACGATGTTCATTTGCCCGCTGCCTTTATCGGGTCGGTTCTTGTACACCCGAGTTGATAGAGTCTTGTCGTATGCCACCAGGTTCGGCACACCACCCGTATGGTCTCCATGCCAGTGGGTGAGGAGGACGTAAGCTATGTCTATGTTTCGGCCCTCTAAGACCTTGACGAGTCTTCGTATCCAGATCGGCTTGCCCTAAAATTAATCATATGAGTAAAGTAATATTGATCTAGGAGGAAGAGGGGGAAAAAGTACCTGGCCTGTGTCGACCAAAATGCGGGAGCTGCCCGTTCCCACGACATACGTGTTCGTCCCCTGTAGCTGCATGCTGCCAGGGTTCCCGCCTAGGATGCGGATGACCCGATCAGAGACATCCTCGACGGCAGCAAGCGCAGGGAGTTTGGCTTCCTGGCCGGAGAGGTACTCCTCCCAGGAAGTCTGTGCGAAAGGAATTCTGAAGGCCATAATGACCGCAACTCAAAAAGTGGGTTGCTTCGCTCTATCATAGTTGGGGATCTGGTCGTCTCTCTTCTCTCTCTCCTCGCCATAGTTTGCCGGATCTTAATCGGGAATATTTTTCAAGAATCGAAACCAGAAATTAAGACCCGAGCGGCTGGGGCTTGATCCAACCTCGTGCTAGGGAACCTCATTCAATCACGGTACTCGAAAGTCCCCGTATGGCATCACAAAACATCTCGAATCACAAGGTGAAAATTCCTATCTCCAGTTTTGAAAAGTTCCCGTACGGGGCTTTTGCCTCTAGAACAATGACATCAAAAACCCAGGCAAGTCAGTTCCAGCTTGCTGCACAGTTTGGCGAACATATTTTTTTGCCCTGGACGAAATGCTTGTCTGAGGGCTGACGCAACCGGCACAATGAAGGACGGTAAACAAAGCACAGAATTGATATTCTTCGGGAATGAGTTCCCAAACGATGATCTCAAGGGCCTGTTTCGTAACCTGCTCCGGTCCGCTAAGGATCGTAGGTTCCGTCACCTGGCTAGCTTCCTAGATGAATCAACTTTGGTCCTGAAGAGAGAGATCGCAGCTCTTCCGCAGTCACTGAAAGTGTTGGTGCCGCATTTCCATTCCTTGATGCCCCTCGTCGAAGTCGATGACTTCCGCCAAGGTCCTCTGGGAGCCGCTATGGAAAGCGCGCTGCTCACCGTGTTGGAATTGGGAATGTTCATTGGGTAAGAAAGCTGCTCCTTTTCTTACAGTAAATGGTCATCAACTGATGGGATCTATCTAGGCATTATGAGACTGAGGGAGGCGAATGGAGTCTTTCAAAGCACACGACCACGCTCGCCGGATTGAGCATTGGTCTACTGGCTGGCGCCGGCGTAGCCCTATCTTCCAACCTCGCAGAAGTGGCCCAGAATGGCGCCGAGTGCGTTCGCGCCTCATTTTGCCTAGGTGTGTATGTTAACGAGATCTCGCGCAAGCTTGAAGCCCCTCAAGCGGACGGAACGCTACTGAGCTGGGCTCACGTTATCACCGGACAAACGCAGTCCGCCATCCAAGACGAACTGAGCCAATGCAACTCGGAGTCGGGAACACCAGAGCTCCTCAAGGTCTTCATCAGCGCAGCTGATAAAACTTCCGTTAGCATCAGTGGACCACCCTCGCGAATAAAAGCGTGTTATGGAGCATCGCATGTCTTACGTTACTCCAAAACTCTGCCTCTCCCAGTCTATGACGGTTTGTGCCATGCCACGCATCTGTACAGCCAGGATTCGATGAATACCGTCATCAGCAGTGCAGAGTCCGTTATCCCCGCATCTCGCCCTGTGAGGATTGACCTTCTTTCCTCAAACACTGGGCAACCTTTTGTGGCAAACAATGCTCGCGAACTGTTCTTGGCCATCGGTACGGAACTGCTGACTTGTACCATCTACCTTGACCGTATTACCGCAGGAATACTCGAGCGAGTGAGCGGTTCACAGACTAAGCAGTGTCAAATCGAGACCTTTCGCACGTCGATCGTATTCAGAGGAATCCTAGGAGCTATTGAGGCCGACTATCCCAGCTTGGAAATCAAACTGGTTGACCTGATTCCTTGGTCAATGAGAGACTACGGTCCCCGTCAGCCACGGTCTTTTGCCGATTCGAAGCTAGCAATTGTCGGCATGGCATGTCGTATGCCTGGTGGTGCTAACGATACTGAACTTTTTTGGGAAATTCTAGAACAGGGACGCGACGTCCACACGACAGTCCCCGCAGACCGTTTCGACCTGGAGTCTCACTATGATCCCACTGGAAAGACGGAAAATGCCACTCAAACGCCGTTTGGCAACTTTGTCGAGAACCCAGGATTGTTTGACGCCGGTTTCTTCAACATGTCGCCGCGAGAGGTATAATTCCTGTAGTGCATATCAGGTAGCAGGAAAAGCTGACAGTCACAGGCGGAGCAAACAGACCCTATGCAACGACTCGCTCTGGTTACCGCATATGAGGCGATGGAAATGGCAGGCCTTGTGCCCGGTAGAACTGCCTCATCAAATCCCAAGCGCATTGGTGCCATCTACGGCCAAGCAAGCGACGATTGGCGTGAACTCAATGCCTCGCAAAACATTGGCACATACGCGGTGCCAGGGGGTGAACGTGCCTTTGGCAATGGGCGTATCAACTACTTTTTCAAGTTTTCTGGCCCGTCCTTTAACGTCGACACAGCCTGTTCTAGTGGCTTGGCTGCAGTTCAAGCTGCATGTTCAGCCCTCTGGGCGGGCGAAGCAGACACTGTTCTCGCGGGTGGACTGAACATAATCACAGATCCCGACAATTTTGCCGGTCTGGGGAACGGGCATTTTCTGTCCAAGACAGGGCAGTGCAAAGTTTGGGATGAGACCGCAGACGGCTACTGTCGCGCCGATGGTATTGGCTCTGTTGTGATTAAGCGGCTCGAGGATGCGGAGGCTGATAATGACAACATTATCGCCGTTGTATTGGCCGCCGCCACAAACCACTCAGCTGAGGCTATTTCAATAACCCACCCCCACGCTGGAGCGCAGAGGGACAACTATCGCCAGGTACTTCATCGCGCTGCTGTCAACCCGTTAGACGTTGGCTATGTCGAGCTCCATGGCACTGGAACCCAAGCAGGAGATGCAGTTGAATCTCAATCTGTGTTGGATGTATTCGCACCTCGATCACCATCCCGCCGTCCAGATCAGTTATTGCAGCTAGGTGCAGTGAAAAGTAACATCGGCCATGGCGAGGCAGCAGCTGGTATTGCCTCACTGCTAAAAGTGTTGCTAATGTATCAGAAAAGCGTGATTCCCGCTCATATCGGCATTCACACGGTGATCAACCCAACGATCCCCAAGGACTTAGAGCAACGGCGTGTCCGATTGACCCAGGTTACTACCCCATGGCCACGCCCACCCGGTAAGACACGCATGGCACTTGTCAACTCCTTTGGGGCACATGGTGGCAATACCACCATACTGCTGGAAGATGGCCCCGAAAAAGTCAGACCACAGATCAAAGATGATCGCTTAACCCACATAGTGGCAATCACTGCCAAATCGAAGAAGTCCCTTCAAGCCAATATTGCGAGCCTCTCGCTCTATTTGGATGAACATCCGGATATTAATCTGGCCGATCTATCATACACAACCTGTGCACGTCGTATACAACACAATTTGCGCATCGCAACCGCCGTTTCGAGCCTCCATGCACTACAGAAGTTCTTGCATGGTGCAGGCCAAAAAGATGCCCTCGCTGAGGTTCGGCCTGTCCCAAGTGACGCTCCACCAATCTGTTTCACCTTTACAGGGCAAGGCGCATACTACCAGGGGATTGCTAGAGACCTCTTCAAGGCGATTCCTTATTTCCGGGAGGAGGTTCTGCAACTTGACCACGTTGCAAAACGGCTTGGATTGCCCTCAATTCTGCCAGTGATAGACGGCAGTGTTGACGAGAATCCCTCGGCTATAGTAACGCAACTAGGCATCGTCGTGGTTGAAATTGCCTTGGCCCGTCTTTGGATCCTCCTGCTAGGTGCCCAGCCTAGTGCTGTGATCGGCCATAGCCTCGGTGAGTACGCTGCCCTTGTCATCGCCGGCGTGTTGTCTACGGCAGACGCTCTCTTCCTCGTCGGCCGGCGTGCACAACTAGTCGAAGAATGCTGCGTCCCCGGTAGCCATGCAATGCTGTCAGTACGGGCATCTCTAGCTGAGGTCAAACAGCTGTTAGGCGACACACATTATGAGATTTCATGTCAGAATACGCCCAACGACACGGTCATTGGAGGGCCAAAGGCGGACCTCGATACTGCTCGGAACAAGCTTGAATCGAGCAGTGTAAAATGCGCAATGGTGGACGTACCATATGCCTTCCACACAGCACAGATGGATCCTGTTCTAGACGGGGTTACTCACATTGCGGGATCACTAGTCTTCAAGGCGCCCAGTATCCCCGTTCTCTCTCCCTTGCTGAAGAACGCGGTATTTGACGGTAAAACTATCAACTCGGACTATGTGCGACGGGCAACCCGAGAGCCAGTTGATTTTGCCGGTGCCGTGGAGGCAGCGCAGGAACTCGGTATGGTGAACGATAACACCCTGTGGGTGGACATCGGACCTCATCCCATTTGTGCTAGATTCATCCGCAGTATCATACCAAAAGCTCGTGTGGCTTCGAGCTGCCGGCGCAACGAGGACAATTTTGCCACAATCGCAAAGGGCCTGGTTACATTGTATCTGGCTGGCCGCACACCTTGCTGGACCGAGTATTTCTGCCCCAATGAGCAAGCATATTCTCTTCTCCTTTTGCCCAAGTACAGCTGGAACGAAGTCAACTACTGGATACAATATATAGGGACTTGGACTTTGGATAAAGCTCTCCTCAAGTATGGCCTACCCCACAAAGCTCGAGAGATCAGGCCGGCGCCCTCGGGGCTGCGAACGTCTTTGATCCATCAAATCACAGAAGAGACAGTTGACGAAAAGACTGCCACTGTCAAGATCGTCTCAGATATGCAACACCCGGACTTCCTGGAGGCGATTCACGGACATCGAATGAATAATTGCGGAGTAGCTACGTCTGTGAGTCGAACCCCGGCCCAGTTGGAGGCTAGAAGGACCACTAACGGAGAAAACAGTCTATCTGGACCGATATGGCATTCACCGTTGGTGAGTATCTTTATCGTAGGCTTGCGCCAAAGGGTGATGTATACTTGAACTTTGGTGAACTCGAGGTTTTGCACGCACAGGTAGCCAGTTCGGAGAAGAACTGCACTCAACCCCTCGCCCTTGAAGCTCACCTGGATCTTCCCACCCACCGAATGTCACTCGCCTGGTTTAATGTCGACCCTGAATCTGGCCACAGGGCGCCCGAGTCCTTTGCTACAGGCTCGGTACGGTTTGAGACAGACCCAGAAAAATGGCGTACCGAATGGGACCGCATGACACACCTAGTACTCGGACGCATCGAGGCACTCGAGCGCATGGCGGAGGAGCAACAGGCGAGTCAGCTATCAAAGTCTCTGGCGTACGCGTTATTCAAAAATGTTGTCGATTATGCAGACCGATACCGTGGTATGGATCGTGTAGTAATTCACGAGTACGAGGCCTTTGCCGATATCACACTTATTCCAGAGCGCCATGGAATCTGGCATACACCACCGCACTGGATCGACAGCGTATCTCACATTGCAGGCCTAGTTATGAACGGAAGTGATGCATCCAATACCCGAGATTACTTCTTCGTCACTCCAGGCTGCGAGAGTTTCCGTTTACTGAAGAAGTTGGAACCTGGGGCCAAGTATCGAAGTTACGTGCGGATGTTCCCACTGGAGACGGAGCGCAATATGTACGCTGGAGACGTCTATATGCTCAAAGAGAATCAAATTCTTGGCATGGCTGGACAGCTGAGGTTCCGCCGAGTGCCTCGTCTGCTCATGGACCGATTCTTCTCACCGGAGGCTGCACAGGCTGCATTGAGAGCTCTCCACGCAGCGGTTTCTTCAGCGCCAGCCCCAAAACCTGCTCCACCACCGCAGGTGCCAGCTAAGCCAGGAAATGGTTCTCTGACCAATGGTGAGGTACAAAGTACCAACTCAGTTCCTAGTGCTCCCCAACCATTGAACCCAGAAGAAACTCCAGCAATCAATGGCTTTAAGGAGGCGGCAGAGCCAAAGAAGCCTATCAAGGCCAATGGAACAGCTTCCATGCCAGAGGTTACCGGCGTGCTAGGCCAGTGTTTGCAGTTGATAGCTAAGGAGACGGGCCTAAGTGTTGGTGAATTAACAGCGGATGCAACATTCGTTCAGCTAGGGGTTGACTCGCTGATGTCACTCGTTCTTTCTGAGAAATTTCGCGCAGAACTTGGGCTGGAAATCAAGAGCTCCCTTTTCCTAGAGTGTCCAACAGTTGGAGAGATGACGGAATGGCTAGAGCAGTACTGTTGATAGGCTTAGTAATAGGCTTCTGGCTAGATTAGGAAACGGGTGTCAGAATGATCATCTCATACTGCTAGTATGGAGTACCTTATCACAGTATGTCTCCATGAATGACTTGTGCGCCCTGCAGCCTTTGGCGCCCTGTGGGAGGACAAAGTTTGATGCCTGGCGGACACTGCGTCCCCGGATTTTAAGAAGACCGGTCTTTTATCCCGGGATGACTTGAAAGTATAAAAAAGGGACCCGAGTCAGCGAGAAGCTTCCGGGTCACAAATTTCTTCTCATTCCCCTTCTGTTACGTTATCTGTTACTCAAGAATAGATCATCGTCAACACCTCTCTCTCTTTATCGCCCTCTTTCCGCTTGTCTCCGTCTCTTTTGAAGATTCTTGCAGGTCCCCAGCGCTTTGAATAAGAAACGCCGGGTCGAGCCTTCCTTATGGCTCTGACAGACACAGGCGAGTAGAACACCGATGCAGTGGCGATCTTGCAAGTTTTATAATGTCCTTCGGTTGCTGACTGTTGTTGTCCCTCTTGCAGAGTCCCTACCGTCACACAGGGGCGGTGGGGTCGGTGCCAACATGACAGAACGAGACCCGCATCTTGTACGACAGGCATTCACCAGCGACGACCCCAGGTTTTGATCCATGACGGACAAACTAATATGCAGCTAGGTCTCCTGGTCCTCGCCGAGTGATCCGAGCAACCCAAAGAATTGGTCCCTCGCCCGGAAATGGGCAGCCACGGCCGCGGTCTCTCTATTCACATTCATATCACCTGTCGCGTCCTCCATGGTGGCACCCGCATTGAAGGATATAGCCTCGGAGTTGAAAATGAACACGGAGATAGAAACACAAATGCCGGTCTCCATCTTTGTTCTGGCCTATGCCGTTGGCCCTCTTTGTTTCGGTCCGATCTCAGAAACATTTGGCAGAACTTATGTTTTGCAGAGTACCAATCTGCTGTATATCGTCTGGAATCTGGCTTGTGGTTTCGCTCAAACCAAAGGTCAGCTATTCGGGTTTCGGTTTATGAGCGGCATAGCTGGCAGCGCTCCGCTAGCCGTGGGAGGGGGTGTCTTGAGGTTAGTCTTTTCCTCTTTCTATCAGGCTAAACAATCTAACTGGGCCACCTTGTGCAGTGACTGTTGGAATGCAGACCAACGAGGTCAAGCAGTTGGCATATATACTTTGGCTCCTTTGCTCGGCCCCGTTATTGGCCCGATTACAGGAGCTTTCATATCGGAATATACCACTTGGCGTTGGGTATTCTGGTCAACAAGCATCGCTGGTCTCATAATCCAAATATTCGGTCTTTTGTTCCTGCCCGAAACTTATGGTCCCACACTGCTGAAACGTCGAGCAAAGTCGTTGCGAGAAAAGGAAGGCAATTCGCTTTATCATACCGAATATGACTCTGCCAACTTCGTCTCCGCTATGAAAACCGCCCTCGTTCGCCCGTTCAGAATGCTCGGCACCCAGCCTATCGTCCAGGTGATCGCGCTATACATGGCATACCTGTTTGGCCTTTTCTACCTCATTTTGTCGACATTTCCGGGCGTCTGGGAGGGCGTGTATGGAGAAAGCACTGGCACCGGGGGCTTGAACTATATTTCGCTTGGCGTCGGGTATATCCTAGGTGCACAGGTAAACACTCGCACGAGCGACAAAATATACTGCCGTTTGAAGTCAACTTGGAGCAATGAAGGGGTTCCTGAGTTTCGCATGCCCGCCATGTTTGTCGGCTCCATATTCATCCCGGTTGGACTCTTCTGGTATGGCTGGAGTGTGCAGGCCCGAATTCATTGGGTGATGCCGAACATCGGAATGGTCATCTTCGGGTTTGGCACCATCATGTGCCTGCAGTGTATGCAGACGTATATCATCGACAGTTACACTCGATTTGCTGCGAGCGGACTGGCCGCTGTAGTTGTATTGCGCAGTTTGGCAGGCTTCGCATTTCCCCTCTTCGCCCCGTACATGTACCAGTCGTTGGGCTATGGTTGGGGCAATAGTGTTCTTGGCTTCCTGAGTATTGCATTTGGGATTCCAGCACCATTCGTATTCTGGTTCTTCGGCGCGAAACTGCGCGGAATGTCGCGATATGCTGCTGGGTGAGTTCGGCCTTTTACTTGTTTGAAGTTGCCACCAGCAACACAAGGCAAAATAGTAGGTTCGCTCTGTTCAGATGTCTTTGCTCCTGGTTTGACTATGAAATTTCAAGAAAAATGTGAAAATAGTATCCGTTGCTTAGCGAAGTCAAGTGTAAGGCGTTTCTTCTGAAGTTTGGTTATGGGATGTGTTCGTCGCACAGGACCACCTGTCTCAGCAGCGCACGTAAGCAGTAGATATACAGAGTATGCCAAAGTCACAATTGCCTCACACTCGCGCTTCCAGAAGTCGGAGAGGTAGGTTCCATGGGTAACATGTCGGTTTAAAAGCATTCATCTAGTTATTTTTCATGTTTTCTGGGTCAATTTGGCCGATATTTCGAATATTTTCAGGTAACTGATCTGCTCTCTAGCCGATAAGAGGACGCTATTCCTGGAAAGGAAATTTCTCAGGATCTCTGGCCCGACGAATGAGAGGGTAGGGACCGGGCTGGCTGCACACATGAGTCGCATATTATTGGTTCTACAAGCAGGCGGTAAGTGTGAGGGCTTTTTTTGCTGGGATTTGTTGGGTCCGACTTAGGGAGACTTTTTTTCTTGCTCTCCACACACCGGAGTTCTTATCGGCCCTGAATTCAAAGGACTCTATTCTTTCTGGGGGGTTGTTCTTTGGCCTTTTGGCGCTATACCAGTTTCTCCCGGATTGTCTCCTCAGGGCTCCGTTCTCTGCACTGACTCATCGCCCGGCTTTACCTCATAAATTTTTTTGTGTCCCTCCGCCCTCCGCTCGCTCTCACCGTCTTCTTTCCTCTCCTTGACTCACCACGCAAGGTCAATTTCTCAATTCTCTTTATCCTCGACTCCCCCTCAGTCTTGGGCGCGCGGCAGAAGGCGGGACGACGGTAGGGATTTGTCTAGACCGAGAGTGAAGCAACCCCAGACATCGGAGCTCCAGTGGTGCGAACGTTCACATTTCCGTATCCGAGTCTCCGCGGACACAATAGAAGGCAGTAGAGCGTAGATTCAGCTCAATTGACCTGCTATCTCCCTGCTTTACCTGATTTTCATTTTTTTCTTGAGCAGCGCTGTGCGCAATGGTCCTCCCCGCTCGGTGTGGGCAGGCTACGTCCGCCCTTCTGCGTCAACGATGCCTCGCTGAATCTCGTCGATCTGCGCTGGCTCTGCGCTCTTTCTCCTCCCAGACCTCCACCCGCTCGACAGCCTCTACACTTCGATTGCAGCAGAAGACCCCCTCCCCATGGCGGCCACAGCAGCTGCGCACCTTCTCCAGCGCGCTCCGCCGCCTGGCCTCAGAGTCCTCCACAGGTGATAGCTTATTTGCCAGCGGCATTGTGAGGCCGGGAGCCAACCTGGTCGATGTCAAGAAGGTGCTGGTCATCGGTAGTGGTGGCTTGAGTATCGGACAGGCGGGAGAGTTTGATTACTCTGGTAGGTCTCTCAGTTGCTGGTTCGCTCTCAATGAGCGAGGCACAGCCAAGTAGAATATGAACAAAAAAAAGCGGAACTGTCGCTGAGATGCTAACTTTCCCGTTCTTATCTACAGGTTCCCAGGCCCTCAAAGCTCTCAAGGAAGCCGGCGTTCAGTCGGTCCTTATCAACCCCAACATTGCTACAATCCAGACCGACCACAAACTCGCCGACGAGGTCTACTACCTTCCTGTCACTCCGGAGTACGTGACATATGTCATTGAACGGGAGCGCCCCGACGGGATCTTCCTGTCCTTCGGTGGCCAAACCGCCCTGAACCTCGGTGTACAGATGAACCGCATGGGAACCTTCGAACGCTATGGCGTGAAGGTGCTCGGAACCAGCATCAAGACCCTGGAGACCAGTGAGGACCGTGACCTTTTCGCAAAGGCACTCAACGAAATCAATATTCCCATTGCCGAGTCTATCGCTGTCGGCACTATCGATGAGGCCTTGAAGGCTGCTGAGGAAGTCGGCTACCCTATCATTGTTCGGTCCGCCTACGCCCTAGGTGGTCTCGGCTCCGGTTTCGCAAACGACCCCGAAGAGCTGAAGAACTTGGCTTCTCGCTCTTTGACCCTCTCTCCCCAGATTTTGGTTGAGAAGTCTCTCCGTGGGTGGAAGGAGGTCGAGTACGAAGTCGTTCGTGATGCTTCTAACAACTGCATTACTGTTTGCAACATGGAGAACTTTGATCCCCTTGGTATCCACACTGGTGATAGTATCGTCGTTGCTCCAAGTCAGACCCTTTCTGATGAGGAGTACCACATGCTCCGTACCGCTGCTATCAAGATTGTCCGCCACCTGGGTGTTGTTGGTGAATGTAACGTCCAGTATGCTCTTCAGCCCGATGGTCTTGACTACCGTGTTATTGAGGTCAACGCTCGTCTTTCTCGCTCCTCAGCTCTTGCCTCCAAAGCTACCGGATACCCTCTTGCTTATACCGCTGCGAAGATCGGTCTTGGCCACACTCTTCCCGAGCTCCCCAATGCCGTTACCAAGACCACAACTGCCAACTTCGAACCTAGCTTGGATTACATCGTCACCAAGATTCCCCGCTGGGATCTGAGCAAGTTCCAGCATGTCAACCGCGATATCGGCAGTGCTATGAAGTCTGTTGGTGAGGTCATGGCTATCGGTCGTACTTTCGAGGAGTCTTTCCAGAAGGCGATCCGTCAGGTCGACCCCCGCTTCGTCGGATTCCAGGGTGACCAGTTCGAGAACTTGGATGAAGTCCTCAAGAACCCGACCGACCGCCGCTGGTTGGCTGTTGGCCAGGCTATGCTGCACGAGAACTACTCCGTTGAAAAGGTCCACGAGCTGACCAAGATTGACAAGTGGTTCCTCTACAAGCTCCAGAACATCGTTGACTGCCAGAACGAGCTGAAGGAGATTGGCAGCCTCTTTGGTGTTAACAAGGAGACTATGCTCAAGTCGAAGAAGCTTGGTTTCTCCGACAAGCAGATTGCTCTCCTCGTCGGTGCTTCTGAGGATGATGTCCGCGCCCGCAGGAAGGGATTCGGCATCAGGCCCTGGGTTAAGAAGATTGATACTCTCGCTGCTGAGTTCCCTGCTGACACCAACTACCTTTACACTACCTACAACGCCACATCTCACGATGTGACCTTCGATGACCACGGTACCATCATTCTCGGAAGCGGTGTCTACCGTATTGGTAGCTCCGTCGAGTTCGATTGGTGTGCTGTCAACGCCACTCTCTCCCTGCGCAACATGGGCAAGAAGACCGTTATGATCAACTACAACCCCGAGACGTACTCCACTGACTTCGACACTGCTGATAAGCTCTACTTTGAGGAACTCAGCTACGAGCGTGTCATGGATATCTACGAACTCGAGAGCGCCAGTGGCGTTGTTGTTTCCGTCGGTGGTCAGCTTCCTCAGAACATTGCTCTCCGCCTGCAGGAGACCGGTGGTGCTCACGTTCTTGGTACCAATCCCAAAGATATTGACAACGCGGAAGACCGTCACAAGTTCTCCCAGATTCTGGACAGCATCGGCGTTGATCAGCCTGCCTGGAAGGAGCTTACCTCCGTTGCCGAGGCTGAGCGCTTCGCCGAGACTGTTGGCTACCCCGTTCTCGTCCGCCCCAGTTATGTCCTTTCCGGTGCCGCCATGAGCGTTATCCACAGCCAGGATGAGCTCAAGGAGAAGCTTTTGAACGCCAGCGCTGTTTCTCCTGACCACCCCGTGGTTATCACCAAGTTCATTGAAGGTGCTCAAGAAATTGACGTCGACGCTGTCGCTTCGAACGGCAAGCTTCTGCTGCACGCCATCAGTGAGCACGTCGAGCCCGCCGGTGTCCACTCCGGTGATGCTACCCTCGTCCTCCCTCCTGCTTCTCTGGAGAAGCCTGTCATGAGCCGTGTTAAGGAAATCGCCGAGAAGGTCGCCAAGGCCTGGAATATCACTGGTCCCTTCAACATGCAGATCATCAAGGCTGACCAGGAGGGTGCTGAGCCCGAGCTCAAGGTCATCGAGTGCAACCTCCGTGCTTCCCGTTCCTTCCCCTTCGTCAGCAAGGTTCTTGGAACCAACTTCATCGACGTTGCTACCAAGGCCCTTGTTGGTCGTGACGTCCCCGAGCCCGTCGACCTCATGGAAGTCAAGCGTGACTACCTTGCAACCAAGGTCCCTCAGTTCTCTTGGACCCGTCTGGCTGGCGCTGACCCATTCCTTGGCGTCGAGATGGCCAGCACTGGTGAGATTGCTTGCTTCGGTAAGGATGTTGTCGAGGCCTACTGGGCTTCTCTTCAGTCCACCATGAACTTCCGTGTCCCCGAGTCTGGTGAGGGTATCCTGCTGGGTGGAGATATTGCCAACCCTGCTCTGGCTCAGATCGTCGACTACCTCCAGCCTCTAGGCTTCAAGTTCTTCGCTGCCAGCCCTGAAGTCAAGGATCACATCGAATCCGCCAGCAAGGAGAGCGTCCCCGTGCAAGTGATTGAATTCCCCAAGAAGGACAAGCGCGCCCTTCGTGAAGTTTTCCAGAAGTACGACATCCGTGGATGCTTCAACCTGGCCAAGACCCGGGGCAAGACACTCCTCGACGAGGACTACGTTATGCGACGAAACGCTGTTGACTTTGGCGTGCCTCTCTTCATGGAGACCAAGGTAAGCTTCCCACCTTCTGATCTTACGTGATTCAAGATTTTTACTAATATCTCCCACAGACTGCCACCCTCTTTGCTCAGGCCATGAACCAGAAGCTTCCTCGCGCCGAGGGCATCCCTGCCGAAGTCCGGACCTGGTCTGACTTCGTCGGCGGCAAGCTTCTGTAAATTATTGAAAAAAGGGCCAAAAGTTTCTGGATACTATAATCTCCCGGTGTTATATTCTGTTCTGTTCTCTTTTTATCATTTTCAGCCAGAAACGCCGTCTTGTTTGGCGTAGCGGATGAGACCGTCTTGATAGACTTCTTTGCTTTACCTGGCATATGGACCGCCAGAGTCTCGCCTTTTACACGACAAGGACATGCGCTCTGGTTGTAGGCAGGCTGTGTGCACTTGAGCGAGAAAAGACATTGAACCGGATATTATGAATGATTTGATTTTATTGGCAACATTGGCAGTGTATTTATTTGTAGTATATCTATTTATATCCAATCTCGACTTTGATTATCAAACTGTTGAACTTAAGCTGTTTCAGCCGGTCATTGTAGGAGAAATCCTTTAGAAGGCGAGGAGGGGAAAACCAAGTCTCCGCTTCATTGTCTCGCGTTGAACCCCCGTCAAGGTAACCACAACCATCGCTCTTTCGAACGGGGAGCAAGTATTACCTATGACTCTTCCATGAATGAACGCAGAAGTTCCTCTTCCCGATGGAAAAATTCTCAATTATTCAAATCGGTACGTCCCCCGAAAGGGCCCAGACGATAAATTAACATTCCCCTCCAGGAAAAAAGATTACTATAAAAATCATCAATAAAATCATCATATCATCATAGGCATGGCTATCGCAGTAACGCCCCAACGATTTTTCAATTCCAACACGTCACCTGGAGTTGCTCCTCAAATCGGAAGAGGTCTTTTCGCGACCGCAGACTTTGGTATTGGCGCCGACGTTCTACATGTTGAAAGACCTTTCCTCGCTGTCCTGGAAACCGATCGTCTGGACGATACGTGCGCTGGGTGCTTTGGAGCGGGATCGCTCGAGCAAGGCATATATATTAAGCCACTGCCTTGTTCGGGCTGCCAGGTCACTAAGTATTGCAATAAGGTACATACCAGTGCTCCTATGGCTAGAATTCTGTCTAACTTGTGGGATATGTAGACATGCCAGGCCAAGGATTGGAACCTCGGCCATCGTCTAGAATGTCCTATCTTCAAGAAGCTGAAGCCCAGGATCCTTCCTATCAATGCTCGAGCTGTCTTGCGGATAATCTTGCGAATGTCAGCGCCACCGAGGTTTGCATTTGACCCTGACGAGCTGGAACTGTTTGATCAGCTCGAATCACATATGGACGAGATTCGTAAGACGAACGCCCCGGCTTGGGAACGTATAACACTTTCCTCGATGGCTGTCAAACATTACTCGGGTACTGAAATGGAGCTTGAGAAGATACTCGAAATCAGTGCCAAGGTCAGTGGTTGTTTCCTTGATAAAATAGGATGAAGCGGTTCTGACCTTGTCAGCTCGATGTAAATTCCTTTAGCCTAACCACTGCCGCTTATGACCGGGTCGGTGTGTACCTGCATCCTTACGCAGCCATCATGAACCACGACTGCGACTACAATTCAATCGTGGGTTTTGACGGACCGGAGATGTACGTTAAAGCCATTCGACCGATCAAACATGGCGAGCAGATATTCATATCTTATGTCGATGCTACGAACCGCTTTTCCGTCCGAAACAAGGAGCTACTGCAAAGATTCTACTTCATCTGCCGCTGCAAGAAATGCTCAGTTGAAGAGCAACAGCCTTTGAAGTTGCCTGGCGCTGTGATAGATGCATACGCCCTCCTAGAGTCCGACTCGTCGTTATACGAAGGCGACCAGCTCCTGGGCACTATAACCAACCTAACTGATCTATCACGGTCTATCTCGGAGCAGCCACTCGTCGGCATAGTGGACGAATACATTGCAACTTTAGTCAGCGAAAATAAGATAGCAAGCGCCATACCAGCGGCCGCGCTGCGGTACTTACACATTGACCCCGACTTATATCCCGAGGGGCACTCCCTTCGCGTTGTGCATGCGTGGGCCCTGGCTAAGCTTGCTCTACACGCATCAGAATCGAGCACTCAGACAGTGCTTAGAGTGTATAGGGGAGTCATAGACGGGTCCGTGTATCAGGGAGGCGAGGTCTCAGTGAATACCAAGTTCATTGCTTACTCAGTATTGAACAAGCTCGCTCTCGAAGTCAACGATAGTTGCGTGGTTCCTAGACTCAAAGAAACCATTAGGAGAGCACATGCACAGTTACATGAAGAGCTCCGAGCGCAAGGCACGCAGCTGTGGAAGGAGATGGAGGACAGGGTTAGCAGAGACTGGGCCAAGCTTGATAGGGCGGCAAAGTCTATAGTTTGTAAATATGTCAAATGACTGTAGCTTGCCTGAGTCGACGGCTACCATGTGGTGATTTATCACTAGTCACATACACTATGAATAGTTTAGTTAGAACCAGGTGTGCAAGGCGTGAAGAATATAAATTTCGTTAAATTATACCCTCTCTATACTAGAAAGAGAGACAAGACTGCTACCCATGTCCACTTTAGAGGACAGGAATAGAGTCCGTGAGGTAGCGGACTCGTGAATTTTCATGCCGACAAGACCATTGTATTGAGATGCAAAAGCTGACCCGCACTTGACATACAAGCAGATGAACCCAATTCAAACGCAAATGGTATCCATCCGATCCTCTCGTATTTGTATTTTTGTTCTCCCGTACGCCCAAATCCTCCACGCAACATCCCATAAAAGCATCTCTTCTTTATTTGAGGGGAATGAAACGAGAAGAGTGGGTGGCACCAATACCGGGGCGACCGTGCTTGACGGGCTTGCTGTAGACTTGTTAGAACCTCCTCGGTTTCATGACTTCGTTATCACTTCAAGTGCGACGTACTAAGAGATAGAGAATTCACCCAGGTAGTGGCCAACCATCTCGGGCTTGACCTCAATCTGGTTGAACTCCTTTCCGGAGTAGATACCGACGACGGAGCCGATCATCTCGGGGACGACAATCATGTCACGGAGGTGGGTCTTGACGAGGTCGGGCTTCTCGTTGGGCTTAGCCTCCTGCTTAGCCTTGCGGAGCTTCTTGATGAGACCCATGGGCTTGCGCTTCAGGCCACGGTTGAACCTGCGGCGGGCACGGGCGTGCACAACATCACGGAGCTGTTCGGAGGAGAGGTCGAGGAGCTGGTCGAGGTCGATGCCGCGGTAGGTAAACTTGCGGAACTGTCTTCTCTTCTTGATCTCTGTATTCGGGAAAGGTCTGTCAGTTGGGTTGTTTATGCGACATTATTTCGAGTGTGGTGTGGTTGGGATTGATCAGTGGTGCGTATGCGCCTGCCGATATTTGCGTCCAATCCTTTATCCGTTCGATCCATCATCCTTTGGCCTCATCCATCTCTTTTCATCCATATCAAATGTTTCCAGTACCACAGCAGTTCTAACCGGGACCATAGGATTCCTCACGGCGCATTTGACGGTGATCTGAAAGGTAGGGAAGGGAAGGGTTTGTTCAGGTTTTTCACATACCGGCAGCCTCCTCGGCGTTCTAGAAAAAGACCATTAGCACATTGTTCTCATGTCCTATTTTCTCGATGATGGAAAGCACTCACGTATTCGACGTCAGACATTTTGGCGGGTTGTTCCTCTCGGGTCGCTTCTCGAATGGATCTCGAAAAGCGAAGGGAAGATGGTTGTCGGATGGCGTGTCGCTTGATGAACGTTCGGCGGGCTCTCGCTATCTGCCGCTCCTGCGTGAGGTGGGCGGCAGGGCTCGTCTAAGCGACAGGGTCAAACCCTATTACGCTAACCATTTATGGAAGTCGACTTAGAAATTGGCTAGGAATTGTATGGAGTATTTGGGCCTATCAGGTATTCTGAGTAGAATTTACCGTTTATACCATAGATTTGTGCTGATTAGTGGGGTTTCTGGCAAACTTTCATCTAAGTTCTATACAGGAAATCTACAGTTCAAGGTGCACTTTACAAGTACTAATCGTAGACAATTCGAGGAGGTCAGATGATCTGTATTGTCTAGATGCTCTTTCAAGCTCGCGTAAGGATCATTCGTAACAGCATTAGACAAGCCTCAGATGCAGGCTTGCTATTCCAATTGGTAGTTTCCCTCCCAATGCCGAATTCAACAGCCAGATCCCTGGCCCCCACGATCGGTTGATTTTGCTTTTGACCCGGATAGGTTGAAGGCGCTTAGTCGAAGAGACCGAAGCCCATGTCCTCATCGGACTCTTCCTTCTCCTCCTCCTTCTCCTCAGCGGGAGCCTCAGCGGCAGCGGCGCCACCAGCGGCAGCAGGAGCGGCAGCACCACCAGCACCGCCGGAGGGAACAGAGGCGAGCTTAGTGGAACCCTCAGCGATAAGCTGTTGAGCGAAAGTTCGTTAGTCTTGGTGTTCAATGAATTTGAATCCTCCGTGTGTCAAAACGAACCTCCTGGATGTTCTTGCCCTCAAGCTCGGAGAGGAGCTTCTCGAGGCGCTCCTCCTCAGCATCGATACCGACGGAGGAGAGGACCTCCTTGATGTCGGAGCCGGAGGGGGTCTCGTTGCCAGCAAGGGCGAGGAGGAGGTAGGCGGCGAGGTACTTCATTTTGAACTGTACATTGGGGGAACGTCGGTCAGCACACTGCAATCTCAATATCAATGGCGTTGTCGTGGGAGACACATACTGAGTTTGGTGTGTTAATTGAACAAGAGAATCAATCGATTTAACCGCAAGTTGGGCGGAGACTGAGACGTCGAGTTCGGGGTGAAATGCGATGTCGTGGATAGAAAAGAAAGAAGCGAGAAAAGTTATCTCCAAATTCGCGAAAGTGCGTTGCGGCTGGTGACTAAGCGAGGCTTGAGGCCGGAGGGGCTTTGCAAACGGGGCTCGTGCTTCTGGCCCACGTGACCGGAAGTTCTAGAAGACAGCATGCTTGTCACAGTCTCATCCTGCTCCCCTTCGCATAGGCCGAGACAGCCTCATTTGAATATTTTGCTGTTATTATCTTACGACTGATAACTAGGCATCCAAATCACCCTCCGAAAGCCTCCCATTTTTGCCACAGCTGAGGCGTGAAATCTCTTATCGTCCATTGGGCTACTGGTTTCCCGGTGGTGCCCACTGACGGAGTCATGAAGTTGCCCGTTTGTACAAACCACCGACGGTGAACCTGTTTGCATCATTTCTTAAATCACGATCTTTCGGTCGACTTGATCAAGAACGCATCCACAACATGAGTGTAAGTACCCTCGCTCCATCTTTCACGAGTTGCCACTCATCACGCCGCAGTTTCTCGATTCTGTCCTCTCGTCCATCGAGACGGGCAAGCCGTCACCGATCCCAACCTCCTCGCCCGTCCCCTCTCCCACCATCTCTTCATCGACTACCAAACCAGAGGCTCGAAAACCAATGAGCTTAACGGCCCGCCCTGTGACTCCCGTCACCGCTGAACGAAAGAATGGAGTCCCAGCAGGAACAAAACGGAAAGCAGAGGAGCCCCTAGCGCGGGCTCAGAAGCCTGAGTCCCAAGTCCCTACCAGACCAGCACCGGTAAAGCGGGTCAACAGTAATACACCAGCAGCCAGCAGCGCACGCCCGATTGCACCTTTGAAATCCATAAAGCCCCCAACGAGCAGCGCCGGGTCTGCTCCTCAGAAGACGACGCCAGTATCGTCGAAACCGCCACTGAAAGGTTCTTTTGCGGAAATCATGGCGAAAGCGAAGGCTTTGCAGCAGACCGCCCCTACCCAGGTGGGAATGTTCAAACATCAATCAGTCCCCAAGGAGAAGTTGAGCAAGCTGGAACGCAAGAAACGAATGCAGGAAGCACAGGCGAAGGAGAAAGATGCGAAGCAGGCAAGGAAACCTGGTGCTACCGCCGGCGCATCTGCTAGCAGCAAGTTAGGAAGCACGAAGCTTGCTCCCAGACGTGAACGTGAACGTGAAGAGCCAACGTACAAGGGCACGGCAAGACCCCCGCCGCCCCAACCGGAATACCGTGGAACAGCCGGCCTACCGAGCCGAAACGGCGACCGAAGGGGACAGTACAGAGCCAACAAACGATCAAGGATGGATGAATATCTTGGAACAGATGAAGAAGACGAGGGTGACTATGCAAATGACTATGACGACTATTTCTCAGAGTCCTCGGATATGGAAGCGGGCCTCGACGATGTGGAAGAAGAGGAAGCTGCAGCACTGGCAGTAGCTCGACGTGAAGATATTGAAGACATGCGCGCAGAGGCTGCGGCCAAACAGGCGAAGCTAGACCGCCGCAAGAAACTCACAATGTTAGCCTCCAAAAGGCAATAACGTTGCAACTCTCCCATTTCGTTTGGATTACATTACATCTCTTACCGACATTGGTTTGTCGGCCCTTTATTCGGAATAGGAGCATCAGCGTGGAATACCCGTGGGTGCATTACAGAAGTGGGGTTTGTTGGCTTATTGTGATATTCCTCTTGATTCTTTCTGAAACTTGATCATCCCACTATTCTTCCTCAGTTTGTTCAAAGCATCAGTGAGCGTCAAGGTGCCATAGATAGGAGCAGTCAGTTATTGCTTGCTATTATTTTCATGTTTCTTCGTTGCATTGTGGTCATTGTGGTTTCTTGCTGGCGCTATTTTCTTATGTTGCAGGTAGATCCAACATGTAGATATTTTAACAACAATATTCACAAACAACCCGTTTCAGTTTGTATAGACTGTACATTTCGCATGTAGATCTACGTAAGTTGTTATCTAGCCCTGTTGCGATTGCATCAGCCCCACCAAGCAGTGACATCACCGGCTTATCCGCTTCAATCCGTCTTCAACCTGTTGCTCTTCAATAACGCCGGTTCAACCTCGCATTGTCACATTCTAATCTGTAAAATACAATTCTATATATACCCCGAGCTCAGCAAATATGGATAAAGTTCAACATATCTCGGTGCCCTCAAAGGTACTCTTCCAGAAGGCCCGCAAGATCGTCCCTCCGATGTTGGAGAAATTCCACAAGGGTAAGCAATCATCCGCCGACTATGGTATCAGGAGCTTCCGCTCACGATGAGTGCTTATAGGGCAGCAGGGACGTATCGCTGTTATTGGAGGCTCTCTAGAGTATGCATCGTTGTTCCCCTGTTGCAGACGAACAGATCCAGCTGAGACCCGACAAGCTACACAGGTGCACCATACTTCTCTGCCATGGCGTCAGCTAGACTAGGTGAGCTTATCTGAACCTCTGTTATATCCTTACGCTAACAGCACTCTAGGATGTGACTTGGTACAGCCTCACTGTCAGATTTTTGAGTATTACTAATGTGTTACTGTAGAGCCATGTCATTTGCGAGAGCTCTGCTGCTACGGTAGATAGATTCTGGAATTGGCGAAATCCACTTGACAGCTCAAACTGATCTATCAATAGGTCATCAAATCATACTCTCCTAACCTTATGGTACACCCAATATTGCCGAGCAGCAACTCAGTCAAAGATCCGAACTCAATCAATGCTCCGGAACTCGCAAGCCCCATCATAGCCATGCTCTCACGCCTTCATGCGCTTGTGATTGGACCAGGCTTAGGTCGAGATGGCGTTACACTCAAGGTAGTCTTGGAAGTCATGAAGGAGGCACGGTCCCGCTCTATCCCTTTTGTCCTCGATGCCGACGGGTTATTATTGGTTACGGAGAATCCGGACCTTGTGAAGGGTTACAGGGAGTGTATCCTAACACCCAATGTAAACGAGTTTAGCCGCCTCGCAAAGGCACTGGGGATCGATGTACCAAGTCTGGCACAGATTTCCTCAAAGAGCGGCGAAGATAAGACAAGCCAAGAGGCGGAAGCATGCGAGAAGTTGTCTAACGCCCTCGGGGGTGTCACGATCATCCAGAAGGGACCACACGATGTTATCTCCAATGGCGTTACGAGCATTGTCTCGGATATTCAGGGTGGAATGAAGCGCAGTGGTGGTCAGGGCGACACTCTGACTGGATCATTAGGGACTCTCATGGGCTGGCGAGCGGCCTACCACAATAATCTTTGGGACTCGGGCGAGCAGGAAACCTCGAAGGAGGCGCAGTCCAAGGAGGAAGTTCAGTCGGAGTTGGAGTCGGACAAGCGAATGTCTCCAACCACAACACTCCTCCTTGTCGCGTGGGCGGGCAGCGCAATTACGAGGGAATGCTCCCGTCGGGCATACAAGGCAAAGGGGAGGAGCATGCAAGCTAGCGATCTTACCGATGAAGTCCATGGGAGTTTTCTGGAGCTCATTGGCGAACCGGAAGAGTCAAAGGTGCATCTTTAGGGCATAGTGACAGCCGACTTACTTCTGAAAGAAATAATCTGACAAACATTAATCCTCCCTTCCTTAGACCCTGTTTCTGGCCTTCCTCATGACTTGCCAGACTTTTCTGGGCTTTGCAGATCAGGTCCCGGCATTGAAATTCAGCTTTTCCGAGTCCTCTACATTCTGAGACTTTCGTTTTACTAGTACGTATCTCCCAACACTCTTACCCCAGAAACCTTCCGGGGATTATCATATTATATCAATCTCTTTTTGATGCATCAATGCATCGTTCCCGGTGTCCCACGCCTGTCATGTCCTATGCTGGGGAATTCTTGACGGACCTCAGGGACCCTCGTTTCCCGTGCGACGCCATTTGCCAGGTTCCAAACCTTCCCCTCGCCCACGCTTCCGGATCCCCAATTCTTAGTTTCTACTCTGCATCAACCCGTCATAAGGCTTAAAGTGTCTCACTCCTCTGGTTCGCATTGACTATCCATGTTTCAAAAAAGCAAAAAAAAAAAAAAAAAGAGCATTGGTAGTGAGTACATTGTATGTTGGATATCATTCCACCCCTGCTGATGGCTAGTCACTCAAGAAGCGGGGAAGCAGCATCTCCTCTCTCCAAGCATCAACTACCTCGCACTGGGCTTGCAACATATTGAATTAGATACTTGAGTTTGTGTTTCCAGGTTTAGAAGCTGAAGGGCTGCCAGAGGGCCGTACAACACATCTCGGCTGTCTCAACCTTCTGTGGTTGCAGCCCTCGTATTCGAGCCAATTCTGCTCAGCTCCGGCATATAGTAGCTTTCCAACTCAGCCGTGTCCCATACCGGGTTTTCTCAGGATGCAGTCAGCACTCCGCCAGCACATTGGAAGAAGCATGTCTCAGCCGCTGCAGCCTTCTTTGTTGTTGTCGTTGCATCTGGTGACACGGGGATCCGATCTGATGGGTGGAAAGCATAGTTGAGTTTGCCGATGTCTTAGGTAGCTAGGGCTACTTTAGGCTTTCGGAGTTGAGGATATACATGACAGTCCTATCATGTTCACGCGCTCAAGAAGAAGAGGGGGGCATTAGTCTCAGTGTCTCTTCCAAAATTAGTCCAGCTCGAGATATATAAAGCGGGCGTATCACTCCTCAACCCATGCCCTAGTCTCATTCCATCACCACCAGTCAAGGAAGCAATCTTCCTATCGTCTTAACTGACAAATACTCCCAATCAAACCCTCAAAATCTACAAAGATGAAGCTCACTCTCGTCGCAACCCTCCTCCTCACCACCCTCACCCTCGCAAACCCCACACCCCCGGCACCCAAATGCGGAACCTGCAACCCCATCTCCGGGGTGAATGGGTGCGACATCACAACCTCGTGCATCAACACGGGCACCCGGTTCCACTGCGCCTGCCGTGCAGGTTACAAGGCCTCAAAGAGGAACAATGACATTACGAAGCAGTTCCGGCTCCAGATGCCGAATTACGAGTTCCTTGTCTTCACTCCCGAGTATACCGAGTGCAATACCCTTTGCGATAATCCGTATGGGGCTTCTGCGCAGCTTTGTAAGGAGGTGCCGGTTTACGACAAGTGCACCGTTTAGGTAGAAGGCGCAAGCTAAGGAGGAAGTGCGGTCGATTGGGGTGTGTTTGGATGTTATTGTTCCTATATATATCGGTATATGATGATGTGGGGAGCGTGCTTCGCTTAGTATATATTGTTCTACTTTCAGTTGGCAGTTACTCCGTACTAACGAGATATATATACTACTACTATCCTTAATTGACTTCGTTAACATACTTCCTTGCCTCGAATTAGAACCACTAAACATACTTTTAGCAAAGCTACAGCAACACACAAACATACTAAACTTGTTGACTATATCCATCCAAATCACTTCCTTTTACACGATAATTATTCAAAAGATATCTATTAAAGAACTACTCCATTTGATGGTATAGAAACCATGATTATATCAGATCACATTCCATGAATCTATAGATACGTTGCTTCGACAGGCTTCGCGAGCCTCCCACCTCAACAGTCGACCATCAATCACATTTAAACACAGATATATCCCAAACCCTTTAAACAAGATATTACCTACTATACACCATAAACACCCGTTCCTAGTCGACCTGCCTCATGCACTCCGCACCCTCAAACCAACAGAGATAACCAAGCTAGCAACAACGGAAAACGAGCTCGAGAAAATGGAGTTTTGTTCACGGCATTGGACATCGAAAGGCTGACCCGTGGGCTTATGCAGGTCACATATCCATGTCGTCTGCGTTGTTAACGAAGATAAGGCGTGTTCCGTTAGCGATGACTTGCCAGACCTGTGGGAATGATGTCAGTGGACTGTGTATAATAAAACTGCTGGAGTAAGGCTTACCTGAGAGCTCTGGTATTCTTCGATTGTCATTGTGAGTTGATCCTCTGTGAAGCCCTTGGCCAAGACTTGCTCGCGAATCCTCCTCATGCTGAGCTCGCCATCATCTCCATCGCCGACGGCAGCCGCACCGCTGTCGAGCATGCGACAAATGAGTGTGTAGATCTTGGATATAGGGGTCTGGTCCAGGTGAGACTGGCCGTCGTTAGACAGAGAGGCTCTGCTGACTTCGATGAGACGAAGTGCCTCGTCGACGTCTTCCGTGACAACCTCCTCGCTAAACCGCAGACGCGCGAGGGCTTGCGAAAGACGGACAACACCAAGCAGGGTACGCGGGGTGACATGGGCGAACTGCTTCTTGTTGGCCTCGTCGCGCTTCTGGCGCTTCCTCATCTGTACATAGGCTCCAACCATGTAATCCGACACCCTTGATGGGACAACGGGTCGGTAGGATCGTGCCTTGGCGATGTATTGACGGACTTCATGAGGGGTGAACATGATACCGGCATCTTCACTCTCTGGGTGCTTGTTGTGCATATGGACGTAGGCAACGTGGCTGGCCAGTTCCTCATCAGATTCTCGTGAAGGAGTATCAAGAATGAGGAACATGACATCGAAACGGGAGAGCAGAGCAGCCGGCAAGTTGATATTCTCCACAGGCGAGATTCGTGGGTTGTAACGGCCATACAGGGGGTTGGCTGCGGCAAGAATCGAGGTACGAGCATTGAGGGTTGTGGTGATTCCAGCCTTTGAAATAGAAATGGTCTGTTGTTCCATCACTTCGTGGATTGCGGTTCGGTCTCCATCGTCCATCTTGTCGAATTCATCGATACAGCAGATACCATTGTCTGCAAGCACAAGGGCTCCTCCCTCAAGCACCATTTCGTCTGTGACAGGGTCCCTCATGACTGCTGCGGTAAGGCCGACACCGCTGCTACCACGACCAGTCGTGTATACACCCCGCGGCGCGACCTTGGTAATATACTTGAGCAACTGAGATTTGGCAACACCGGGATCACCCATAAGACAGATGTTTATATCACCACGAATGTGCATTCCATCGCCCATCTCTTTCGTGACACCGCCTATCAGCAGCAGAAGCAGCGCCTTTTTCACGTCCAAATGGCCGTAGATCTCAGGGGCGATAGATCGCGCAAGGTATTCGTACATATTGCCGGATCTTTGGTACTGCTCGATCTTCCGCAGAGTCCGGCTGTCCATGGCAATGTCGTTGTAGGATTTCTTGTGCTGGGTGATATATTGGGCTTCGAGGTAGGTGTCAGTGAGTAAACCAGCGCGGATCGCCCTGAATCCGGTATACGGCGTGGGGAGGAAGATTCCGGCAATATCTACCACATCACCGGGGTTAAGTTGGCGAGTAAGGTTCCCAGAACAGTTAACCGTCATTTGTCGGGGAATGTGGCCAACAGGCACCTGGTCTGCCATTTCTTGGATCTTGACCTCTTGGAAGGGAATGAATTTGGACGCTCGCGTGGATAGGAAGAGCTGACCCTTGGTGTTGTTGCCCTTGCATTCATCCGACGGACACTCAGTCATTGGAAGGAACTGCTTAGTTGTAACGGGCTGGAAGACTTCGTTTCCGCAACGGTCGCAAGTGTAAGCGTTGATTTGGACAGCTGGCTTCACGTCAGACACTCGTGTTGTAATACCACGGACTGTAATCAGGCTGCCGAGGTGCTCTGAGCGCACATTTCTAACAGCTAGTGCTTTGGATGCACGCTCACTGCTGGACCCGGAAGGAGTCAATGGCTTGAAATTGAGCACGTATCGGCGAGTGAGCTCAGCGGGAAACATTGACGGGGAAATTGAGGCGTCAATGTCAGCTTCAGCAGCTAGTGTCATGGCTTCATTGCGCTTTTCACGTTGGGACATGATCACGTCAAGAACATCATCTTTGAATCTGTTTGGGACTTAGTAATAGGCAAGTTACGCTGCGTGCGTTCCTACTTACGTGATTTCTTTAGTCTCCTTGGGCATTATCGCATCGACTGCCTGAGAAACAACCTCGACATAACGCTTAGTGTTCCTTTGGACCGATTCGGCAAGCTTCAAATCGACGTCGTCCGGCAGAGTTCGTTCATACTATATCACGCGGAGTGGTTAGCCAATGCTTCGGCCAGCTGTGTTCCAGGTTCTGCGCTTACAGCAACCAAATCATCAAGCTCAATAAGAACGTCGGCCCGCTCACGGTCTGCTACATCCTGCAGCATCTGCATGTACTTCAGCTTTTGCTCCCTGTTCCGGCGACGGGTGCCCGTGCTTTGCGCACCACCCTCATTCACATCATCCATGAAGTCGTATTCGTCACTGGTGCAATCTTCGTCAATGTGCAGGTCTTCAATCGCTTCTGTTGCAGCTGATGCGGAGGCCGACTCGGAGCTCTTGAAGTGCTTCAAGAAATCCTTGAAAGCATCAAGTTGCCCCGCATAATCGACGGGGGCAGGGTATTGATTCAGAGCCATGATGATGCGACCGCAAAAAGACCAGCTGGTTCAATTTGTAATGCGGAAGCTCAACAAAAGTGGGAGGGAGGGCCTTGGTGTTGCGGAAGTTGAGATGGGGCAGAAACTGGCGCCAGGCAGTTTTCAGCAGCACGCGAGGTTTCCCAGCCTCAGGCGCAAAACACGTCGCGTCGCGAAAAGACGCGTTCTCATTCCAGAGTTTATGCCTTGGTGCCTGAACGCATGACTACCAGCGCACGTGGACCGGAACGGAACAACCCTCGGTCCGCCGGCCCTGAGACACAGGAAACTCGGCTCGGCGAGCACTTGATCTGCGGAGACGATCAAGTCCGGGGTTGGTGCCGGCGCTCGCTCGCCCATCTGCTCTTCCTTTTCGTGCTCCCAGCCCCAAGTCTCAACCACCCAGCATTCCCTAAACCCCTACTGTTGTGCTGTTTTTAATCAGCGAGCTATTGCTGGTGTGCGCCTGAGAATGGCGCCCAGAAAGCCGTCCACAACGGCGGAAGTCGCCTTGGTCCCTCTGAAGAACTGCCTGGTGAACTTGCCGCCTTCACTGGTTTCTCTGCTGGTCAATGCCAACACGGTAAGTTATTCAACGACTTTTCTTCAATTGTCGGTAAGCGAATCGTATGGAAGAACCACTGACGGTACAATAGACTGCACAGAATGTCATTGTCGAGTTGCAATACCGCCCGACCGTCGGACGAGCCGGGAATGCCAGCACTACCCCGCGGTCATGCTATTTGGGATGGACCGGAATGCCGAGCAAGAAGAGACTTGCTCCCGTTGTTGGGAGAGACGGGATCAACAATTCTTCCTCTACTAGAGAACAGGACGCCTCCACGGTTGAGCTGGATACCACATTTGGAAAGGTCCTCGGTCTGAGCGAGGGACAGAGAGTAAGCAACATGACTGCAATGAGCTGCAGTGAGTTCTAATTGAGATTTAGGTCGGTATTTTTATCCACATTGATCCTCCAGTGGCTCATACCATCAACATTGAGCCATTAACGCCCGAGGACTGGGAGAGTATGTTTCAATCCCCTGCGCGACCGGTGTGTTCCGTTGTTAACGCTATCTCCAGTCATTGAACTTCATGCAACATTCCTCGAGCTCAATCTCCTGTCGCAAATTCGCGCGCTACCCAACCCTACCTACACATCATCTCAAGGCGACCATATGCATCCGCTAGCACTACACCTCTCCCCCACATCAACTGCAAATATCGTTATCACCTCATTGACTCCTGCTCCGTCAAATACCTCCCCATTTGCTAAGATTGCGCCGGATGCTGAAGTTATTGTCGCCCCAAAGACTCGCCCCAAGGCTAATACGCGAGTGTCTCGTGGAGAGAGCCGGAGCGTCACTGGCAGTAGTAAACGAGGTGCCGGGGGGAGAAGCAGTGGTGGAAGTACGGCGCGTGGTAAGAGCAGCAAATCTGAAACCAGCCGAGGCGCGCTATATTTCAGAGGAATTGACCGTCAGTGGTCGGATCAATACTTCGATGCAGAGGCGGAAGAGGACCAAAATGAAGGCTTCCGTGTCTGGATAGACCCCGACGTGCTCGGGACGAACGAGCTCCGGGGCGCCAGTTGGGTCTGCGTTACAATTGTGCAGCCTTCAGGCCTGAAGCCGCCAGCCGATACTCAACAGCAAATCAGTCAAGCGGAGCAGAAATCTAGTGATGCTGGTACGCCCACTACGAAACTCGTCGCCAAGCTAATTCCTTGGATTGATGCACCGGACATCCAACATGTTGCTTTGTCTTCTGTTCTCTGCTCAGCGATAGGGGCAGAAAGTATGGTGGGTGGCATTGTCCGCGTCGAAGCGGCCCCTCCCCCACTGCAGCGGTCCGCGACCAAATCTCTTAAGGTTTATCCTTTCTTGACAGATACGACTAAGCGAAAAGACGGACTGAAATTTGGCGCCGACACAATTGCAGCCAAGGATGCATTGGTGGAGCGCATCAAAGTGCTCTATGGCACTCCCGGTTCGGGTAAAGGTTTGCTCACAGGGCCGTTGACAGACGGCATGGTGCTTCCTAGATCCGATAACCAAGAAACTGTGTCTTCATTCGACGGGGCTATCATCCGGTTTGATCCTCCTCTGAAGAGCACCTCCGACGCCTCCAAAACCGTATTCAGTTGGCTATTAGGATCCGATATGAAGCTTCCTCTTGAGATCCAAGTTGAGATACCGAAACCAGCGGAACAGGGTGCATTGAGCCTGGCGATAGAGGATCCAATACCCTCTACAGTTCATCCAATGGTTGGAATCGACCAAGTCATATCACAGTCCTTGGACAATCTCAACAAATCGTGCTCTGTCTTGGTCACTGGTGGTCTTGGATCCGGAAAAACTGCTTTGGGCCAACTCCTTGCTCATCGCCTGCGAAAGGAATACCTCTTCAATGTGAAATACTTTTCTTGTCGAAAGTTAGTGACTGATGAGACAAGGATCTCTAACATCAAAGAAACGCTGAACCGCCTTTTCATGTCTGCAGCCTGGTGTGCGCGCCTTGGTGGACAATCAGCTGTGATTCTCGACGATCTTGACAAGCTGTGCCCAGTTGAAACAGAACTTCAGGTAGGGGGTGACAACGGGCGCAGCCGGCAGAACAGCGAGGTGATTTGCTCCATGGTTCGCGAGTATTGCTCAATGAACTCTGGAGTTGTGCTTCTAGCGACGGCTCAGTCTAAGGACTCATTAAACAACGTCATTGTGGGTGGCCATGTGGTCCGGGAGGTTGTTCATCTGAGGGCTCCCGATAAAGAAGGGCGTCGTAAAGTTCTCGAGTACCTCACCAGCCAAGATCGCGCAGTCTCGAGCGCCACAGTCGAAGCTGGCTCGGCAACGATTACAAACGGCCACGCGCGGACAGTGAGTTCGTCGACCAACGATTCCTGGCTGGACCCTTCAAATCCGGGTAGTCGTCCGAGCTCATCAGGTGGTGACGGATTTGTCCTTGGGCGTGACGTCGACTTTCTCGACTTGGCTGGGAAGACTGATGGGTTTATGCCTGGGGATCTGGTCTTGCTGGTCGCTCGTGCACGCAACGAGGCGCTTATCCGGTCTGTTACCGAATCGTCGGATGAGTCGAAAGCAATCAACCTCGGGTCCGCAGATTTTGACAATGCCATCAAGGGCTTTACTCCGGCATCTCTGCGTAACGTGACGCTAACTTCTTCCACTACAACTTTCTCGGCCATTGGTGGGCTCCAGGAGACGCGGAAGATGCTATTAGAGACACTACAGTACCCAACAAAATATGCTCCCATCTTTGCGCAATGCCCGCTGCGACTGCGGTCTGGTCTATTGTTGTACGGATTCCCAGGTTGCGGTAAAACGTTACTCGCCAGTGCCGTTGCTGGAGAGTGTGGTCTCAACTTTATCAGTGTCAAGGGTCCAGAAATTCTGAACAAGTACATTGGTGCAAGTGAGAAGAGTGTCCGTGATCTATTCGAACGAGCGCAAGCAGCCCGGCCGTGCATTCTCTTCTTTGATGAATTCGACAGTATCGCGCCGAAGCGTGGACATGACTCCACTGGTGTCACAGATCGAGTTGTGAACCAGCTTCTCACCCAGATGGATGGCGCCGAGGGCCTTTCTGGTGTGTATGTTCTAGCAGCCACATCTCGGCCGGATCTCATTGATCCCGCATTGCTACGTCCTGGGCGTCTAGATAAGTCGCTTCTCTGCGATATGCCAAACCACGCTGATCGGGCCGATATTATTCAAGCGGTCAGTGGAAAGCTTCTAATGAGTGAAGAGGTAGTTGCACGGTTGGATGAAGTGGCAGCACGCACAGAAGGCTTCTCTGGTGCGGATCTACAGGCGGTGGTCTACAACGCCCACCTGGAGGCGGTCCATGACGCATTAGGAGATCATACTGGAAGCGATAAACCGCAAGCAAAGGCCGGCAAGTCCACCACTACTAGCACGAGCAGCCGGTCATTTATCCAATTTCTTTACTCGGACCTGGAGCAGCGTGCT
The DNA here is from genome assembly GCA_000812125.1 of Aspergillus ustus. NCBI lineage: Eukaryota > Fungi > Ascomycota > Eurotiomycetes > Eurotiales > Aspergillaceae > Aspergillus > Aspergillus ustus. The sequence goes on from JOMC01000114.1 coordinate 100,488, forward strand.
GGCACAGTGGCGATGCCGGCGCCTGCGGTGGTGGCGTCTAAGCTGGATGCTCTGAAGAACACGCGGCGCCGTCAGCGACAGCTAGAACAGGGCAGTTTCGGTGCGCCTTCTACCAACACTACGACCAATTCACACGAGACAGCAGCAGATGAGGGACGGGAGGAGATTATCGTGCGGTGGGAGCATATGGAGCGATCTTTGACCACGACGCGCAGCTCGCTCAGCGAAGCCGAGCGAAGACGACTTAATGCTATCTACCGAGAGTTTGTTGAAGGTCGAGACGGTGAGATGCCAAATGGTGAGGGAGGAAGGGAGATCGGGGGCCGAACCAGTTTGATGTAGATTAGAGATATTAGAATGGCCGTGTGTATATTATTTCGCGATCCCCTTGCACAGTACGGAGTAGTTAGTGGGCCTGCTGACTACATTCCGTAGCGGCCATTACTAAGAGACGACCACCAATGGTCAAGTTACTCCAATTGTTGGCCAACGGTGATTGGAATACCGAGCGGGGAATTTCCCAAGTGCCGGCATATATCTTTCAATAATGTAACTTGTTCTCGTTGGGATTCTGCATAAAGAGCTGTGGGAAAAATATCTTTCGCCAAAATAAAGGGACGGTTTGCCGATGACTCCGGAGGAGTGAGGGAGAGCCGGATCGGCGTGGAGTCCGGTGCGGCCGCAGAAACCGGGCGAGCGTTGGCACCTTCCGCAAGGGGTAATCTGGGGTCAAGTCAGGTGAGGAGATGCCGAGGGCCGACAAAAGAGTGGCCATGACAGTCGAACAGATACCCCGAGTTATAAATTGATTGTCTCTTTCTCTTGCCACGCTGCTCTCCTTGCTATTAGCCTTTCATCTGCCATTTTACTCTCTCATTCTTTTCTTCTACCCCCTCACTACCCTTGTGCTCCTCCGCTCCCCCGCATTCTCCAGCCCGTTGTCTCTTGCGCCTCCGTGCCTTATCTCTCCACTCTTTCGCCATGCCTGTTTCCTCACAATACCCCTCGATCGACATCCCTAACATTGACCTTTGGACCTTCCTCCTCGAGCGCAAGGATAAGCCCTTTCCTGATGACAAAGGTACGCTCCCCGCATTCCGACGCCACAACGGTGTGTGCTAACTCCGTTCCAGTCATATACACCGATGCGGATACCAAGCGCTCGTACACGTTTCAAGATGTCAAGCAGGCCGCTATCACATTTGGGCAAGGGCTGAAGTCTGTCTTTGACTGGCGTAAAGGCGATGTCCTAGCTCTTTATACTCCCAATAGCATCGACACCCCAGCCGTCATGTACGGTACACTCTGGGCAGGAGGCGTTGTATCGCCATCCAACCCAGCCTACACTGTTGAGGAACTTGCATTCCAACTTAGGGACTCAGGCGCAAAGGCCGTCGTCACACAATTGCCTGTCCTAGATGTCGCGCGAGCTGCTGCGAAAAAAGTGGGCATCCCCGATGATCACATTATCTTGATCGGGGATCAGCGCGACCCCAAAGCCCGGGTTAAACACTTTACCTCCATCCGTAACATCTCCGGAGCAACCCGCTTTCGCCGTTCCAAGATCAACCCAGAGAAGGATCTCTCGTTCCTTGTCTACTCTTCCGGAACCACTGGTGTCCCCAAAGGTGTTATGCTGAGCCACCGCAACATCGTCGCCAACAGCCTTCAGTTGGCTGCGGGCGACGATGGTGAGCTCAAGTGGAACGGCGGCCCCGATGGTAAGGGTGACCGCCTACTCGCATTCCTCCCGTTCTTCCATATCTACGGTACGTTGCCCTGCAGATAATTGCAATCCCCAGTTCATGTACTAATAAGCTGGTAGGATTGACATGTCTTGTTCATCAAACACTCTATCAAGGATACGAGCTCGTCGTCATGGCCAAGTTTGACCTCGAAAAGTGGTGCCAACATGTTCAGAACTATCGCATCACATTCAGCTATGTGGTCCCTCCGGTCGTTCTTCTCCTCGGAAAGCATCCCATCGTTGAAAAGTACGACCTGTCTAGTATACGGATGATGAACTCTGGCGCTGCACCGCTCACACAAGAGCTTGTGGAAGCTGTCTACAACCGCCTCCGCATCGGCATCAAGCAGGGATACGGGCTCAGTGAGACCAGTCCCACAACACATACTCAACCTTGGAGCGAGTGGCGCGAGAGTGTCGGCTCCGTTGGAAAGCTTCTTCCTAACATGGAAGCCAAGTACATGAGCATGCCCGAGGACGCATCGGAGCCCCGCGAAGTTCCCACCGGTGAGGTTGGCGAACTCTACGTTCGGGGCCCTAACGTCTTTTTGGGCTATCATAATAACCCGGCCGCTACGGCGGATTCTATCTCTCCCGAGGGCTGGTTCCGCACCGGCGACGTCGGCTACCAGGATGCCAAGGGCAACTTTTACATCACAGACCGCGTCAAGGAACTTATCAAATATAAGGGGTTCCAGGTTGCCCCAGCGGAACTGGAGGGTATTCTCGTTGATAACACCGCCATTGATGATGTTGCTGTCATTGGTATCGAGAGTGCTGCTCATGGGACGGAGGTTCCCGTCGCTTATATTGTGCGGAGCGCGAAGAGCAAGAATTCGGGAGTCTCTGCACAAGAAGAAGCAGCAAGCATCATCAAATGGCTGGAGGGGAAGGTCGCGCATCACAAGCGGTTGCGTGGTGGAGTGCGATTTGTGCAGGAAATCCCAAAGAGCGCGTCTGGCAAGATTCTGCGGAGGATGCTCAAGAAACAAGCACAGGAGGAGGCCGCAGCGCCAAAGGCTAAGCTATAGTCACCTTGGGGTTTTTACTAGTGTGTACCGTCCAAGTGGTATTTTAACAGTTGTTAGCGACTCAGTTTCAAATCAAACATATACAGAGATATATACCATGTATCATCCATTTTCTTTTACCAAAATAAATGAAACTAGTCTTGACTCAACGGAACAATGATAGACAAGCCGAAGCTTTGTATGCCTGGTTGTTAAGCGCATTGTTCAAGCATTCAACCCGAATCGCTTGACCATAGCTTCCACATCCTCTCCCTCAACCGCATCAAACCCTTCCTTCGCGACCCTATCCACAGCCTTGCCAACATCCTCTTCCCCACCCAAAAGATCATACCAGCCCTGCGTATCCTGCCTAGCCAACAGCTCATCCGCAACCCGCGCCACGTCCTCCCTAGTAACCTTCCCCTGCCCCCTTGTCTTCCCCAAGCTCACCTTTCCCGTAGCAGGATCGTCCGTCAGAGTCCCCGGCCGGAGACAAATCGCTTGCAAGGGCGAAAGCTGCGCACTGGCGGCCAACTTGCGCGCACGCACAGCGGCATGAGCCGTGAGAAACTCGTCCGCTTCGAGCTTCGCCTTCGCGTACGTGGGGAGTACATTGGTGAAGACGTTCTGCGAGGCCGCCCAGTCGTCGTCGGTGAACCAGGAGGGTCGGTTGCGGCGCGAGCCGAGCCAGGAGACGAGGAGGAATTTTGTTACGCGGGGACGCGCGTATGCGGCTGAGATGAAGTGCTGCGCGGCGGTTTCGTCGATTGCGATTGTGCGAGCGGCGCCGCCTTTTCCGCCGGCGCCTGGATAGAGACTTCATGTTAGCATTTTGACGCTGGGGCTGTGCTGATTTGCATCCCTCAAGCTCCAGAGAATCGCTCGAGGGGTGAATGACGTAGGGAGGGGAAACACACCAGCAGACCAGACGACATAGTCTGGGTCAGTGTCGGCGAGGATCTTTGCGGCGTCGGCCTCAGTTTTGATATTGTCCAGACTGGAAATCAGGACGTTGAGCCTGCCCTTTGCGCTGGCGCCTTTGCCGAGGGCGAGAATCTCGGATTCGTGGTCTGGGTTGCGGATGACGCTGGTGACGTTCCAGGCGCGGGCGAGGAGGAGTGGGGTGAGGTGGAGGGCAACTTTACCGTGGCCGCCGAGGAGCAGAACTTGCATGTTGATAGTTTTGCTATGGTTGATATTTCTGTAGTTTGCTGCGGAGTGAGTAGATGAGGATGTTAGCTTCTGCTCGACTCATGAGTTCAGGTTTCTGAATGCAGCAGTTCTTGCGTGATCTTGTGCGGGGTGTGCAGCTAGATTATTAATAATACAACGTCATCGATCAACAATGAGGACCGCCGTGGGTTCTATGAGTTGTCTCATCTTCGACTCCGTGAACAAAGAGCATAGAGCAGGAGAGTTCGCACTCGCCAAAGCTGTGAGAAGGGCAACTCGAAGCTGATGAACGATGGGAACTGTTGCCCGGCAGAACCGCGGTTCTTCGGCCTTCTAGCGCACGTTTAGAACAATCCGAAGCCATCGTCGATTCAGGCATCGAAGTCCTCTGTAGTAATATTAGTATTAGAATTTGGAGGGGCGAACAGCCTCGTCAGGGCGGTGTTGGTTGGTTGACGACAGTGTTGCGATGAAACGCCGGTTGTCTTCGAGTTGGAGTCTAAAGCTGGGGAGAGAACCACTGTTTGGGCCTCAGGAAATACGAAGTCTGATGAGCAGGAGTGTTCTCCCCACCACGAGGTTAGATCCGATTCAAGTGAGATTCAGATCGAGGCTTGCATGATGAGATTGCAGGCACTGGGCAGGAGTTGCATATCCGCACTCGGTTTGGTGATCGATGAGCCCGTTTTGTTGATGGTGCTGGTGCTCCTCTTGAGTCTATCACATCTTCCAGTTTGTTCTGCTTTGGTCAGGGGTCGGCTGTGGCTATCCCCAAAACGTGCTAGTCAGGGGCACGGTGTATCCGTAATACAAAGTTACCCACATTACGCCACGCGCGCAAAAGGCTCCAGCCCAACGGCTGTCAATAAAACCAACAAATCTTAGAAATCAGAATCTTCCCGGAATCCTGGTTGTTAATAAATTTAGGGTTGGCTTAGAGGAGGCCGAGGACCAACACGGCAAAAACTCTGACGATACCTAACCAGATCCTGTTCCTGAATGTCCTGCTGGGTCGGGCCCTTGCTCCGACCCGGCAAATTCGCGAGATGCATCACCATGCGCTGCAGTGTTCAAGTTTCTGCAGTAGTCCTCAAGTTTGGAGCTGTACTAGACACGGCGAATAAACCGAGCGATTCGATTGCTGAATTCTGCCTTCGTGAAGGGATGATGGTGAAACACTGGGAAGGCAACGGGATAGGTCACATACGAGGCTCAGCTGATGCTTCCTCACCAAAGGACGATACAGTAGTGTGAGAACTATTGAGCCCGCCAGAATCAGAACTATCGAAGCTGGGTTTGCAAAGTCCCACTTGGGCATTGAAAGCAAGATCGTAGGGCTTGCGCAGTGCAATTGTTGATGTCGTGATGATATCACCACACTCGGGCCTCTGTTGCTGTTGGTAGACTCGCTTCCAAGTTCTGAGCCTCGATTTCCTCCATCTCAGTGTTGATCGAGAAAACTCTTGTTCCGTTTGGCCAACTCCCCGGCCGACTTCAATAAGAATAACCGAAATGATACCGGCAATTCAATGCAGATTATTGGCGGGCTTCCAGTGGGACTGCAAGGGTCACTGGGCCCCTGCCAGGAATGGTCCATGGTTTTGTACCGTAAACGTCGTATCATCCATGGTTCTGTAACACTTTATTTACACACAGTCCCCCATCATCTCCAAGGAGTCGAGAGAAGAACAACTTGAAGAAGGCGATCTCTAGGTGGTAGGATGGGAAATAACAACAATACTACTATCCAGTATGAATAAAACAGTGAAAGTTCAGCCCAAGTAATCTCTTCCAGAATTGAAACGGCGAGCGCAGGACGATTCATTCGAGGCGTGGAACCGCAACGGAGTAAATAATGTGTGCGTGTCGATCGACTCCGCGACCCAAAAAAACCATTCGGAAGCTTGAGAGTCTGGACTTTCGTGGGAATCGTTGCGATTCTGGATACAAATAAAAAAAATTAAATTGACGATCGAGATCCTTCCCTCCTTCTAGTCGGGCACACTCTCTCAGTCGCTCTTTTGCATCTCGTCTTTCGTTTCTCTCTTCCCTTCTCTTGTCCAGTCATTCATTTCCTCTTCTTCAACTCTCAACTCGACCCCGACACTCCTTTCCGTCCCCCATATTTCGGTGCCGCAGTCTCTGGCCAGTCGCATCATTCTCCATAGATTCTATCGTCGCCTCCGCTGCAGCCACATTCCTGCTCCGTCTCGCCCACCAACCCCCCTCATCAATTCGACCGGCCTGACGAATTTATTGTCCAATAAATCCTCCCAAGTCCGACTTTTGCTCCGGCAAGGATTGTTTGCTGTACCTATCGCCTTTCCCGTGCTGTTGCCTGTCCTACACGTCGCGTCCGCTGCACGACAGATCAGCCGCCACGGACTGGTTCCGAAGTTCTGCGCACAGGAGAATGATTTGATGGTCCCATCCACCATTCACGAAGTAACTCCTTTTCCTCTATCGCTGCAGTATTCAGCTCGCAATTGCGGCCTTCTTACAGCCGGTTGTGGCTCGTACTTAGGTGCTCTCACTTCCTGGTCTTTTCTCGCTCAGTAGGTCACCATCCCCTATGTCGCGAACAACATCCCATTATCGACTGAGCGATTGACGCTGACTCGTCAGACTGGCTTGAGCGTGTTGCTGGGACTTTCAACTACTCTATACCCTCTCTCTGCGTGCCAACTGTCCCAGGTGGAAGTTCTCGTCCGTCATAATGAATCGCTTCAGGAGAACGAAGAAGGAGAAGGTCAAGGAAGATGTCTTGGTCACTGAAAGTAGCGCGCCAACATCTTCGTTTGGCTCAATGCTGAAGAAGGGGAAAAAGGAACCCGAGAAGGAGCCCCAGCTCGACCTTTCATCCGCTCTACCTCCGACAGATGATTTCCGTACGAGTTTGTTGATGCCGAAACTCTCTGCGCGCTTCAGCATGCTCCGAGAGCAAGATGATCCGGAATCCCTTATCGGAAAGGCCAGCGATGATAGCGTTCTATTTCCCAGACGAGCGTCGCGTCTAAATCTCTTCGGTCATAACCCGAGCCTCCTTTCCGACATTGACGAAGCCTCCGACCCTGGCCGGCCATCATTTAGTGTTGGACGGGGTTCCTACGCTTCTGGGAGCGATGGATATGTTGGGGATGACGATTCACACCAAGGAAGCATTATGAATAGGGGTCGGCGCACAGAAGGGAACAACTTGTTCGGTGGAAGACAAAAGGTATACAAGATCGCTCCCTCCGGATCGAGCGGTGGAGGGCGTCTTGTCTATGAGCATGACGTAAATAATTCAGTATTCCGACGTGAAAAGGCCAAGGAAGGCGAGGAGAGGGAAGATCTCTCAGTCTCCTCCCTGCACGAATCCACAGATGCATTATCTAGAGTGTCTTCTAACAAGCGCACGACCTACTCCTCGACGGCATCGGGACCGACACCAAATACCCGCATATCTACTGCTGCGACCTCCATTGATGAGCAACCACTAGCGACATCACCGGGCCAAGCATTTTCTCCCAGCCCGACGGACTATGTTTCCCCCAAATCGGCTGGCCCAAAAATGGCTGCGGAGCGTGGATCAGTCCGTACGCGCCGACTCTATGGCCAAGCTCTCGAACAATCAGTTCATACCCAGCAAGCCTCAACTCTACATCGGCTTGAGAGTCTAAGCCGTCAGCGCGCCGGCACTCCCGAGATGCCTCCTCTCAACCGCGCCTATTCCCGCAGTGCCACCAATCTGCGGGACAGACTGCAGAAACTGGCCATTGCCGAGCCGTCTCCCGCTGCTTCGCGACCAACCAGCCCGCCGTCCTCGGCGACCTCCCCCACGCAGCCACCAATTGAGTCTGAACTGAAGCCTCCGACTGTCGGGCAGCCCCCTCTCAGCCCTCCGGTTAGTGAGAATGAAGAAGGTTCGAGTTTGATGGCTGCCTTGCAGCCCGGCGACCGCGGAAAGGGTACTGCCATGGGTCTATTCAACAAACCCCGAACAGCCTACGATGAAAGTCAGTTTTCCCGCCGCCAGCTGCAGATGTTTCAAGGAAGGAATCCGTCATCTCTCCGCCAGCAGTCTCCGCCAGAACGCCCACTTCCACAAGAGCCCAGGACCCGTCCACGGGGGGTTTCTAATGTCAGCCATCGCTCGCGTCCCGGATCAGCTGCTTCATCCCACTACAGTGAGGCCAACCGTCCGGGTAGTCGGTCCACGGGTGCTAGTGTTAATGCTTCCCCCGCAAGACCTGGGCATGTAGGTACCTTCTTTGACAACTCGAGCCCTAGTGAGACCGAAGATGAGGGATACAGCCAGCGAGACCATGATTACAATTTCCACAGCGACCACCCTGCGTTCCGCTCAAGGACACCCTCCAAGCCGTCTACGCCGACAGGTGAAGATAGCAGCCCTCCTATTCCTGAGGTGCGGTACTCAGATCTCGGTGATCTAAAGCCTATTGCAGAGCATAGCGAACACGCTGCTGAACAGTCAAGCAACCTTCCTGAAAAGCCCGATTCGCCTACTATTCCCTCTGGTCTGGGGCTTAGTGGTCTTATCCGTACACATCTTCGCCAAGATAGTGATCGTTCTTCTATTATGCCACCGCCCTCGCCTAGATTTCCACAGTCGGCAGAGCCTGACGCTGCACTGGAACCGTCCGCCAATCAGCAACCTGATGATATAGCTTCTTGCCCCCCTACAATGAAACCGCCCCCCATCCCTACATGGCAGGAAGATCTCATCCGGCATGAACGTAATGGAAGCACAGAGACGCAAAAAGAGCGCGAAGAATTTGCCAATGAGTTAGCAGAGCGGCGGCGAAGGGTGCAGGAGAAGCTAAGAGACTTCGCCGAGAGTGAAAGCCGCGCTGCAAGCCCGGTCTCTGGCCGCCAAACTCCCGACTTTGGTGGCCAGCCAAGGCCGGGAAATGCCTTTGCACTCCTCAAGAACAAACCTGGAAAGCACAATATCTTCAACCGCGGTGAGCCTCGTGGAATGAAGGGACTGGGATTCGGTGGCAACGCGTCGACACCAACGTTGGTTTCCGATGACCCTTGGGGAGAGGATCTACCCCTTCCTAACATTGGAAGACACGGCAACTCAAGCTCTCCTCATATCGGTGAGCGATCTATGCGGTCTAGGATCGCAAGCTTCGGACGCCGCAGTCAGGATGATTCTCGCGATTCAAGCCGTAGCCGGGGAGCGTCGCCTCACTCGAGCTTCCGGTCTCGTAGAGATCGATCAAGCTCGGATGCATCTGGCCGCTCCAAGAGCCGCTCTCGCCGCGAGCGAGATGACCTTGGGACTTTAGAAGAGGACGAGACCGGCTCTGACAACAGCTTCATATCCCGCAGTGGACGTCGCGGCGCAGCCTCCACTACATCATCTGGGCGTCCTTCTGTGGAAGCTCACGAGCGCCCAACCTACGACCGCAGCCCATCTGCTGCTTCTGGCAGATACCGCCCGGAAAGCCGATCTGCAACGCCAAGTACCCACGACCGACCTTTCCACGCGCCCATGGCCAACTCCCCTCTAATCGGAGTGTCCCCTCGCCCTTCGCCTGCCGCTCCTCCATTCTCGGCTAACGCAACACCACCACTTAACGACCTCAGCGGAAGTGCTTCCGCGCCAGTGCCCCCGGCTGCCCTTGCTAATCACCCACAGGGACTGCCCCAGCGAACTCCAGGAAGCTACAACCTCCCAAAGCGCACAGTGGACAAGTCCCAGATATCCGAACCCACCTTTATCTCCTGTACATCCAACGTGCCGACAGTCGGTCTGCCCCCAGGCGCAAGCCTTAGTAACGGCATGGAAACTCCACCACTACCACCTATGAACCCTCGCCGTCGGCGCCAAACAACCACGCAAACAATACTAGGTGCGTTCAAGGGGGACAGCAGACACGATGCACTGCAACCAGTGCCCGTTCCACACGCGGATCGGGACCCAGGTCCCGAGCACAGCACATTTTCGGATGACGGCGAGAAGCGAGTTCCGCGGCCGCGGAACCGGCTGCGTAAGATCTCAAGTGAGGGTGGAGAATTGAATGCGGCCAAGGTTCGCCAGACTATGTCGGCAGGGGTGTCACCGGCCCCCCCAACTTGTCCTCCTCGCATCCCTATGGATGGAGGCATGTTTTGATTTGACTTTAATTTCACATTCGGTTGATTGGTCTCTATTTAGCCTTTTTTGTGTAAGATACCTGATCTGTATTGGTTGATGATAGATACCATTGTTGTTTTGAGCGGTGGACTTATCAGTTTATTGACTAGATAAAATTAACTTGTTATTTGATAAACTTTCTCTATTATGTACATGTAGCTTCTTACTCTCTGTGCCTAGATTAGCCAGTCTCTTTTGCATCTTTCTTCACCAAGTCACGTGGAAACGAAGCCCTATACAAAGACCAACAAAATAGCATCAAAGAAAAGTTATTATTAAAGAAACCAAGGGCCCTTCCTACCTTGTAGGTCTTAAGGCTATTTGTTAGCATCCATGAGACATAGTTTATTCTCTATTTTTCCTATGCACATGTTAGAATGGCTCCCAAAGGGAAAATCATAACAACATTTCACAGTCTTGCTCATCGCCGCAGCGACATCATCTAGGGCGACCAGAAAGTGGGTAAGGGTGCCATTCCCCTTTCTGCTTTCTGCTTCTATCTCCCCCCTCTTCCTCCTCTTCTCTTTTTCTATGCCCTTACCACAACGCCTCGAGACTTGATCTCCTCGAGGTGTTTTCATTCATCTCATCGATCCTCTCCCACACATACTGTGTACAACGGTCAATCCCACTCATCTAAGCAATAACACAACACCACAAAATCTTCAATAAGCAAAAGCAAATATGATCAGACGCAACACTTTCTGCCCCTCCGAACTCCCCTCCACAGCGCAAAGCTTTGACGAGTTCTTTTCCATCTCCCGCCCGCACCCAAGTCAGGACGCGTTCAGATGGACCGTCAAGCGCACTAGGGCTTACTCAATCGACGGCATGGATGTGAAGCCAAATTTCGAGGAGAGTATCGCCATGGCGGGTGGTCTGGATGAGTTTGTTGAGGCACATATACAGACCCAGACCCAGATCCAGACTCCTACGTCTCGGTATGAGCTTGCGGTGGCACAGGTTGATGGGCCTTCAGAGAAGAGGAAACAGAAGAAAGCTGAGAAGGCGAAGAAGAAGAAGGCTGCAAGAAATGTGAAGGATGCCGGTGCTAGGGGAGATGGGGTGAGAGTCGAGAATGAGGTAGAGAGTGGATTAAGAGATGAGTACAGGGATGGTGATGGAAATGAGACTGTACAGGAGAAGAATGTCTGTAGTAGCGAAGAATCTCCGGAGCTGAGGGATGTCGTTGTCGTTCACGGGGATGGAAGACATTGGATGACTCCGCAAGAAGAGGAGCAGGCGTACGTTGAACAGGTCGAGGATGTCGGTGAGGACAGGGACGCTGGACTTCAGCAAGAGAAAGCAGCAGAAATCCCTCTGGAGGAAGAAGAACAAGCCAGCAAACTTGCCTGCAGTGTCCACGGGCGGCTGCTGTGTCAGTTCAACATCTCGTGCTGCGTGCATCGTCCTGTGCAGGAAGCTGGCTGTGGCTGCCCCCCTCGATACTCGTGCTGTTGCATGCATCATGCAGGCGACTGCTGCACCTGCCGCAACGATCCCCTTGCTACACGCGACGGAGATGACGACTCGTCCAAGACTGTCTCAGCTGCCCCATTTACTCCAGCTACACCCACGACCAACGCAGCAGCAGACACCCCTGCCTCCGCGTCTTTTCCCTCCAATCCCGCAAACGTGACGCTCATGGTGACACCAGCCTCACCCAGCCCAATGAAACCTGTCGAGCCCGTCGTCATGGGTGGTGCCGAAGACGCAGGAATTATGGCTGCACAGGCAAGCCTAGAACTGTCGACTGCCCTCCTCGGCATGCTGGATATCGGCCATGTGAGCGACTTCCGTTTGACGCTGCGCTCGACTACCGACCAATTCCTTCCTATCCATATGACAGCGCATAGATGCATTCTGGCGCGCAGCCCGCTCGTTTCTTCGCTTCTCCACCACCCATACTACAGACATGAGCTTGTCGCGTTGGCCTGTGAGAGCTTTTCCATGGTCAAGCCATGGGAGCAGGTTGTGCATTACCTCTATGGCCGACCTATGCTTACCACTGAGACCCTGAAGCCTGTTACCTTGGAAGGCCTTGGGTACGACCCGTTCCCTGTGCGCGGATGTGAGCCCGAGTATCCGTTTTCTGTGCAGTCTGCAATGCTGGACATGGCTTTGGGATATGCGGTCTGCGGGGCTTTCTTTTACCTGCCCACCGTCGTGGACACGGGCTTTGGGCTGGCTCTTGATCTGATTAGCTGGGAAACTGTTGAGCATATGTTGTACTTTGGGTTGTGCACCTATAAATTTGTGGTTATTCTTCCTGCCCCAACCTGGCCTCAACCTCATGATCCTCGCCACGATGCTGCTACTGCGGAGGCCACTGGGGCTGATACTCCCAGAGAGGAGGCACAAAAAGCACACGAGACCTCGCCCAGCACTAGCGAAGCCTGTTCTACCTGGAAGCCAATTCCTATTCCTATTCCTGCACTGGCCGAAATGTACGCAGATGCTTCGCAACTGCCCCCTTACCCGATCTACCTGCTTGAAGGTGACTGGTCCCACCGCATCACCATCGCAGCACTTAATTTTCTGTTTGACCACGTCACTCCAGGCTTTAAGATCTACTGCAGTGCCAAATCGGATTTCATCCCTGACCGTATCCCAGATTATCTGTGCTCTCCTTCCAGCGTCTCTAAAAAGACAACTGAGAAAGCCACCGAAGGACACGACAACTCCGCCTCGACCACAACCCCGGCGCCAACAACCTCGTCCTTCGCACTCGCACATAATCCCCGACTTGCAGAGGTGAAGTTTGGCTCCTTCCCGAACAGTGACGGTGAGGTCGAGAGCAATACCGAAGAGCAGCCGAAGCCCAAAACCAAGTCGCAGAAAAAGAGAGAAAAAGAGCGAGAGAAGAAAAGACTCCAAGAGGAACAAGCTCGGGCATCGGCGACACCAGTGCAGAATGTCGTCGCCCCAGGGCCCGAAGTTACCATTACCTCTGCTGTTCTTTTGTCTATTGGGTACTATCACCTTCAACTCACCTTTCGCATGCTTTCAGAGCGCCATGTCTTAACTCAATCGCTGGCAAGATCTGTCATCATGGAACGTGAGGCTAGACGACGTGCCGCGCTGAAACGCTACGCCGAGATGGTGCATGAAAACACGCCGAATGCCAGCGCAACCGCAAACGCGAGCCCCAATGTCGATGCTGCTGCTACTACTGGCGGTGACGCTAGTGGTGCTGGATCGAAGAAAAAGACCAAGTCGAAGAAAGGCAAGGAGAAGGAAAAAGTGGATGTCACTATCAATGTGGTGCATCTTCCGGATGAGGTGAGAGAGCTGTGTTATCGAGAGTTCTTCGCTAGCAAGGCAAAAGCAGGCCCTAGAGGTTCTGTACAGATTGAACCTGAGGTGGAGATAGTCCTTCAGCGTGAGTGGGTCGGGATCGAACAGTAACCAGGTCCTAGATGTTCTTCTCGTCAAGATGTTCAATCTAGAGTAGTATATTAGGGCCTTGGGGGACATGTATTGAGTATTGCTATTTCGACTATCAATGCCAGTTGCTTTATGTACACGTCTATCAAACTATCTTATAGTCTACTTGAAACTAGTCACTGCTTGTCTGGGAACCCAAAATCCACGCCGAACGGAGGATACACGTAGCGCTGCCACTTCTTGTCCGCGACCAGGCCGTCGGAGTACTTGGCGATGAGGTCTACGTCTTCCTGGTCCAGCTTGACGAGATTCATGTTCTCCTCAATGCGCGAGGGCGTCACTGACTTGGCGAGTACTGACGAGCCACGGGCCACTACCAACGTTAGCAACCACACATGGAAGAAAGAAGAGAAAGAAATGAATGGGAGAACATACAATGCCAACTCAGCAGCACAATAGCGGGGCTCACTCCCTTTCTCTTCGCAACCTCGACAATCGGCTCGGCCGTGAAGAGGGGCGAACCCGTCGACCCCAGGGGCGAGTATGCGGTAATAAGAATCCCCTTCTCCTTGCACAGATCCACAATCTCCTGCTGCGGCAACGAAGGGTGGTTCTCAATCTGATTCACTGCAGGCACCACCTTGACCTGCGGCAGCAACTGCTCCAAGTAGCGCTTGGAATAGTTACTCACGCCAATGGCCTTGACCTTGTTGGGGAACTTGGCCGCAACCTCCTCGAGATTCTTCCACGTCGTCACATGGCTGTGGCTGTGGACGATATCGCGACTCCCATCCGCCAACTTGGGGAACAAGTCATGGTTCCCCTCCGGGTTCATGGCCAGCGGCCAGTGCATGAGGTAGAGGTCGACGTAGTCGAGGCCCAGCTTGGCGAGGGACTGGTTCAGGGCCTCCTCGACGCGCGTGTGATATGTGCACCAGAGTTTTGTGGTGACGAAGATCTCGGACCGCTTCACGAGGTTCTCGGAGAGTGCGCGGTTGATCCCTTCGCCGACTTCGGTTTCATTGCCGTAGCATTGCGCGGCGTCGATGTGGCGATAGCCGGATTTGAGGGCGTGGTAGACGGCGCGGCTTACTTCTCCCGGGGCGGATTGCCAGGTTCCTTTCTGCTGTGTTAATTTCTACCATACTAGAGGTGTCTAGGAGCATGTAACAGGAAATTGGGAGGAATGGAGGGGTAATCAGTAGGGTGGTGGGGGAGACAGATACCTAGGCCAAGCGCAGGGATCTCAGCGCCGGTGTTGAGTTTGAAGACAGTCTTGGAGAGGGACATTTTGACGAAATTCAGGGTATCAATTGTTGAGAAATTGGAGAAAGAGAAAAGAAAGAAAGAGGAACAAAAAGGAAGAAACGAGGGGGGAAAGAACGCGGGACAACCCCAAATATACCCCGGGTCTATTGTCCCGACAGTATAGAGAGCCGAGTCGGCCAAGAGGGGCAATCGGGAGGAATTACCCCGGCCATTATTCCATCAACCGGAGCGATTCCGATGATTCTTGCGTACCTGTGCAGGGCACAATTACGTAAAGGCGCATAATTGTGGCAAATGCCTTATGTAACACCTGTACAAACATTCGGAAACTGGAATCCAGGATTGCCAGCGGATTCCAGTATCCGCTACACCCTCTCGCAGGGCAGAATTTGGTAGACATCATCGGAAATCGGTGGGCTGTTATTGCCTGATTACTCGCCACGATGGATATATATCTGATCTTCGTCGACCCGGACTGTCATCGTCATCATCGATCTCCAGGTTTCTCACTACTAAACTACCCCGGAGTTACTTGAATTCGCACATACAAGAGTCAAAAGACACTTGGAAAATACATACAAAATGAGCCCTCACGCTAACGCTTCGGGCGCCGCCCTCGAGGAACTCTCCGACGCCATCGACAACGTCAACATCCTCAAGCAGAACCTGAAGAAGCAGCAACAAGAGGAAAAGGACCTCTACGAAGCCTCTGAATTCGACAAGAACAAGGACAAGACCCAATTCCGCCAGTACGAAGACGCCTGCGACCGCGTCAAGAACTTCTACAAGGAGCAGCACACCAAGCAAACCGTAGCCTACAACCTCAAGGCCCGCAATGACTTCCACTCCAAGACCCGCGCCGAGATGAGCGTGTGGGACGCAATGATCAAGCTCAACACGCTGATCGACGAGTCGGACCCCGATACCTCGCTGTCTCAGATTGAGCACCTGCTCCAATCCGCCGAGGCGATTCGCCGCGATGGCAAGCCCCGCTGGATGCAGCTTACGGGGCTGATTCATGACCTGGGCAAGTTGCTTTTCTTCTTCGATGCCCGCGGGCAGTGGGATGTCGTCGGGGATACATTCCCTGTAGGCTGTGGATTTGATGAGAGGATCATTTACGGCACCGAGTCCTTCATAGATAACGAAGACTTTGGACACCCGATCTACTCCACTGAGAACGGTATCTACACGCCAGGATGCGGTCTTGACAATGTTATGCTTTCTTGGGGCCACGACGAATATCTCTACCATGTCGCCAAAGAGCAGTCCACACTCCCTGACGAGGCCCTTGCTATGATCCGCTACCACTCCTTTTACCCCTGGCACAATGCTGGAGCGTACCGTCACCTTATGAACGAGAAGGACGAGGCTATGCTCAAGGCCGTCAAGGCTTTCAACCCATACGATCTTTACAGTAAGAGCGATGATGTTCCTAGTGTTGAGGAGCTCAAGGTACGCACACCTTTCTCTATCTTATAACGGGCCCAAGCTAATAAGTACAGCCATACTACCTCGAGCTGATCGACGAGTTCTTCCCCAACAGGGTGATTAAGTGGTAGACGTTCTTACGGTTATGCATTTGTTGTTTACGAGTTACGACTTAGATTTTGTATCTTGAATACCATCATTATTTTCACATGTTACTTTGTTTCCTCACTTCTTATCCCAAGTCCTAGGTAGGTAGATAAAATGGTGACCTCATTACAATCAAGCGAAATATAATACCACCAGGAGTATCAGCTTATGGTGACAGCATCAAATTCTCGACCTAGTAGTCCCTCAAGTAAATTTTGTAAGCCCACTCTTACGGAGAGCGTTGCACTACTAAGCATTTAGATTTAGGGGTCCTGATGCTTGCAGCGTCTTGGTGGAGCTGTCATGGTTTGTCCTTCGCAGAACGATCATTTTTCTATCAGGCAGATATTGGCCCTGAAATACGAGGGCCCACAGGATGTGAAAATGAAATTAACAGTCCAGGGCCAGACGAGCACTGGAACATGGCAAATCATAAAAAAACAGACTGCCCGGCTCGCGCTGAAGAGAGCCCTATAGGGAGGCCGCACTGGGCACGGGGGCAGCGGCCATAGCCCCCAAATGCCCAGCCAAGACCGTCCGCTGGTCTTAGCATCCACGATGTGGCAGCGCTCTTTGGCCCCTGGGGCGGAGTGCCTGAATGTAGATAAATACTAGCAATTTGCTGCTTTCTCGCAGTTTGATGATTTGGTTTCCTGTTCGATGAGTCATTATTAGGAGTGCAATAATGAAGTATTGTAGTGCTCTGGCGATTGGGCTGGGTATCTGGAATTTACCTCTTGGTGGGTTCTATACCCATTGTCTAGTTATACGACTGATTATCCAGGTGCCCTCGCCCGCGAATGCAGCGCGACGGAATCAGAGCAGGTTCTCCAGCTAACCAGCCCTGACCAACTTGATGTTTTCGAAGGCTGCACGATAATCACTGGCCACATCGCGATCGAGTCTAGCTACTCGGGCGACTTGATCCTGAACGGCGTGACCGAGTTTCCCGGCAACATCTCGACAAGCGGCGACAGCCCCTTGGGCTTGGGCTTGGTTGAACTGCCGGACCTCGTCGAGCTCGGTACCGTTAATCTTAGTAGCGTCGCGAACATCCGTCTGCCGAAGCTCGAACGCGCTGTCGATATTGTCCTAGTACAGCCGGGTCGGAGTGGAGAGGTCGATCTCGGGTCGTTGGTTGAGGCGAATAATGTGAAAATTCGAGGAAGTTGGACCAGGTGAGAGGCCTACTGCATATCCATCAGAGACGTAGTCGCTGACATGGTTAGTATAAATGTCTCCTCTCTCCAAACAGTTGGCCAAATGGCCCAGTTCTGCGGCTCCCAGAGCTGCGGGATGAATTCAGACGAAGAATACCCATTCATCTCAGTTGACCTCCCCGAACTGGTAACTACCAACTATCTCGAGCTGGGAGTAAGCGTGGAAAGCGTATCAGTCCCTCTCTTGGAAGTTGTCGGACATCAAGAGCCGGAGGTGCAAAGCGTGCAGGGATTGGACCTCAACATTCTCGAAAATACTGGGAAGGATCTGGATTTCAATGCGCCAAAGCTACATACGATAAATGGGACCCTAGGCGTCAATGGGGGTGTCTCTGGGTACGCCCCCCTGTTCCTTTTACTTTCTCGCCCAATCTCTAACCTTCCTTACCTCTACAGCTTAAGCCTAGGTGCCCTGAACGAAGGCAGCGTAGGCATAACCCTAAACTCTCGGGCATCCCCCGGCCTGAACGTGTACTCCACTCTGAAAACTGCCCGGCATTTCTATATCTGGGGTAATCTGGCAAGGTAAGTCAAGGCTCATCTTCCTCTGTGGATTTCTTTGCGACGAGGTCTCTAATTATGATACCAGCATCTATTTGCCCAACTTCAACTACGATGACATACGCACCCCCAGCTTCAGTATTGACTATCTAAATGACATTCCTTGCAACGAGACCCTCTATAATCTATGGCAAATCTTTCCAAACCCTTCTGCCGATAACTACTGCGACGAAATTGAAATTCGAGAGGAGGAGCCCAGCGATGAAGTGCCAGAAGACACCGATGAGACTACTACTGACACCCCCATAACCGATGAGAACAACAATACCGGCGCTGAAGGCACAGAGCCACAATCTGGTAATGATGAGAGTAGTGAGGAGTCTGTCCCTGGGGATGACGCTGGCATAGTCCTCCCAAGGGGAGGAGTTACTATAATTGCTGCTGCTATTATTTCCATTTGGTTCTCGCTTTAAACCGGATAGCAGAGCGTTGAATTAATTAGTTGTGAAATTGTCATGTTATCATTCTATGTTCGCATCATGTCACGGAGTCTATACCGATCTATATAACCTTTTTTTTTTGGTTCACTTGAGCTCAATCGCTTACAGCTTCCCCTTCTGCGCCCTGTTTCCACTCTCGTCGAAGAAGATCTTCTCCCCCGTGATCAAAGCCTCCTGCAACGCAGCCCCAATGCGCACCGCCTGAACTGCGCCGTCAAGCTTCAACGGCACGGGCTTGTTCTCCAAGCAAGAAGCGGTAAACTCATTGGCCTCGGTAACAAACGCATACTCGAACCGATCATAATAATGCTGCGGAATCTCCTTGCGAATCCCACTCGCATCGAACGTCTGGACCAAATTCAACTGCGGCTGCGTGTTAACAGAAACCTTCCCCTTCGTTCCGATAATCTCTGTGCTATCCTCCTGCCCGGCAGCCATCATGCGACTGGCATAGAAATATGCCATCTTGCCATCATAAAACTCGACCAGACCCACCGCGTTATCGCGGTCATTGTGTTTCCGCAGATCAGGCTCAACAGCCGTAATGCCTACAGCGGAGACGGAGCGGACCTTGGAGTCCTGTCCGAAGAACCAGAGCGTGAGGTCGATGTCGTGGATTGAGCAGTCGACGAAGATGCCGCCAGAGAATTCGGCGTACGCAACGAAGAAGCCCGTAGGGTCAAGCTTGTCGCATGTCTGCGAGCGGATTACGCTGGGGGCGCCGAGGGCGCCGGAGGAGATCTTGGTGAAGGCATCGCGGTAGGATGCGTCAAAGCGGCGGCTGAAACCGCACATCACTTTCAAGTGGGGTTTGGCATTTGCGGCGTCGAGGACGGTTTGGGACTGGTTTGTATTTGGTTTTCGTTAGTGATGCTTCTTCCACCGAGCGAAAGGAAAGAAAGAAGAACAGAATGTGGGTGAAAGAAGAGGGAGAGAAAATGAGAGGCATACAATCTCAACACTGGTTGACAATGGCTTCTCGCAGAGAACATGCTTCTCCGCATTGATGGCCTTGATTGCCTGTTCGGCGTGGACAGCTGTGGCAGAAGCGACGACAACAGCCTCCAGCCCCTCGTGCTTGAGCATGTCATCGTAGTCCTTGTAGATGGTCACGCCATAGGGCGCGAGGTGCTCCTTGGCCCATTCAATCTCGGTGTCGTCCGGGGTGCTAGCGGCAACGAGCTCGGCGCGGGGAGTGCGCTGCAGGAAGTTCAGGGCGTGGCGCTTGCCCATGCGGCCGAGACCTGCACAGCCAATCTTGAGTCTTTGGGCGGACATTTTGGGGAATTGAAAGTATAGAGAGGAGAGTGTGAGGAATTGAAAGATCGGTGAGAGCGTCAGAGCAGCGAGAGGCGACTTTAAGTAGCAAAAGCAAGCAGGAAATGTCGGTCTGTTGTCCAGAGCTCTCCCCTCGCTATTCTTTGAGCTGGAGCAAGTCCGAACCCAATCGCGAGCAAACGGTGGGGATCGCCGGAAAAGGGCTTCCAGAGGAGAAATGGATTCCGTCCCTTAATGCGGGGAATATTGCCTTTGCTAAAATTTACTCCGCAATTAAATACAGCGTTATCAGTTCATCCAGAAGATGGCGCTCGTCGCCTTCGCTTCTCAATTGGATCCGTGAGCCCCTCCCCCCTCATCCAGGCCAGCAGTTTCCTGAGCGAAGGTCCTTGGACCGCTGTCGGTCGGCCCTCGAGGGTACTCGCGAGCATGGCCCAAGCGACGACAAACAGCCAGACCTCTCCACCTCTCCACCCCTTCCAAACTCCCCGCTTCGCCCCCGCCTTCCACGCCGAATCTACCGCCGCTCGGAAAAAGTACAAAAACACGCCCCGGCTGTTGCTACCTAGGAACGCAAATGGTACTCCGGCAAGCGCCCCGCTGAGGTAAAAACGCTGCGTCGGCAATACTGCCCGAGGTAGGATCGAATTCCACAGACACACGCTTCCCCAGGCTGAGGAAATCGCCGCTGAAAGGACAGCCGTTTGTGTGATTATTGATCTTGATAGACCGTTCACGGTCGATATTGGCTGGATCAGCCATGCTTTGGGATTCAGCGCCGACCGGGCCAGTGTGACGAGCGCCAAGAAGCGCGCAAGTGCAGATACGGAGAGAAGGAGCTGGTGCGTGAACGCCGTGCCGCAGCTCGGGCTACTGGGATGGAGTAGCGCACACGAAAGATCTGAAATTGACGGGTGCGCAGGCCCCGTGATGGGCGAAATAGGCTTGAGTCCGGGAGGCAACACATTGGGGGTCTGAGGGTGAAGAACAGGGGATACAAATGTCGGCCAGCGAAGATTTGCGATCGTCGCGACCGAATCTACAATGTCATCCTTCTCCGGCCAGGGAAACTGCGACGGCAATGTATCCGGGCGTTCGTGAATATAGGCCGGGGAGTACTTCAGAATGACATTTCCAAGCCACTATCAAGTTAGTCAAATCACTAACTGAGGGAGGAGGAGCGGTTACGAACATTAGGTGTAGCCTCGCGATCAAACACAAAGGCGTGGAACAGCTGCGCCAAGGACATCGGCATCAGCAACCAGCTCCCAAACCACCAAGGCTTATTCTTGAGCCAGCCCTTCTCGTCCATTACGTTGTAGACTGATTCTAATCCACGCGTAGCTGCGTAAATAGCGACCGTCATCCGGAGTTGGTTCTGTGTGCAGATTCCCAGCGCGAAGCCGGCCAAACTGGCCCCGACTGCGGGCGCATATCGCGACGTCAGGGCATTTGAAATTCGCGGGTTACGCTCACGGAACGGTTGAGCTTCGTCGGTTCGTAGATTCGCGCGCAAGCGGACAAAGAAGCGATGTAGGAGTCGGTGTAGTAGGACCATGAGGGAGAGCGCAAGGGAGAGGCGGAAATTCGGAGATCGAGCGAGAGAGGTACGTGATTGTTTCCTTTCCAAATACATAAATGTTAGCGTTCCTTCTTCTTGCGACTGTTTGGCGGATTTGGGTTCTTTACTTCGCCGGATGGTTCTGTATGCGACCGATGATAAAGTCCACAAGCTTCAGCAAAGCGCCCGAGCCGAGGAAGACACGCAACGACGCTCGCACAGCAGCTTCATTGTATTTGTTTTTCGAGCGGGTAATCGCTTCGAACCTGGCCGGAGATGGTATCTTGTTTTGGACAGATGGGGAAATGCGCTGAACGGCGTAGTCGTGCAGCGCCTTGTATTCTTTGGCGCTCAGGGAGACGCGGAGAGCATTGCGAAGAACTGTATTCGCTCCAGGGTCAGGCTGCGGAGGCGACATGATGCCCCCCCTGTCCTACGAGAGACACGTAGCGATAGAAGAAGGAACAGTTTGATAGACACAATGCGAGGAAGGGAAAGGAAAGCGGACAAAGAGCCTGGCGAGGAGTTTGAAGCTGGGCTGCCCGTGACCTCGGCTAAGCGACTCGCGCCTGACACCAGGTATTGTGACGTAGGCAAGTATACAAGACAAGTTCTAATGCGTTGAGAGCAGCCGAATCCAGACGCAAGTATTATCAATGTCATATCTAATAAACAAGATGAAACTGCATAACCACCCTCGAACTCGGAAACAAACGGCAGAAGCAGAAGAAACATTATGCTACAGCCGAAACACATGCCCATGCAAAATCCGTCATCGTAGACCGCGCCATCATAAACCCTGAATACAAAAATATCCACAAAAGAACAAAATAATAATCACCAGAAGCTACACCATCCAATCCAATGTTGGCAAATGTTCTCGACGCTGGTCGCCTGCGCAAGCAGCTTGTCGACCTGGTCGCTCACATTGAGCTCTTCGTTGGGTTTAAAGTCCTGCCCAGTTAGCTTCTCGCGCACTCGTCCAAGGACTTGAACTGCTCTTGCGTTTTGTGCCTCGCGAGCTTCATTGGGAACACCTTCTTGAGCATCCAAAATGCCACCTTCGAGAATCGAGGGTCGACGATGGCGGGAGAAGTTGCTGGGCTGAACGCCATGTTCAAGGTTGACGTTGGAAACAATCGATTGACGTCGCTCCGCGTTGAACGGCATTCTGTCGGGGGACTCGCGGATTCCGAGACGCCAGTTGATCAAGGGATCATGAATAAACTAGTCGAAGTTAGTTATGCTAAGATTTTGGCACAGCGACAGAAGTACTTACCGCCTCTAGAACAGCCATCAACGAGTCCTTGTTGTCGCGTATCACTCGCATCACGGCTTCACAAGTGATGCGATAGCTTCCTTCAATATTGCTGACCTCCATTGCAAATGTCAACATACGGGTCAGGCGGAAAGGCACGCGCTCCGGATATTTCTCTCTGTGCATAGCAACCTCGAAGCAGTCGCCGAAATCAATATGAACCACTTTACCAGTGACCCTGTCGAGCAGAAGATTGGAAGGATGGCGATCACCCAGCCCTAGGATGTAGCCCACCATGGACATGACGCCCAGAGACCGGGTATAGTTGGTTCGGCGCTCGAGCCAAGCCTCGGAGCTCTTACTTTTAAGCCACAGGACACGATACAAATCCTTTCCAGTCGTATTGTCCATGGCGTAACCAAAGACTTCAACCTTTTGCATGAGCGTTAGATTATCATAGTCCGGTGCCATTTGCAGCATGATTCTATGCTCGATGTTCAAGAGAATACGGCGTGTCTCGCGGTATTCTTTGATCAAGGCATGTAGTGTGTCACTGTTAGTGACCCACCCGATGAGACCAGAGTTCTGCGAGAGCGGGATGGCGGGGAAGCGCAGTACTGTCAGATGCCGCTTGAAACTCTCACTATCGTTGTCGAGAAGCGTGTTGACTAGACCGAACAACTGCATCACCCGTTCATCCTGCCTGATGTCCTCATGGCCCTTGAGCGCATACATGTAGGAGTTTCCGTCGCTTCCCTTCAATGTCATCCTTCGTGGCCGTTTCTTGGTCTGAAGGACATGCAGGATAGGATCGAAGCTGATGATTCGGATTATGGGTCTGCCACTCTGGTAGGTTCCGGGAACAGCAAGATCGAGGTCCATGCAGTCCTTCAGCTTGGGCGAGACATATTTCAGATCCAATGTAGACAGCTGCGGTAGTTGTCGGCTAATTTTGCGGAAGACTGTGTAATACAAATCCCAAGCTTGGTTGAGGTCCCCAATTTCTTCAGTCTCGCGGAACAGCATGCAATAATGCTTGGCCTCAGCGAGGTCCCGTCCGAATGCTTGAGCAAACGATACCTCACGCAGGGTTTCGGCTCCCTTGTCAAGCATCTCGTGAAGCGGTGCAAGAGTAGAGAACATACCTTCGACATTGTGATCGCCAAAGTAGAGTCGCGAGGCTTCTTCCAGTCCCTCATGCCAGAGCTCGTGCCAGAGAACGGCGACTCGGATCAGTTCATGACTCACAAGGTCGGCCTGCTCGACTAGCTTCGCACTGTGTTGTCGCATACTGTCCATGATATTGCTTGCAGACTGTGATCGACGAGCAACGTTTGATTTCATTGCAACCGTCAGCGGGTACACAAGTGCCTGAGGGTGTGTCTTGCCAACTTCTGCCAGCAGGCGATGAACAGAGCTCCGAACCCTAAAGTTGGGCTGATTGATACGCGCAATGAGTTGAGGGGTAACCGCAAGCCATGTATCAATATTGACCGCCGTGAAGCCCTCTGTAACAACCGTATTCACCTCTTGATCACCACCATGGTTAAACCAAAGAGTCAGCAAACGGAGAGTGTCTTGCAGGGAAGATGTCGATGACAAGGCAATAGATCGGAGGAAACCACGAATAGCGGGAATCACATGCTCCGTCACGATATGGCCAGGAACCATGGCCAAATTCCCTCCATCTCTGCTCGCCTGGCTAGCAATAGTTGTAACGACTTCAAAGTTCGCCAAAGCCCAAGAATGCCAGGCCTTGTATGAATCACGATTATACCTTGTCGCCGCCGAATACGCATTCAGCACCTCCCGAACATGCTCCGGTCGCCAGTCACCTCGTTGCAGGGCTGTCTGCCATTCTCCAAGTCTAAGATAGCTTTTAGCGAGGAGCTTACGGAACTTGTTTACGTCCCCAACGCGCTCCCTCAGACCCTTGATATCCGTATGGTTGCCTTCAGTAATGCCGTTGACACCGTTTATGCCGTTGTGGTCAGATTGCGAGGCCACCAGAGCGTTGAATCGCGTAAAGTCTTCTGTAAGACTACCAGTAAACTCCTTGAGCATCTGCAGAGCTTCCCGTTGACGGCCGGTAGCCCAGCTAAACTTGAGACGTGCATAAGTAACCTCGGGAGGCGATATGGTTCTAGTGCCGCCGCCACCGTCCGAGTGTGTGGTTTCTAACGATGCGAGAGAGCGTTCAGCAAGGCCCATTCGGTTAGATTTGCGACAGAGATTAGCAAACTTGATCCACATGTCAAGATTCTCTCTCGGGGCTGTAACAAGCGCCCTAACTTTGAGCATACGTTGCCACACCTCGACATTCTGTTGACAGCCGAGCAGTCGCCTGTTCCAGGTCTGCCGCATGGCTTCTTGTTTCTCTTGATCACCAACGTTTTGCTTGTACGTAATAATCTCCTCCAGTTCCGCAAGCATCTGCACGCGGACAACAACGTTGTATGCCCGGTTATATGACTCTCCAAGAAGCGCTGAAAGCTCGGTATCGAGGCCATTTCGTGCCTTTTCGATGTATAGGGCAGCCTCGTCGAACTGATTCCGGTAGATTGACAGGATAGCACCGAAGAAAGACCGATCTGGTGAGTGTTCCTTCATAACACCAAGGTAGGAGTCCATAAGCTCCCACTGGCCCCGACCCCACGCGGCTGCGGCAGCTAGAGGAGCAATAGACTTCCGATGCTCCAGTGATGCTTGGTTCCACTTTTCTTGAGCTAGATCAGACAGCACTTTCCACTCCCCCAGGGCGTGTAGACATCGCATTTTGCCCATTGTGATACCAAATGAGTCTGGGTCAATCTTCTCGCGACGCTTATAAGCGGCAAGAGCCTCCTCCCAACGTTGGAGCTTCTCAAACCAAGTCTCCTTTAATTCAACATCTCGATACGCCTGGGCCTTCCGGAGGATACCAATAGCAGCGTCGGATTGTTGGAGCTGGTTGTTGATCGTGATCAATGCTTCTACCGCTCCCGAGTTCTGATCCTGTTCAAATTCCAGTTCCTTATAATGTAGAGCTTTTGCGAACGCGTGACACTTGGCTGCATATTTGCCTAGTGTGCGGATATCAATCGGTAACGCTTTATCGTCATGCTCCATGAACTCAGCAAGGTTAAGGAGGATCTGGAGGATCTCTGGGGGAATGTTGGGCGACGTGAGGGCCTTTTCAATCGATCGTACTAGCTCTTCTTGGTATTGGTCATACAGCTCTGTCCAGCATGACACAAACGCAGCGTTGAACAGGTCTCTTGCTAGAGGCTGATATATGCCTGCCAGGCTGGCACAAGCCCGCAGGGCCGGTGAAGGCGACTCCTTCAAGAGCTCGACACTGAAACGACGAATCCACTCCTGCCAATCCTCGCGCGTCGACTTTTGCGATGCATCCCAGGCGTTCTTTAGATGCTGTTGATTGACTACCATTTTCTTTTGCCCAATCTCAGCGTAATTAGCATCGTCAGCTAGTGTTGCGTAGCTCTCGTCGGGGTTGAGATCCTGCGGAAGCGGGTCTCCATTTTTGAGCTTTGCCACTAGGATTTGATAGTTGACATGAGTGACTTGGTGATGCTTCAAGACCTTTTTTAGCAAGTGAATATAGTGATTGAAATCTTGGCCGAGCTGGAAGATAAGAGCACAAATACAGTCCATGGCAGCTTGTCTCAACATACGGTCACTGCCGGCAACAACTCTTGACAGAGAATGGACAATCAACGACGCAAAGTCAGAAACATTGACCTGTCTTGAGAGTTTGGTCAAACTGTCAATGGCTGACTTTCTTATGCTCTGTGGATTTTGGGCCTTGTCAAATAGCCGTACAATGGAGGGGACAATGAGATGCATATACTCTTCTCCACTGGGTCCGAAGATCAAGAATGTATGTAGAATTCTCTCTGAGGGTTGTCGGCGCGGTGTGACATCCTTCTCAAGAGTATCCAACATAGGAGGAATAAGGTTAGCGAGATACTTTTTGAACTCGCCCTCAAGAGACTTGGCAACCGCCTCCACGAGTGACAGGATAGTAGATTGGACTTGATACGATGCATCCCAGAATTCTTGAATGACCTCGATGATCTCGGGGAGGAAAGCTCTGATGTGCTGCTTCACAATGTTGACAAGAATGGCCATTTGGTTGAAGTAGGACTCAAGCCGACTGGAAGGCGAGCCTCGGATGACGGATATGAAACCGGGAATGATCTGGCCGAGGAATGGCACGCACTTGAGCCCTAAGGTCTTGAAGATTGTGACAATCGCATCGATAACAGCAGAATGATACTGTGCAAGGGAGTTTTCGCGGAGTATATTTTGCATAAGGGTATGGATGACGACAGTCGGGTAGTATTCTTCGTTCGAAGGGGCAAGTCCTTGCATGATGAGACTAACATCTGACACTGTTTGTACCTCATTGATATGGTGAACATCCGGGGCTGTTTCACTTATTTGCTGGTACTTGTAGGGATCGAGGGCGCCAAGGATACCCAGGACTTTGATCGTCTCTTTACGGAGCGATCCTGTTTGCTCCGTCTTGATGATGTTGATGAGGACCACAAGAAGATGGGGGTACTCGGTATAGGGATCGATAACATAACCGGAGTTACTGGATATCTGGCCCAAAGTCCGCAATGCTGCTTCCCGTTTTGCGTGTGAGGAAAGATCCTGTAGCGAGTCTAGAATGATAGGCATGAGCTTGGGCAGGTATGTTTTCATGTCAGAACCCCCAACACTTGCAAGTTCCCCAACGGCCTTTAGCGTTGTGGATGCCACACCAGGGTTGGCATCAGTTGCCTTGGGAAGCAGCGTAGTCACCATAGGATCGACATAAGACCTAATAAGCTTGGTCGCATTCGACACAAATAGACTAATGAGCTGGGCACTTTCTTCCTTTTGTCGAGCTGTGCTTGCAAAGCCAAGCCCCGTGAGCAAGTTGACCAACAGCTTTCGCAGAGGTGGGAACACATAAGCTGGGTTGACACTCGAGAGACGGCCAATGATGCAGATTGAAGCCTCTCTGACGGAGAAAACCTCATCGTTCACTGCCAAGAACAGACATCGAATATTTTCTGGCCGGGCAAGGTGTCGATCAAATTTGCGGTCCAGAGACCATAAGACGGTCCTTCGGATTTCTGGGTCCGGATCTCCAACACCGACGGTCAAAAGTTTATCGATAACCTCGCTCACTACCTGTATCGAGTGGCTACTGGTCTGATTAATGATCGGGTCATGAACGAACAGCTGGCAACAAGTAAGGGCGGCAGCCTTTCGAATTTCGGGATTGTCATTCTCAACGTAGTTAATAGCAACATCTCGCACAAACTCGTTTAAGATATGGCCTGAGAAATCGAAGCTCCCTAGCGTGTGTAGGGCTAACGCGATTTCGGTGTCAGCGTGGAGTTCTTGTAAAGTGAAATCCTTTGCAAACGACGGCATTGGAGGAAGCCTGCTTTCGGGACACCCAAGAGGCCGAAAAGGAGTTCCATCGAGAATCAAACTAAGCATGTCCAGCAGCTTTACTTGAATCGTAGGCTTGATTGGCGGTATGTAATGAGCCATGTCAACAAGAGCTTGGGTCAGAGACTCGCTCAATCCGCAAGCAAATATGGGATCAAGCAGCGATTCCATGTACTTGCTCAGGGTCTGGCCCACCGCTAGAGATAGCATACTGATACATTCGAACATGGGTGCTTCATTGATTAGAGCTCGGTTCCGTCTAACGAGTGTTAGCCAGTTAAAATTCAACCGGGATAGCTTATCTTACGCTTTCAAGGCCAATCCTTCTCGTATATAAACAATGATACCATCCAAGTATTGTGCAATGGCAACGCCAACAGCATTTGCGATTTTTCCGATGGCAATAAAAGCAGCGTTCCGCTCCTTGTCTCTCTTGAGCTGGGCTTGTAAATAGACCATGAATCTATGAAGGTATGTTTCTGTGAAATCGACCGGTGCATAAGAGGCGAGGATGGGGATCGTCAGCACGACTTGTGTTCGAATTTTGGGATCTCGATGATCCTTGAGGCGAAGGACAATTTCACAAGCATTGTGGTAATGCTCGTTCATAAACATAGCGCCTTTTAAAAGAAGCTCTTTGAGAACCAACAGTCCCCCGTGTATATGGTCGACGTTGCTAGATTTCAAGCACGTAAGGGCCTCCTCATATATTCTAGCAAACCATAACTGCCGGACTTGCATATCTCTTGCTGCAATGATCTCGAAACATTCGCTCACAGCTTCGGCGGCGGTCTCTCGAATAAGTACCTTAGGATCCTTGAGGGCGACCCAAATAAGCTCGAAGATCTGGGACACAAACCCATAGAGGAGGGTTGGTGAGCCTTTGGCTAGCTCTCGGATGACCAACACAGCAGCAAATCGCCGGCCTTCCTGCCGTTCTGATTGGAGCCATTCCAAAGCCGACTGTATCTCACTCTCAACTAGCTCTGCCGTTAGAGCACCACCAGGTTTCGCCAAACGTCCAAGTGCCCGCGCGGCGTAGACCAAGACCACATTATCGCTGCTGCGGAGAGCACTGCGCAGATAACTAGCAAATCGGGTTGTCTTTTGGGCGTTATCCACACCATCGAAGTCTATTAAACGATCGAGCGCGAGCAGTCCTCCAATCCGTTCATGCGCATCGCCGCCGGTGACGACAAGCTGAGCGATACGTTGACTGACGGCATTGTAGAATTCGATAAACTTCTCGGGCGACCAGTCTAGTTCAGAGCATCCAAACGTTAGCGAGAATGAGCAAGTCCGATCTGATGGTTCGCAAACCTCTTGATATAGCAAGCACGTTTTCATAGAGCTCGTAGGCAGCTCGGACCCGCGTCTCCTCGTTCTTCGACTTCAACTCAAGAAAGAGCCTCTGAGTGGCGTCCGTGATCGGACCTGCTTGC
Organism: Aspergillus ustus; assembly: GCA_000812125.1. Taxonomy (NCBI): domain Eukaryota; kingdom Fungi; phylum Ascomycota; class Eurotiomycetes; order Eurotiales; family Aspergillaceae; genus Aspergillus; species Aspergillus ustus. The sequence continues at coordinate 130,011 of JOMC01000114.1, forward strand.
GCCATTCTTGATAACGCACCCTAGGGTGGACATTTGACGGCGGCCTCAAGGGCAGTCGGTCAAGATGGCACCAGTGGGGGCATGGGCAGAAGCAGCCAAGCTGTAGGGGTAGATGTGAGAGGAGAGAGCAGAAGGCGGGTTGGGTCTGGGTCGAGTTCCGCTCGTGGTTCGCCCCGCGCACGGGCCAGAACTGCCTGGGGCAATTACCCGTGCGTGATGCCTCAGGCGTCACTGACACTGATGCCTGCTCTTCCTTCCCTCCAAGAGCAACTTTTCCAGCCTCCGTTTCGGTTTTTGTGTTACATCTTTCGGAGGTCATCTGCTACCCTCTGCCTACTAGTGTCATTTTATTTCCACAACAAATGTCGTCGTAAGCCTCGAGGCTCTACCGATTGGCTTCAACATCGCTGATCATTTATCTATACCCTGCACCAACTCCATCCACTGTCATATTGTACGTCTGTGCTCTAGAACAAGGTCTTCCTTGACTAACAGGCTCTCCAGAATGACTACATTTTACCGTTTCTTTCTCTGACACTCGAGTAATTTTTCAACCGGGCAAGGTCTAGGACCCTCAACGTCCTACAAGGAAACACCCTCAGGATGGCTTCGGAGCCCGTAAGCAGCTGATCAAACCTACGTCAGCATATCTCAGCTTTCGCTTGGGTGGCAAGCTCGGGCACAAATGCAGAAAACCCCCGTTCTGGGTCTATGGAGAAAGAAGGCCTTTTGTGAGGCTCTGGCATTCGGAGGTGTAGGGTCATATCACGCAGTGACCATTCTCCTGGCATGTGGTATGCCGGTAAGCAGCCTAACTATGACTCATTATTATACCCTAGTCTTGTCGGATATTAATACGTCAGCCGATGATACGATAGCCCTGGCGGGTCGAATACGGCGAAGCCTTCGTCGGGGATTTGACTTTCCCCACTATCATACGGGAGGCATTGAGGAGTTGAATGTCGGTGTCCAGACAGCCACAGGTCTATTGTGATGACATCTCCATTCTACTGGAAGCAGAAGAGCAAAGATCGGCTGGATACTAGCCTGCGTCTTCCTACGCCCGCCAACCCACTCGCCGCCTCCAACCGCTCGGCGCTACAGGGCGTCTTGATAACCGCCACAGGTCAGTTGCGATGACCTCTCCATTCTAGTGAAAGCGGAAGAGCAAAGATCTGCTGGATACCAGCTCCGGTCCTCTTTGAGTGCCACAGGACTTTTGTGATGAATTCTCTTTTTTCAAAAAGCAGAAGAGCAAAGACCTGCTAGATACTAGGCGGGGTCCTCCTTAAAGACTACAGATCTATTGTGATAAATTCTCCTTCTATAAAAGGCAGAAGAGCAAAGATCTACCGGATACATTGTCGGTGCCGGCTGTCAACCTAACCGCCACCTGGCGTTCCTCTGTTTCCAATCAGCTATCGTGCGGCCTGCTGTCGGAGTGGTTGTCAAACATGCTGCTTCCTCTCTGGCGCTCTAAACTTAGAGTTCCAGAAAAAGGTTCTGCTGTATAAGTTCCCGTGGTCGGTCAAATTCTCATAGCTCAGTTCTTTCATTAAGAGTCACAAGAGCATAGATCCACTAGGTATCCCTTTACCGAGGTGTTCTCTCACTCCTCCATATTACGGTGGCTCCTGGATTCTAGTCGGATAACTCTGAATGGTTCTTCAAATATGAAAGGCCTAATCGTATCTTGTGTGGTGAGAAGCCTGTTATCTGCCATTTGACCTCATGTTGATATTCGACGTTATGTATGCATTAGGCTTAGACATGGGCAAAATCAAAGATGCCACGGACCTGTGTTTAGAAACAAACTACTAATCCTGGCTTTAACCTGATACCTGGCTGAGTGTCGGTGTCTTCAGCAGAGTCTTGATGACTACCAAGCGATACAATCTGTAACAGAGAGGCTTTAAACCACCCACACGACGCGGCTAGTATAGAACCTGGGGGAGCGGAATTACATGGTTCTGAACCAAACAAACTGCTCGAAAACCTACCACACATTACTGCAAGAGGAATGAGTGAAGTAACAGGGGTGAATTGAACAAGGCTACACTAAAATAGCACCGGAAAACAAGGCCAGGTCAATAAGTACATGGAAACAAGAAAATGTTATATCTGGAAGGAGATTAATTGATCACAGAGTAATGTGGTTTAAAAAACAGACATGCAGGTGTTCGAGTCGTATTTCATGTACCATGTGGGATTAAGATGTACACATCTATCCATCTTCCATTCGTTATCTTGAGCGTCCCATGTTCAGCGAAGGCGGGAGAGGGGTGTAGAATATGGCAAAGGCAAGGTAATGTAGGGCTTCGTCAGTTGGTCGTCGCGGGTTGGAAAAGATCAGCTCATCACGCATTATTGTATATTCGTGGGTGTGTTCAACTGTCCCATCCAACCCAGCTGCGGGGCATCACTCGCCAGACCTTGCATTCGCCGCTACGCAGATCATTAAGCTTGAAGCTCTCGACCTTGACCTTCTTGCTCTCCCGGCCCTGCTCCCATGCGCGGATCTTCTTCTTCGTCCCATCCCAGTCCACCACAATACCAACATGATCGGGCTTACCGACTTCAGCCGAGTATTTCTGGTGCATTGTACCTCGATGACCTTGGAAGCGGGCATTGCGGAAGCTTACTATGTCACCAGGGCGGATCTCATCAGTTTGCTGTACAGAAGCATTGGCCATGTTAGAGTAGACCAGAGCGCCATACGCCCGATTTCCAACAGGGCGGAGTGCATCTTTCAATGGATTCAACAAGTGGTTGACAAGTCCAAATGGCGTACCATCAGGGACCGTCGTATTCTGAATAGCATTAACGCCCTCAGTGACACGTGTACCGATTTGCAAATGAGCACTCTCGAGTTGGTCCTGGCGAGGGGGAAGAGGAGGCTGTTCATGACGTTGTTCCAGCGTGGCATCGGCAGGATTGCGAGGATCAAAGTTTACAGTGATGACTGTCTGGGAGTAATCACGGAATAGGATGTACACGTCCTTTGTTACGGTGGTTTTGCCACCACGCTTTGAGGACGTGGACTCCTCAATTTCGAGGAGGATATCTTGGCGACTCTGAAGGACAGGGGGTGGAGTATTTGGCTGAGCATACCACAGTGTGCCCTCAGCTAGATCAAGTTCCATGGCGATATAGCCCTGGTCAACTGACGGCCGGCCGACATCCATGGATCTTCGTACCGCAGGTTGAGCTCTCGGCACATCCAAAGATGCACGGTTGCTTAGTGGCGTTGGAGGTGGAAGCGCAGTTGGGGGGGGCTGGCTTGGTGGAAGGAAAGGCGCTGGCACGTCAGAAGCCGCCTGAACCGGGGATGCGTCATACAGATCGTCCGAAGCATCATCTTCAACGGGAGGCGGAGGCGGAGGAGCAACCTCAGGTCGGGCTGCCGGCACAGGAGGCATCTTCGGAGCGGGCAACCCATGCTGGGGCGCCGTATAGCGGTAAGGGTCATACTCATCATCACCACCGTAAGAAGGTTCCCTTTGGGGTGGTGGTGGAGGAGGGGCTCTGGGAGCATCTATCGAAGCTCTGCCGGCGCTCTTTGGAGGCTGGGATGGAGGAGGTGGCGGGACCCCCCTAGGCACAGAGGGAGGAAGAGGCGGTGGTAAACGGGTCTCTGCAGGGCTTCGAGGTGACTGAATAGATTGGTCATCGGTAGCAGTACCCTCATCGAGGCTGGAATCTCGGCCATGTGCCTTTAATGCGTCTTTGAATTTCGCGCCAGACGCGATGTCAGTGTCGTAGTCTCCATCATACTCTGTTACTTCGCCTTCAACATCCTCTCCAGCTTGACGGGGCTGAGCAACGGCACTAGTTCGACTATCGGTAGTGGATCGGCGACTGATACCGGGAGGAGGTGGGGGAGGGCCACGAGCTTGAGAAGTCACGGGTGGATTAGTAGGGACTGGTGGAGGAGCACGGCTCAGCCTTTTCTCCGAAGGGAGGGTTGGCGATTTCGGCGAAGTGACATCGTAGGTAGAAGAGCGGCGAGAGTCAGTGTGACGCGGCACAGGAGGTGCAGCCTCTGATGGTTGGTCCGTCACTGTAGCATTCAGAGACAGGTTTTGTGCGTGCACAGAAAGCTCATCATCCGATTCCTCGCCACCAGAAGTAGGGCTTCGTACTGGCGGCGGAGGGGGAGCTGGCCGGCCTTGTCTCTCAACTTTAGCATCTGTGTTTATGAAAGAACTTATGAAATACTCACCGCCTGGTACGGGAGGGGGAGAAGAAGGAAGATCATTAGGAGCTGGTGGAGGAACAGGGCGTGTGTCCATTGGGGGAAGCGGAGGAGGCACCGGACGTTCTGGATGGCATGAGTGTCAGTGAATATGATACAATGCATAAGAACGAAGGGCCGGTACTGCATACCATGAGGAGTGGGAAGTGGCTTGTCGACGGACCGATGAGGGGGTAGCTCATCCTCAGATTCATCACCAGAAGCCTCGGCCGCAAGCGGAGCATGTTGATCAGGCGACACAATTGATCGAGGCTCCTCCTGGCTCTTCTCGATAGTAGGAGAGGCGAGCGGGGACCTGATAGCGTTCATTCCAGGTAGCGGAACTGGCGGTGCACTTGGAGCTGCAACTGGCTCGGCTTCAACAGTGTGCTTCTCAGTTTCGATGGGTGCTTTTGGTTTACGAGGGCCAGCTGGAGGGACAGGCATTCCACCAGGAGGGCCAAAGAAGCCCATCATACCCATGCCGCCACTCATCTTTGCCATCCTTGCGCGAAGCTCCATCTTTCGCTTAACCTCTGGGTCAATATCTTCTTCCTCCTCGTCAACCTCTTCTTCGTTCTCGGCACCTCTCTCTTTCTCGTTATCACTAGTTTCGTGTTCTTCGAGCCGCTTTTGAGCCGGAGGTCGAACCGCGGCACGCGGTCGGTCATCCAATTCTTCTCTTCCTGTTGACGTCTCCTCAGCATCTTCTGTGTCGGCCGCAGCTGAATCGTCCGCGTCGTTTGTATCACTGGCCAGGTCATGTATACTAGGATGTTGAGCGGTAGGAGGGCTTTGAGCTTTCAGAGTTTCTACACTGTGGTCGCGGCCAGCCTCTGGCGACTCGTCACCTTCGGCTGCAGCGTCTGTGGTAGGGATATCATCCTCGTGAGAGTCTGCGCGCTTCTTTGCGGGTCGCTTAGCCTTTTCTTTCTTTTGCGCTGCTTCGGCATGACGAGCAGCCTGTTCCATTTGCTGCTTTTGCAATAGCGCGATTCTCTCCTTCAAGCTTGTTGGCTTAGGCTGGTCTTCTCCGCCCTCCTCTGTAGCATCACTGGGCCCAGCTCGAGTCTCAGAGGCCGGAGGCTCTGGTGCTGGTCGATCCCGGATGTCAGGGTCCTCTTCTCGCCTGTAAGCCACGGTTGGCGCTTCTCGGGGAGGCGGAACGTAAGCATTTTTGCTGGGAGGTGGTGCAACAAATGGCTTTTTGATAAAGGAGGATGAGGAGTAGCCCCCGGGTTTGAAGGGTGTAACTGGTGCCGCTGCTGGTTTATTGAATGCAGCAATACGATCCCTAAATGAGGACCCAGAAGGCTTCTCTGCGACAGCTGGGGGAGATGGTTTAGGCGCTGGCTTTGGAGCGGTTTCTGGTTCATGTGTGACTGGCTGAGCCGATGGGGCCGGTGCAACTACAGGTTTAGTAGGCGCCGATTCAACAGCAGGTGGCGACTCAACGGCAGCAGGAGGCAATTGAGGAGGTGGTGGAGGTACAGCTCTTGTCTCTGGTGCGGGAGCTACTTCTTCCTCGGGCTCGGATGGACGAGTCTCTGCTGCGGGCGGGGGGTATTCGACAGGAGCGGGCTCGGGGTCGGGAACGACCTCCGGTTCCTTCTTCGGCCTACTCGGGCGCGATGGCCGCGGAGGAGCAGGAGGTTCATATTTCTCCACGAAATTCTTTGGGAAGATTCCCTCTACTTTGCTTCCTGCAGCGTCGGCATATTCACCAAAGTACCACTCATCATCCTCGACCGCAGTGACTGTTATGATCTGACCGATGCCGAAATTAAGGTCGTCCTCGTGACTCGAAGAATACTCGAAGACCGCCTTGACCGTAAACGGCGCGCTAGACATTGGGGAAGCCAAACCTCACACGGAGGATGTTTGTTGAGAGGAGGTACGGTCCGCAATGGAGCAAGGTGGAGGGGCTTCAACGACGTAATCAGCAAACAGCAGCGACACAAGCTTTGAGCTACTTGTCAATCTCAAAATTAGATCGGATAAATAGGATCATATGCAGGAGGGGATGCTTCATCGACGATCAAAGAAAGAGGGGAATTAGTACGTCAGCCGGGGTTGACGTATATCGGGTATGGCTGCGTCGTGGGGTTGGTGTGCGGATGTGAGAGGCGGGAAATGTGGCAGGGAGAGCAGCAGCGTACAATAAAAGGAAAGTATGGCCTACTTACAAAAATCTAGGGGTAAGTGAGCAATGCCGCACGATCAGTTTCAAGAGCAGACGCCAAGGGGAGGAGGACAGCAGATGATAATTATGAACAGTATAAAAGAGGAGTGGCAGGAGGAGAGAGTGAGAGCGCAGCCCGAGAGGAGGGAGGAAAGACCGCCTGCTCTACTCCACCAACGGGACGATCGGCGGCTAAGAATGACGGTGTCTGAACAGGCAGAAATGAAGCAGACCACACTGCCACGTTTAAAGAATGGTGAGAGATTGTGTAACGAGTAGGCCCAGTCAAGGTGTAAAGACGGTGGCTGTTTCATCGTGGAATTTGAAACCTTGTCTCTCATCGTCATGGATTGAGCTTCAACAGCTTGAATCCGGGGTTCCAATTCGCCTCCTGCCGACCCGATTCTCTCCTCGTTCCTGTAACCTGAACTTTCCCCCACCACCGATTCGATCCTTTCATCCCATCACCCGACGACCATCATCAAATACTGAAAATGTCTTCGGATCCGCCTGTTTTAAAGACTTCGCTTCCGTCAATTCACGCTGCTTCTTCGCGACAATCCAACACAAGTCCACCCAAGCCACGGCCTGGGAATTCCCGTCGCTCGCCACTGAAACCAAAGCAGAAGCCCTCCAAACCAGAGACAGATCCCCGTCATCTAGCGATCGCTTTGCACCACGCGCACCGCATTCAAGCACAAAAGGATTCCCAAGACCTTATCCTGGATCGAATTCTCGAACTGGTCACTCTTCCGTCCTCACCGTCTGCGGATCCCGCGTCTCCATCCATCGAGGACACACAAACGTTCAAATCCGCTCTGATACCCTTTCAGCCCGCCGACTACGACAATTTGATACAAGAGAGGAATATCGAAGGCCTATGTGGATATGGACTCTGCCCTCGTGAACACCGAAAGGAGAACTCAAGAGGTACGTTTCGGATAACCTGGGGCACTAGGGGCAGTGGCCCTGGTGGCCGTGGAAGGGAGATGAACATTGTCCCGCGGGAGCAATATGAGATGTGGTGTTCGGATGCGTGTGCCGAGAGAGCAATGTATATCCGCGTCCAGCTAGCTGCAGAACCAGTGTGGGAGAGACGGAGTGATGATTTACGAGGCAAAGAGCTTCTGCTACTTGAAGAGGGCAGGTCCTCTAGTAAGGGCAAAAGTGCGGTCAGGGATCCAACTTCTGTCAAGGAGGTCCTTGGTCAACTGAACAATCTTCATATGGATACAACACCAGAACCGAATGCAGTCGCAGACGACATTTCGCGACTCACAGTCAAAGATGATGTTCACTCACGAGAGCTTGCGATGGAGCGCGGCGACCAAAACCCAGCTTTTCAAAGTGGCAGAGTGGAGGTGCAGATCCAAGAGAAGGCGAGCTTTGGTAACACAGTCACAGCACCAGAAATGCGCCCTGGGGATGAAAAGGGTGGCTCCATTGAAGGATATGTCCCACAGGACTCATGATGTTATGTATATTTTTATCAAAGGCGTTCTACGGAAGGATACCCGAATGTTATCAAGCATTGCATAGCTACGCAGACTCACCTTCGCCATAATCTTTAAAGCCCGATCACAGCACGTTCTGGGTACCACGCAGACTAGTTCATAATGCCCACAGAACCGAGAACTACGTATCTTCCGGAGAAGACTCGTGCAGCGCACAAGGAGAAATATTGGCAATCAAGCGTCATCCCATACAGGAATCAGCGACACCTTTCTCAGCAGCAATCATGTTTTCATTTCTCATATGCTGTTACTAAACCGCCAGTGCCCGGCATTCCAGCCAAAGGATAATAAAAACACGGTCGGACCAGACCACAGATCAGCCGAAGAAGATCATGAACTTTTTTGTGGTATCGTCTAAGAACGGAAGCGGCGGGGGCGCTCGGGCTGCTGCTGGGTGACAGCGACAACGTTAACCTTGAGGCTATCGAACTATTCATCCATTACGATTAGCATTTACCCCAAGGAGAACTGTATTGGCGAGTGAACTTACGCCGAGGCTCTTGAGCAGGTCCTTAGTGTCGTTGTCGACGTCGAGCTGGCCGGACTCGGTCTGGGAGACGTCGAGAGCGGAGATCTCAGGAACGTACTGATCCTTGCGCTCACGCTCCTCCTCCTGGAGCTTGAAGGAGATACCGCGGACAGGGCCACGCTGGATACGCTTCATGAGGTGGGTGGTGTAACCAGCGATCTATAACACCTCAAATTAGCCCATTTTGCTCGCATTTGTCGCATCGTTGCTCGCGAAAACTAACCTTGTTGCGGAGACGCTTGGAGGGGATGATAGCGATCTCATCGCAGACACGCTTGTTGGTCTCGAAGTCGAGCGTCAACTTGGGGTAGTAACGCTCAATGATGACCTTGGCGGATCTCTTAACGGTCTACATGAACCAGCCAAGATGGCTGATTAGTTCTCTGGACTCCCAATTTCAGGCTCTTTCATCGTCAAAAAAACTCACCTTAGTCCTGACGCGACCCATTTTGGCGGTTGTTGGCTGGCTGGTTGATTGACGGTTTGCGAGCTGGGAAGAATATTCAGGTTTCGAGATTGTGGTAAGTATCTTTGAGCGGAAGCGACCGAGCCCTAGGATACCGCCCACGTGACAATCAGCTTGAAGTACTAAGTCAGGTGACCAAGAGGCCTTCTTGACTGTCTCCAAGAATCAACCATGTTAAGATTTTACAATGACAACTATTTTATTCTGTTATGCAGAGTACTAGTCTTGAATTATTCTACTGTTATTGGTGCAGTCACAAAATCAATTAAAAAACATGTTGAGCACAAGGAATTTGACTTTACAATCACGTAGCTATGCAATATTGGTCGCTCAAGGGCACCACTCCGGTACACATTATTTACAACATAGACTTTAGTAAAGATAATCTTTATTTGCCTACTTAGAAGAGAGAGAAAAAGTGCTCTACAGCTCAGAAATCCAAATAAATCAAATACCCAGTGTTCGGAATCGGAATCCCCCATCTAGTCATACAGTTCTCCACCCTTCCCCAATAGTCGCGTGTCAAGCCAGAACCTTAGCGCTGAGAGAGAGTTCGCATAAGGTTCCTTGCAACATCCTCAGCCGACTCGGCTGGCGGAGGCAAAGGCTCAGAAAGCGAGTCCATGCGAGACTGGTCTAGTCTTTGGACGGTCCGTCTCCGCAGGCGCTTCGGGTCGAAGCGGATCGTTACACCATCTTCAGGCTTCTGGTAATTCTGAACACCATAAGCAAATCTAGTCTGGGGCTCTGCACGATGAATGGCAAGTCTGATTCGCCCGTCCGATTCCATCATAGCCCGGTAGGGAGTAACATAATATTTTGCACCACCAGGGACAGTCGCATCAAAGTGTGAAACGCCGGGCGGCGTGTTTGGATCGCTGAATGTCTTCGACTCCCCATCCTCCAATGCAATGCCACCGACACCCACGATGGCTCGGAAGGTGGCGCCCTTGAAGCGGCCCTTGCGCCTTAACACACGTGCCTCAACAGGACGTTGGTAAACCTGAGGACCGTGTTTGGGGTGATTGTAGGTCAATGCATGAGATCGTGTGTAGGAAATACCACCCGATGGATGCGTTGAGGGCGGTCCTCGAACGGAGTATTCTGGCGAAGACAGTACGGTTCCGGGTGATTGATAGCAATCTGGGCCGAAACGTTCACGCGGCACTGGCAGGCCAGACGGAAGATCCAACAAGTCGAAAATCGCAAGGCCCAGAGCACCTGGATCTGAGCGCAACACCCTGAGATACTTTTGGAAGTCTTCATCAGTAACCTGCACAGGAGCCAGAGCCTCCAACTCTTCGCCGTTGTCCTGGGCCTGCTTCCTCCTCTCGGTATTTAGCTGGGTAGCGAATCGCTCTCGAAGCTTGCGTAAAATTTCCGGCTTCGTCTTTTGCACCTTCTTTAGGTAGGCATTGAAATCAGCCTCCGACAACCCTGGGAGGAAGGGCCCCGTATGGCTATATCTACGCGCACCCGGTTTGTCGATGCCGTCACTTGTCGCGGTGTTGTCCAAGTGTGCTTCAAAAGGACTTTCGTGTCGTGTAGTAATACTCTGGGTATAACTTGTCCTCGCAGGGAGGGACATCGGTATATGAAGTTCCTGAAACTTCCTCAGGGTCACAGTGTGATCCTGTGCGGACTCGAAATCTGTAACATGTTCGAACGTGTCAATCGCATTGACCCTCACAACTGGCTTTCTCGATTTGTTTGATGTCGAAAGTGCAGGAAGAGGCCTCTTCAGGCCCCAGTCTCCTTTTAACAACGACGAGCGCGGTGTGATGATGGATGCCCGGATGGGATGTGGCAGGGTCGCGGTGTTGGAGTCGGAATGCACTCGAATGGCCGGGTTTTCTGGATGACGGTTCAAAGCCTGGGGAAGGGCAAATAGGCGAGACTTCCGCAGCAGGTTCGCCGCTGGGGATACGTTCGTTGCTGCCATGCTTGTCGAAGACAATTGCAGAGTCTCCGAAGAGCGGGAAAAAGTTGATTTTCGGGGAACCATCTCCGTTGCACATACTGCCAACCACAAAGGCCCAAAACGCAGTTTGATCACCACCAGCATCGGAGGTGACAACACCGGAACAATCTACTCTTTTTTTTCAAAAAAAAACAAAAGGATCATGCATGGTTCCTGCATGAAGATATTATATTAAATATCTATAGGCTCTTTGCTTCTAGGCACCATTCTCCAACAACGTTTTCACTGTGTCAACTACCGACTCCTTTAGTGAGCGATACTTGATACCTAGCACCTTGGTTGATTTGGAATTGTCATAACCATAGACGTCTTTCGGCAGATCGCTCGTGTCTGTTTTTGGCGGTAGTCTGTCCTCTAGTTCAGGGTAGGCGTCTCGGACAATGTCCACAATGTCCTTGTTAGCGTAATGGCCAGCAGTGACGAAGAACCGCTGCGCACCAGCCTCGGGGACCTCGATGGCTCTAACATGGGCTAGAGCAACGTCACGAACATCTACCCACAAGTACGTGACTGTGGGCGGAGTCGCCTCCTTCTCGAGACCTCGCACTATACGGCTGATCCGTGCATTCGAAGTATTGATCGCATCCAGAGAGCTCAGATAGTGCACGACAGGACCAAGAACCAAGGGAGGATTGATTGTGGCAAGGTTGAAATTTGGCTTCTCTTTCTCAACAAAGTCCCAGGCAGCTTTTTCCGCTAGTGTCTTGATGATATTAGCTGTTAGTCTTGAAGTTGAGTAAAGAGGGGCAGTTGTACCTTGCTCGCTCGATATGTCTGCGAGGGGTGCAAGCCCTCTTCCCATGTCACGGGGTTCCAGTTCTTCTCGCTGTATACCTTTTCATGCGCCTTGACGTTTATTATCGAGGCGAACGAGGATGTGATCACTACCCTTTTCACTGACGGCGCGTGGGCTCTGATAGCTTTCAGGATGCCAGTAGTTCCCTTGATAGCCGGGTCCAAAAAGTCCTTGACAGGGTCCTGAACATTATGGTGGAAGGGAGATGCCGTGTGAAGGACAAAATCGAACGGTGGATCAGATTTGACAGCCTAGTACCGAGACCTGTTAATGACCTGCATAGGTAGGTCCAAACAGACAAAACGAGGGACATTGAGCGAAAAATAATGCGATACGATAAGGAAGTATACCTCGTCAAATGAGCCATCCTGCGCAATGTCCTTGACAATAACATACGAAAGCTTTTCCTTTGGCGTGTTCGGATGAGCAGCTAGGATTCTCTCGCCCTTGTCCTCAGACCTGACCGTGGTGACGACATCGAAACTAGAACGTGCGCTTCAGTCAACTGTCTGCTCCCAATCCCAGCTGCAGAGACGAGATAAAGCACTAACCCACGCTCTAGCAATATATCGAGGGTATGAGCAGCAATGAAGCCGCTGCCTCCTAGAATTCGAAGGATTGGTCAGCTCTCCAATCCCCCGTGCTTTGACGCCATCGCAAAGACAAATCACACACCTGTCAATAACACTTTGACCATCTTGATTGCTTGTAATAGGACCGAGAATTAGAAATGTACTGCGTAATCGCACTTAATAACACCAATGCTGAAGCGTCTCCAAGGTCCCAGCTCGAAGGTCGTTCCTGTGCCTTTTATACCTCTCGATTGCTATGCGAGCTACCCCTCCTCATCCGCCCATCACCCCCACTTCGATCCACCATTGCGACTATCAATCCGACGTGATAGGACACCCATTGCAATCGCGTGGTACAGACGTCTCTTTGCGTCAGTTGTAAGGAAGAGAAGCCCCCTTTATTTCCGAGTACGTATACAGCCGATATCTATCTCCGAACATTTTGGACCCCATAAATGCAGTTTGGGGTGTAAGCAATCACATCATTGGCCACTTCTTCTGTCAGCATCTACATATAGAAAAGTAGTACGACGTATCCAGCCTTTTGGAGTGGTCTAGAAACGTAAATGGCGCTCTGTGACTCATGAGAAGCATTTCCTCCGTCGTGATAGGTCGAAGCGTGGGTTGGAGAGAGTCCTGCGGCTCCTTCTTTCTAGACTTCATGACGCCAATGTTACTAATCCTGCCAGTGCTCCTCGGTTTATGTTAGGAGCGTGAAAGCAGCTACTAATGAGGATTAACGTCTTTGAAGCGATGCTGATAGCATAGATACATATAATCTACAACATGGGGTAGACACAATTCTACACACCGGATGACAACCCCAAGCCTAAGATCTCGGCTTTGATACTACGATTTCTTTATTCACCAAGTTCCAGACCAACCCTCATTAAGCCTCTGTGGACCAGCGGCGCATGACTGGCGCGGTAATCCGTCAACCTCATAGGCCTAATAGGCGCAGGGCGAGACCTTTGCTTACTAGGATGCATGCTGTGAAGCCCTAAGTTCGGCCCTGAATATCTCCATCAGATCTCAAGGTCAGGAATTTAGCCTCTGTACTATGTAGATCGCATTTGTCATAGAAACCAAGTTTGGTTTCCCTTTACAAAGCCTGACGAAACAAGAGCCTTGTTGCAAGTCGGGACTTGGTTGTTTTCCCTGGTTCATATCTCAAATCTGGCTTTTGAAACGTCTGGTATACAGCTAGTCGCATGTATCCTGTAGCTATGAGTATGCATAGCTCTGCATGGGCGGCAGGATCTATTTCAGACGAAGAGAATCATTCAGAGCAGCTCATTGAAAACTGCAGATAGTTTGTGTAACATGCATCACAAATCTGGGGCTGTATCAGGTATTCAGATGCTAGGAACAACGCCCGTGGGCGGTTATTGTATATCCTGATGACACGCGCATCCTGCTTGTGCACAGCAAAAATCATAACAAGGGTAGATATCTAGAAGATAACAGGGGAGGGATGCGGTTTCAAAAACCCCGGTAGCATTCCGAGTTTATGAACCACCTCTAATCCGGTGTCCACATCATCCAATCAGGCCTGATGGACATGATTGAGATATATGATAGCCTTTGCTGGTATAGAGAATCGGGATAGATCAGGCTCAAGTTAGCAGTTGCCTGGTGCCTAACGTGTCTACCGCACAAATAGTTCCGGAGAACAGGAATATTCCCGGCATCTACAAGCTGAACAAGGCGGCCGGGCCTACCTAGCGTGATGGGTGAAACCGGGCCATGAGTATAGGCTCTCAAATTCGGCCGCTATACTCCGTGGAGTGAACATCCTCAACTCTGTTTTGTATTTTCGGCACGGAGACACTTATCAAGGATCCGTAACAGAAACCAAAGCTCACCAGCTCGAAATCGCGCATTCGTTTTTGTGTGCGCAGTTATTGGAACCGGCCTTTACTGCTCCGGTGCAACTCGAGAGGCAATTTTTTTAAGACAAAGGCGTCCGTGCCTTACGGATCGTGGGATCCTTGCACGCAGCGAGAATTTCGCGCTTCTCACTCACGCTAGGCTCAAGCCGGACGTTGGACTCATGCGATTGTGGCTAGTGGTCCCTGACGGGGGAATATCGGGTAGGAAAGCGCGCTCCAATTCGTTCATCCTTGACTGAGGTTTGGTCGGACGGAGCGGAGTCAGCCGTGACTAGAAAGTGACTAAATGCTCATGAAAGCCACGATGGCTGTGAGGCTATCGATGGCGGCGGGAGGTTTCGGGGAAACACTCCGTCCCATGAGGGGATTGGCCGACGACAGCCGCTTCAACGGGTCGCGGTAGATTTGCAAGTTGGAAACTGGGAGAGAAGCTGAGCGAAGGGCTGAAGAGTTCGGATGAAGTCTAGGAAGAGGCAAGAAAAAGCTAGACAAGAAAACCTAATAGCAGACGGGCGTAGAAGAAGCGCGGCGAAGGGGAAGGAAGCAAAAAGAATACAAAATCACATTGTAGAGTGATCCGTGCGTAGCGGCCTGAAGACATTGCGACTGTTCTAAGATTGGCTGCGATTCTGAAAAGAACGGGACCCACAGAAGACCCCGGAATGGACATCGGTTTGATGCATGTCAACCGAGCGTGCTTGACGACTGGCTTGCCGATGTGGAGGGGTGTCTGCAAGGATCCGAGGTGGTGAGACTCGCTTCCAGAGACTGAGAGAACCAAGCAAGAATACTACATTCATAAACTTTCTCAAAATTGTACCTGGATGGCAAAGGGGAGGGTGTGGTTGAGATATCAATATGCTGCCTTAGGCATCATTAACGTCACATGTGGAGCCATCCGATGACGTTACGACAACAGACTACTGCACTGACACAAAGCAAACTTCATGACGACTCGGCATTGTCGGTTGTAGATCCAATGCCTTATCTCGATGATGACAAGTTTACAATGGCCGGGCCGAAAGAGGGTAGAAGAGCGGAGGGCCGTACATCCTTCGAAAAGTCGAAAGATGGCCAGGAACAAACGTCATGATCTGACGGCAGTGGATGTTTGATGCTATTCCCAGTACAGTTGGAAAGTGGCTGCGAACCGCTTCGGATCCGCCCCTAGTAAAGTCTTTGCTTCCGGCTAGACGGTTGCAATTTCCGTCTCAGACCAGCCGGCGTGAATCCTTTTGGATGGCAAGGTTGTACAAAGGGCGGGAGAGACCGGACGATGATTCGGTGCCAGACTCAGCGCGCAAAGACAACACTTATTTTCAGCCCAAGCAAATCAATAGTCGAAGTAGATGTCAAGCAAGGGGGCGATCCTGTTTTTCCCGCACCCCAGATCTACTGTCGCAGCACCTAATCAGAGAGCGCTCGAATGGCTGGTGATTTCGCGGTATTGATGCAATACGTCTGGCTGCCGCCCCCCACTTCACGAGCCATACGGAGTAGCAGCACCCATGATGGCTATGGCCCCGTCCAGGTGTTCTTAGACTCTCCGTGCAGTTGCAAAACGCTCAGCCTGCAACATTCATTGGCCTCATTTCTCTTTTGATTCACCGGTCCTGTTTCTCCGTCCTTGCGCGTTCCTTCCTTGTTTGCCTGCCTTCTCAGCTCCCTAGTTCTGACTTCATTATATAACCCCTCCCCCGCCCTGCTCTGTTTGCTCCCCTCTTCCCATCTTCATAGCACAACACAACCCAACCATCTACTTCTCTCCCTTCAGATCCACTCATCATCCTTTCCTACCTTCCTCTCACATATCAAACATAACAACTGCGATACCTCTCACAATGGGCAAAGCTATTCACTTTGGCGGCGGAAACATTGGCCGTGGCTTCGTTGGAGAGTTCCTCCACGAAGCTGGCTATGAAGTCGTCTTTGTTGATGTTGTCGACGACCTAATCACCTCCATTCAGAATACCCCTTCGTACGACATCACCGAGATCAGCGAGGAGGGCGAGAAGACCAAGACTATCACCAACTACCGTGCCCTCAACTCCAAGACGCAAGAAGCCGACGTTGTCCAGGAGATATCGACGGCCGATATTGTGACATGCGCCGTTGGCCCTCGAATTCTCCAGTTCATTGCTCCTGTCATTGCCAAGGGCATTGACTCCCGCTCCCTCTCCACCCCTCTGGCCGTCATCGCTTGCGAGAACGCCATCAATGCCACTGACGCCCTCCGCGGCCACATCGAGAAGAAGGCCGACCCCAAGACCCTTTCTAGCCGCGCTGTGTTTGCCAACTGTGCTATCGATCGTATCGTCCCTAACCAGCCTCCCAACAACGGTCTCAACGTCCGCATCGAGAAGTACTACGAGTGGGTGGTCGAGCAGACCCCCTTTAAGGAGCACGGCGTCGACCACCCCAATGTCTCTGCCATTCACTGGGTGGACACTCTCGGCCCCTACATTGAGCGCAAGCTGTTTACCGTCAACACTGGCCACGCCACTACCGCCTACTACGGACACCTCAGCGGCAAGAAGACCATTGCCGATGCCCTCAAAGACTCGCACATCCGTGAGACTGTGCACAAGGTTCTTGACGAAACCGCCTCTTTAATCATCAACAAGCACGGCATTTCTGAGGAGGAGCAGAAGGAGTATGTCGACAAGATCATCGGCCGTATCTCCAACCCATACTTGGAAGACAACATTGAGCGTGTGGGTCGGGCTCCACTGCGAAAGCTCTCCCGTGAAGAACGTTTCATCGGACCCGCCTCGCAACTTGCTGAGCGCGGCCTAAAGTTCGATGCTCTTCTTGGTGCAATTGAACAGGCTCTCCGCTTCCAGAATGTTCCTGGTGATGAGGAGAGTGCAGAACTCGCCAATATCCTCAAAGAACAGTCCGCCGAGGAAGCCACCAGCAATCTGACTGGCCTGGAGAAGGAGCACCCGTTGTACTCCCATGTACTTGAACGCGTTCAGACCGTTCAGAAAGAGACCAAGTAGGCGCAGCACCCCGACAATGTTGTCCCAACTCATCGTTGACACAACAACACCCAATTATCCCTCTTACCTCCATTCAAACACGAACTTACGTTTACCATGAAGGGAGCGAAATCGATCTCGGATATGAGGGTCTGCAGACTAGGTTCTTCTTCAATTGAGGTTGAGCTTTTCTGGCCGCTGGACGGAACTTGAATGTGCATGGGATACGGCGAATATGGTCGGCATGGATTTTATCTTCGACGGGATTTCGGTTTAGCGTTATGAAATTGCAGTATGTAATTGCTTAGATGCAGGGCAGCTAAGCTATTCCAATGAAATGATCCTGAGACTTTTTGACAATGCTCCTATGAATTAGCTGTGGCCTCGAAGAATCAGAAATTACCATGGTATATCTAACCTTGGTCTAGAGCTTACTTTCCACCCATTGGGGCTTTCTTTTCTCCACAAAGGCTCTCAAGCCCTCCTTAATATTCTCCCCAGCGTTCAGCTTCTTTTCCCAACTTTCGATCAACAGCCTTGTGCCCTCCTCCGCGCCAATACCCTCCCATCCCAACTTAACACCCTCACGACTCACAATAACCGAATCAGGACTGTTCGCCGCAATCTGCTGTGCGACCGCAACGGCCCTGTCAACAACCTCCTTCGCGCCTCCAGAAACGACCTCATTCACGAACCCCCACTTCTCTGCCTCTACTGCAGGCACCCGCCTCCCCGTAAGCACCATCTCCATAGCCCGCTGTCTCCCCACCGTGCGTACAATCCGGGGAAGCGCCCCGGCCCATGCGACAACACCACGCGCTACCTCGGGGAACCCGAAAAAGGCCTTCTCCGAGGCAAGCACGATGTCCGTGTTTGTGATCATTTCGCAGCCTCCACCGAGGGCAAGCCCGTTGACGGCGGCGATTACAGGCTTCTTGCCTGTGCGTCGGGAGAGGCCGCCAAAGCCTGAGGAGGGCATCGGCGAGCGCTTCGCATTTGACTGTGTTGTGTCGTTCCATTCTGGGAATTGTTAGTTCTGTATGTTTCAAGATTCACCAGTGTAGTGGGGGTCGAGTTAAATCGGCACACCGATTCCGGGGTATGTTTATCAAGTGTATGTAGGTAAAGGGATTCTAAAGGTATATATGTGAGTAAGACTGAAACATTAGGTGTTCACCTTTCAGATCAGCCCCCGCGCAAAATGCCCTCCCCTCACCAGTGATAATGCCCACACGAAGCGAGGGCTCGTCATCGAGCCATTCCCAAATTGCATGTAGTTCAGCGTGACCTATGGAGTTGATGCAATTGAGGTCTTTCGGGCGGGACAGAGTGACGAGGAGGATGTGAGGGGTTGGGAACGAGAGTTTAGAATATTGAGGTTGCGGGGGTGGGATTTGGAAGGACATTTTCTCCCACAGTTCTATTGTTTCCTGCCTAGCACGCACAGTGTTCAAGGGTTTCAATGTTGATGAGATGAAAGATCTCAGAAAGGCGACTGGGCGGAGTTAAAAGAGCTGCCCTCTGACCTCGGACATTGCCGAGGCTCATTTTTGGAAGCTTGGATGGATTGCGGAGAAGAGTCCGGGTTCCACTTTCGCCGGCTATTTGGCAGATATAGATACTATGTAGATACCTAGGTACCACTCAGTCCCGAAGATAGAAAGAATCTTAAAAAATAAACCGAGTTGGTAGCGTCGATACTCGGGTAACTTCATAGCATTTCGTGCCTCAACGCCTGCAACTCCCCACTCCGCCTCGCACTATTTGATATGTACAACGAACTTAAAGGAAAATATCTAGACTAATCAAGCAAACTATCATCCCAAAGGCTTAGCCCTTGTTAATCCACCCACTGTGCACCATGAAATCATATATCCGACTGGCCTTTGTACTGTCGATCTAAATTAATTGAAGGTTAGTTCTGTGATTTTATTGAGACGAATCCAAGTTTACCTTGCATATTGTTCGCGCGTCTTTCTTCTTCAGGCTTCCGCCTGACTTCATGGACTCCTTTAGCAGTGTCTCCTTGATTACTAGATATGGCTTCGGCTGGATATGAAAAACGTTGCAAAGTTCCACTTCCTCCTTGGTGAGGAGATGAAGGTCGGGTGCGCCATCGTTCTCCAATTTCCAGGGGATAACCCCGGTCAGTGGTTGAATGACAAACTTAGTCTTCGCTGGCTGAGGCGTTGCCCCCTCATCTCCATTTGCTGCAAAGGCGCGGTCAAAATCATTCATGGGAACATTAGGCTCGGGGGCTTTAGGGGTGCCAGCAGCTTTTTGTAGTCGCAAAGGAAGCTCTGGCGTGGTTAGCTGGCTTGCCGCTGTGGGCTGCTCTGGCTGTTGGGTCTGCTTAGGACGCGTGCTGGCGAACCTATCAAACGACCCTTGAGGCATAAGGCGCTGCTGGCGCTGTTGTTTCTCTTGCTCGTATTTCTCGCCGCCCTTCAAGTCGCCAATTCCCATATGACGCCACTCTTGTAGTTGTGAGATGGCTAGTCGAAGATTGTGTTCGTACTCTAGGCCCTTGTTGAACTCCTCGAAATCGTCGTGATTCATCATACGCGCAAAGGGTTTTGCCTTATTAAGTAGGTCCCGCTCCTCCTTCGTGCGCTTCTTCTCCAGTGCCGTGTTCTTGCGATACTCAAGAAGGCTATGCTCGAAGAGAATCTTCTTGCGCTCCGTACGCGCGGTAAGGCGGGTGTTGTAAATATCCACGACCGTCATCTTCAGCTCCATCTCTGCATCAGTTTCACCATTGGGTGTCTCACCCGCGCCTGGTTCAAACGTCATATGCTGCACAGCTTCTTCCGCATCGTTCATGAATTCTGTCTCAAATTCCAATCGGCCCGGCATGTAGCCTTGAACCTCGTGACACGCCGGTACGCTAGCAGTCGGTTTCTGTTTCGGTGTGGTGGGAGGGGCTGCCTTTGCCGCATCTTTGCGTTCTTCAATGCGCCGTTTCTTACGGGACTGAAACTCCTCCTTGGATATAGAGTCTTGCAGACGCGTATCGTCCGGGTCAGCGCGCTCCGGCAGAGGAAAGTTCGGGCTATCGACATAGGTGCTAATATAGTGGTCGCGCACCTCCTCTTTTGTCCGATAGCCGCCAATGTGGTCCGCTATATCGGCCCAGGAACCCAACCCGTATATCTCCGCGCCTTCCAGCAACAAGAGCTCCTCGTCGGCTCCCCAGTCTTCCTGAAATATTGGTACTGAGTTCTGCTCAATCACCTGAAATGGATGCGTTGACGGATCATGGTTCTTGGACTTTTCCCCGGCAGCGAAACAGGGTACGCATAGGTCGTACTCCGGGCAAGAGGGGTGAGCGCATGATATGCGAACCTGGCATGTGACTTGTGATTAGTACGCTGCGGTTTAGTCGCGATAACATGGTGGCGTCAATCGCCTCGTGTATAAGATGACGGGAATCTCACAGTTGAAGTCACATCTACAGAGCAAACGTCACAATGGTACTTGGTGCCGGCTTCTGTACCGCGTGTTGCGGTCTTCTTTCGTATTACACCCATCGGTCCCAGGGCCCTTTCATCCTCCACGATACCCAGATCCGTTTCGACGAGTTGTACGCGCCCTCCAGTAGCGTGAGAGGGCAGCTTGTAGTGTATTCGATGGACTAATGACACCGATGAGCACGGAAGATGTTCAGTCGAAGGGATGCTTGATGTCTCCGCAGCTGACTAAGTGGCAATGGAAGGATACCGGTCCGTAGGGCTGGAACAGATCGTCGATATGAGCACGCTTGGCCGAGATAGATAATGAGTGGCCTAAGTTGCTGCGCTGCTAGTAGTGGCGTTCAATAATGATGTCGGTGATTTGTGCTGAGTCTCTTTGAACCTGTCCCTCAACCAGCGCCGGCTACGAGGCGGGCGACGTCCATACGCCGTGGCTGTGCTTCGTTCTATCGATCTTGGCAGGTGCTGCACAGCCCCTGTGGCTCTCGCTGCCTCAGAAACATGGCATATTCGCCTCCCGGGCGCTGAGGCACCCAGGCAACGTACTCCGCGGTCCAATCATGGAGTTTCCTCCATCCGCTGTCCCCCTCCTTTGTTTCGCTCTCCTTCGGGAAGTCCGTCCATTTCCCCTCTTCAGCCTCCATCAACTCTCCTGTGACTGTCTGGCATCTGCCTTCAATTTTTTTCTACAAGCGCTGGGCCTAGAGATGCTTCCTTAGATCCTTCACATCATTTAAACCCTTGCTTCTGTCAAATACCCCGGACCTGCCCTTCCCTCTCTTGTTGGGTCTCAAACTCCCGTACCAGTTCCTGATCGTCCCTGTCGCTCTGTTGCTGACTGCTGTGGCTGTGGCGGTCTTGCATCTCCTCATTTCTTCGTCGACTGTCAGCGATTGAAGCGGACTCTCATTTTGATTCCTCTCATTTCCCCGAATTTTCCTTCGTGTCGGCCACTCCTCTCCACTCTTTTCTACCCCTTTCCTTCTATACCGAGGCCTGCGACTGAATTGTCGGGTCGCCTTCATATCGTTTCTATCCACATCCCCTCCCTCGAGACACTAGACCGCCCTTAACAATGTCTTGGAAAATCACCAAAAGTATGTTCAGTTGGTCTCCCATATCCCCATAAATCCTTCTCTTCTTCCTTTGGGCAACTGCCTTGCTGACCTTTAACTCCAGAATTAAAGGAAACGCATCTTGCGCCCTTAACACAGACCTTTACACGGTCTTCCTCAACATCTACCATCAAGGGCGAGTCGGGAGAGGAAACCCCTGTCGCCTCGCAGACTCCGACTCCGAGTATCTCCTCAAGCACATCGAACGGTATCAGTATGTCTTAAACCTACCTAATTTTGGACATGGATAATCTAATGTTTCATGAAAAGCTGCCTCGGAATCGCTCGTCTCCCCTCCCGTGGCTCCCGTTCAGCCTGGAATCCTGATAGTCACTCTTCATGAAGGCCGCAGTTTCCAACTTCCGGCACATTACCAGCAGGTCTTCAATTCTCACCTCCAGAGCCACAATGGCTACGGAATGCGCCCCAGCTCGTCCTCATCACATTCCACACATGGCCACGCAAATTCCTACGTACAGAGTACCCGTCCGCAGTCAACGAGTGGGGGAATCAACGCCGCTCCGACTATCCACGGTCGGTACTCGACCAAATACCTCCCTTATGCCCTTCTAGATTTCGAAAAGAACCAAGTTTTCGTCGATGCCGTTTCGGGAACCCCAGAGAACCCTCTATGGGCTGGTGATAACACTGCGTTCAAGTTCGATGTCTCTCGTAAGACAGATTTAAATGTCCAACTCTATCTCCGCAATCCTACCGCTCGCCAAGGTGCCGGCCGCAACGACGACATCTTCTTAGGTGCTGTCAAAGTGCATCCTCGATTTGAGGAGCAATCTCAACCGTATATCGACGATCCGAAGTTGGGCAAAAAGGAAAACCAAAAGGCGGCTGCGGCTCATGCTGCACAGGAACGTAACTTGGGACAGCTGGGTGCTGAGTGGCTTGAACTACAGTTTGGCTCCGGGTCGATCAAGATTGGTGTATCGTTTGTTGAGAACAGACAGCGCAGTATGAAGCTTGAAGATTTCGAATTGTTGAAGGTCGTGGGGAAGGGTAGTTTCGGAAAGGTTATGCAGGTTCTGTGAGTGCCATGAACCCCGAAAGTTTATGGTCGGATCTGCTTCTAACATATCTATAGGAAGAAGGACACTGGCCGAATCTATGCGCTCAAAACCCTTCGCAAGGCTCATATCATCTCACGGTCGGAAGTCACCCACACCCTTGCTGAAAGATCTGTACTTGCGCAGATCAACAATCCCTTCATCGTGCCCCTAAAGTTCTCTTTCCAGTCGCCCGAGAAGTTATACCTTGTATTGGCATTTGTGAACGGTGGAGAGTTGTTCCATCACCTCCAGCGCGAGCAGCGATTTGACGTCAACCGAGCGCGCTTCTACACAGCCGAGCTGCTCTGCGCTCTGGAGTGCTTGCACGGCTTCAAGGTTATATATCGTGATCTGAAACCCGAAAACATTCTCATCGATTACACTGGTCACATTGCTCTTTGCGATTTCGGATTGTGCAAACTTGATATGAAAGATGAAGACCGAACGAACAGTAAGACGACCCCCAGCATAAACCTTGTATGGATTTGGCTAACACTTGTCGTAGCCTTCTGCGGTACACCCGAGTACCTCGCTCCAGAACTACTTCTTGGTCAGGGATATACCAAGACGGTCGACTGGTGGACTCTTGGTGTGCTCCTCTACGAGATGCTGACAGGACTTCCCCCTTTCTACGACGAGAACACGAACGATATGTACCGCAAGATTTTGCAGGAACCCTTGACCTTCCCGAGCAGCGACATTGTTCCCCCGGCCGCCCGTGATCTCCTCACTCGTCTCCTCGACCGTGACCCTCATCGCCGACTTGGTGCCAATGGTGCCGCAGAAATCAAATCCCACCATTTTTTCGCTAACATTGACTGGCGCAAGCTGCTCCAGCGGAAGTATGAGCCCAGCTTCCGACCCAATGTGGTATGTGTGGATTCTCTTAACCTCGTTTCGAAAAAGAAAGGTCTTGTTAAATAATACCTGTCTAGGCCGATGCTCGCGACACGAAGAACTTTGATGAGGATTTCACTAGTGAACTTCCCAAAGATTCGGTCGTGGAAGGGTCTATGTTGTCCTCGACCCAGCAACAGCAATTCGAGGGATGGTCGTACAACCGTCCTGTTGCAGGCCTTGGGGACGCCGGTGGCAGTGTCAAGGATCCATCCTTTGCCAGCATCCCCGAGCATTAGGCCCTTTTGCTCGGGGTGAAGGCGCGGGCCTGCCTAGCCAACCATCTGCAGCTCCTGGTTCCACGATGAAAACCTTCTGCCCGGATTTGCAGTGTCATTTCACTGTTGCCTATGCATATCCTGCCACTTGCTCCAGACACTCGTTAATTTTCTGTTGTTCCCGGTTTTGGGGACACAAATCCCCAAACATTTTTCTGATTGGATTAGTATGTGGTAGTGATCTCAGTTTGAGCGAATTGTGTCCTTTCTCCATTTGTTTATCCTTGCATCCAAGATACAACCAGGCAGGACCCTACGCATTCATTTCTCACTTTACCGTGTCGCAAACGGCTTGTCTCTTTTCTTTCGTTTTTTTTTTTTAACCATATCGTGCTTCCACATATCTTTAGGTCTTCTTCCAGGATCTTGGCATGGAATGAAAGCGCCTACTTCGTTTCTGCCTACTGGATTATCCCTGCTTTCTTCATCTACAATCTGCTGGGCTGATTCGATCGGCTTCTCTCGCGAACCACTCGTTCGCTATTGAGAAGTAGTACATCTGGGCTGATTTACCAATCCCCATCTAGAGTGTCATCTCTGAACTCACCGTTTCGATTGTCATTTGTTGTGGTTTCTTTTTCTCCTTTACTTTCAATACGTCGGGGTTTCCGATTTCCCCAGGCGGGTTTCCGCACAGTCGGAGGGTTCAAGCAATCTGCGGAGGCAAAGGCATGGATGTTGATTGAATGGCTGGTTCATAGACCAACAATGAATTCTCATTTCATCCCTGAATTTAAGTCTATTTTTTTTTTTTTTTTTGTATAGCTAAGTATTCAGCTACCCAAAATCGGTCAACTGAAATAAATCAACAGACGGCCGCGCAGGACTCAATTATATATATGATGATCTTAAGTTCACGGACAGTTTTTGCCAGAGATCCCTTCAGAGAGCGTCAACCAACCCATACGATGGAAAACGTATATTGGACGAGTTGCAAGGATACCATCGAGATATTCCTCCTTGGATATCAAGAAATGAATGGTTCAAAAAAGTATGCCTGACACATGAGAAACCACCATTCCAGTTGAGGGGATGAACGAACTTTATTCGACATTTTGTCCCTGGCAAATCTGGCATTGCTGAAGCTCTTGACCAGTTGACCCTGTCGTTTCCAACCGCACAGGGTGGGAAGGACCAACGATGTGTCCAGAAGATGAATTGCGCTAGGCAGTGCACTTGTGACCAGGAATTGAAATGTGAGGAGAGGAGTGCAAGTAGGTACTACATCATAATAATTCTAATTGGAAAACAGATAGATATAGAAGTCAAAAGAGACGGAGCTGAAAACCCAGACACAGAAATAGAGTATACGCGCCCCCGAAGCAGAATTTTATAGCTGCGTATCAACATATCAAACACTGTGTGATGAAATTCATGGTCAACCAGGATTCTATCACATCCCAGCAAGGCACCCACATTATTCTGTAAACATTCATGCCCACATTAACACCTACCCAGACCTGATCTGCCGGGGTACTCATGCCTCCGCTTCTACCTCTTGTGAACCGTTGGTGTCAGGCTCAATGTCTTCTGCATCAACGTCAATCAGAGAACCGGATGATACCGGCTCAGCAACAATTCCCTCTTTCTCTAGGCGGATGTATTCATCCCATTCAGGGAAGAGATCATCATCCGCTTGGACGTCAGGTACGCCGGGAGGAACACCGATGAGCCGGGAAATCTTGGACTTTCCAGTCTGTTCCAGGGACTCCTTCCACTTGACGACAAGTTCGGGTGCTCGAGAAGGCTTGTATGTCTGAGCGAAGAGGACAGACTCGGCTAGGCGGTTAGTGCGGACGAGAAGATCAATGCAGCCATCGACGTCTCCGAGAGACCACAGTGTCGAGAAGGCTACGTTGTGAAGGCCGGCGTCAGCGGCTTGCTCAGCGAGCGTCTGTAAGCCCTCTTTGTTACCACTAGCAGTGTGCAGTAACAGGAGAGAGCCAACATCCTTGGCGTTGATGAAGCATTCTTGTGCCAGGGACAGGTTCCACCCTGATAAAGCGGCGTCACCAACAATTTTCCACTTATGTTCCACATTAGCCTCGCGAGCAATGTCAAGGGCAATTTCGAGGTTATTAAGAGCAAGGGCGAGATCGAAGCGGTGTTCCTGGTCAGTTGCGACGTCCAAAGCCATCTCCTTGTAGCCCTGGCCTTCAAGAAATCGGGCCACTTTGTTCATCTGGTCCTGAGGAATATCTTGAAGCAACTCTGCGGCAAGATCCATGTCGCCACGCAGAACAACTGTCTGGTACTCGACCATGCTGAGGGACAGGGCGAACGAGACGGCATTCACGTCCTTGTCGGCAATGTAGACTCGGCCATCGCGTGGCAGATATCCGAGGACATACATCGGCTGATCGAAGTGTGAGACAGTATACGTTTGATCACCAACAAGGTAGTTCAAACGGTTCGTGGAATTCGTGTAGATGAAGCAATCTCCAACCCATTGACCTGTCCTGACAGACTCGTTGACATCGGTAACGACTTCAAATGCAGACTCGACACCATCTTCGTCCGCTTCGCCGGCATTCAGGCCATTAACATAGTTCTCACGAGAGAATCTGAGAACGTAGAATGAATCATCACAGGCGAGGGTAACTAGCTCTCCGGACTCAGACCAATAGACCTATCAGTTTGTTAGATCGTAATCCTTCAACACACGATCAGGGACGTTCTTACAGATCTCGGCTCAACCTCAATCCGTCGAACCAGGTTTCCAGATTCCCAGTCGAACATACCAATACCTCCCTGTCCTTTGACACCAAGAAGAACGCCACCACTAAGACCTTCTGCCTGGAAGCCTACATCGAGGCCGCCACTCACTTCCTTGAAGTTCTTGAAAATTTTGACGCTTGTTGGCGATTCCCGGATAGCATAGTCATTGCTGTTGTCTTTCGAACCCCAGGCGAAATCCAGAGCTTGCCCGAAGGCTTTGTTCCGCCAGGCAAGAGCAGTATAGATGATATATTCGCCATCTCCGCACACAGAAACGAAACGGCCATTAGGTGAGTGGGTCAATGTCTGCGGATATACCTCGCATGACCCCAAGTCCTTCGTGGGCAAAGAGATCGGGGCCCCGTCCTTGATGCTTGCGTCACCACCCTTGATGACTGTGGAGACAACTTCATTGTGTCGTGCCCAGACTATCTTGCCGGACCCGTCCATCGAAACAGCTGGTTCTTCTCTGCCCATCTTCACAACCACAGCACCGTCATCAAATCCCAATGCAACGCCCTGCTTGCCGCGTTGGTATGATACACACCAAGCTCGTTCTAAGCCGTAGCTCAGAGACTGCTCCAGTCTGTATGTGTTTGCATGCCATATCTTGATAGTACCATCCTCAGAACCGGAGATGATGACGGGCAATTCGGGGTGGTAGCAGGCGAAGGAAACATTGCTCGTGTGCCCTTCTAGAGTCGCAATAAGTGCCTTGGTGGTGTAATCCCAGACCTTTACGGTCTTATCGTCTGAAGTGGTAAGGAGGTACGGTTTATCAGCTTGAGGGTAGTAATCGACATGGTTGACGCCTTTCGTTTCGTGAGCTTCAAGTGTGAAGTTGGCGTGCGGCGAACCCAAGCTCCAGATCTTGACGGTTCGATCCAAACAGGCGGAAGCAAAAGTATTTGTATCCTTAGGGTTGATAGCAAGGCCCATAACGTAATGGCTATGGCCCTCGTAGACTTGAACACACTTCCATCCTTTTTCCCAATCCCAGAGTTTGATCGTCATGTCATCGGAAGCTGTAAGCACGAATGGCTGGGTAGGATGTACTGCAATGGAGCGGATGTAGTCTGGGTGCGCCTCGAAGGAAGCAATCTTCTCGGAGGTGTTGTAATTGTAGACACGGAGTTGGAAATCGTCGGAACCGCAGACAATCCAATTTTTGCGGGCGATAAATCGCCCAGCTCGGACGGGGACATCGGCCAGTTCGAATGTTTTAATGATGGACTATAGAAGTACGAATTAGGTGTCGGTTGGGGAAGAGTCGCTTCGGCCAACAACTTACTTGGGTCTCATAAGACCAGATGTATACATGACCTGCATACGGGAATTAGCGTGTCGCACAGGCTGATGCTTTGAAACTTTCCACAAACCGCTGTATAATGTTGTCAAGATCTACCAAGCATTAGCATAGTATAACACCCCACGCTGTTGAGAAGATACTTACCCATGGTTCTGTAGGGTGAAAGTCAATGCCCTTCACTCGCTCGGAGCGGGCGAAGAGTTGCCTCTGAATGTAGTTCCATCAGTCAGCCAGAGGTTCAATCGCAGGGAAGGTACGCGACTATATATTTCGCCATATCCCTTCCGATATGCCGCCCGAGTTATAATCGTACCTTGATATCCAACCTCATGTTGTGTGGGGAAAAGGAGAATCGAGACTATGCGGCGTCCGGGAGGATCGATAGGAGGGGAACCAGGCACAGCCGTTCAACCAGCCCAGCCCGGAATTGCAGAGAGCTTCTTGTAGAAGCTGAAGCTGGCTAG
This sequence comes from Aspergillus ustus, assembly GCA_000812125.1. Lineage (NCBI taxonomy): Eukaryota > Fungi > Ascomycota > Eurotiomycetes > Eurotiales > Aspergillaceae > Aspergillus > Aspergillus ustus. The sequence goes on from JOMC01000114.1 coordinate 158,473, forward strand.
CAATTATGAACAATAAAAGAGAGAGCCTCCGAGAGGAACGGGCTTGCAGATGAGAAGAAGACTCCAGCGATGTGTCCACAAGGAGACGGCAATAATCCCGCCAGCTACCTGCACGGCACTAGTGATGCTCCTTCACCGCCTACGTTTCAGACCTCCATTATTACCTGGATCACAATTTACAAGTGATGGAGCAGCAATTCCCTCAAATTTGAGCTCTCTAGGCTTGCTTATAATATGGAGCCCACATTACAGTCATACCAACTGGGCGGACCCAATGTTTGTGAGATTATCATAAGTGGAACAGTATACAACGGGTAAAATAAGCCCTCAAGCCAGCCAGCAAACGAACAAGATCTATAGGAAAAGAGCATCTGAATATCATAACAAATATAATTGTCACAAATAGGTCCAGGCCGATGGACAATGTTGGCTAAAAAGTACAAGTAATCCGGGCTTCTATCAGTCTTCCACAACGAATGTTCTTTTACGACGTTTTGCGTTCGAAATAAGTCCACTGTCCGGGTCTAGGCTTCTCTTCGAGCTCCTCCCAACTGCAAGAATGTCAGAAATCCGGCATACTTCGATCAACAATCGGCAACAACTTACGCCTTGGACTTGTACAGCTCGTTGACCAGCTTCAGCTCGCCTTCGGCAACTTGGATGACCTCCTCAAGAAGACCAGCGCCAATTTGCTTCTCGATCTCAGAGACCCTGAAGTTACATTGTTAGCTTATCATTGCTCTTGGCCGTAGCTTTGTTCGCGCAACATACTGCTCAGCCTCGAGGGCAGGTTCGTTCTCCCACTTCATTTCTACGGTGTGGAAGTCTGACTCAACAGCACCCGAGGAGACGGATTCATCAATGGCTTGCTCCCACCGAGCTTGCTGCTCCGGGGTGCGAGCAGGGCCTTCTGTTGTCGCTTCCAACTTTTCTCCGTCCCACTCCTCTCCGCGAGGGTTGTCGCTACCATCATCGCGCTGAGCCCCAACATAGGTCCCATCGTCCAGGCGAAGAGCAGCGAATCGCTCTGGCTCGGCTCCGACCGTCTTCTTCACACGTTCCAACCAAGCTTCGTATCCGGGAGGCTTTGTCGACTCGATGATCTGTAGGCGGTGGCGGGTCAATGCCTCTGTGGACTGACGATAGGCAGAAGAGTCAGGGAAGGCCTTCAATTTCTCAAGTGTAGCTCTGTAGATATAGATCAGGGTGGGACGAGGGCTTGGGTGAGTGGTCAGGCCGGTCAAACCGGTTGGAGCGAAAGGCTCCAGATACCGGGCGGGCTTGACGCTCGCAAGCAACCGGAGCGTAGATCTCATGGTTATTAAGAGGCGGATAAATTAAAGACAAACAATTGGCTCCAATAAGGACTGAGGGCAAAGTCGCTTTCAGTCGGGATACAAGGAATCGGCACAGAGTTGAGGTTCCATCGGGACGCGGAGAAACTAACTTTCCAGAGCCTGAGGCAGCCACAGCCACTTCTTTCCGCGTCGATCAAAGGAGAGAAGCCTCATGCTGTTCTGTCCCTAACATTCACTCTCGTCTTTCGTCTTTTGTCTTGAGGGTGTGCGGGTGACTCCGCATATTTCTTGAGGTTACCGACCGTCCGCTCGATACTTGCACTCTTCAAGTGTGCTGAACTCGGCGCACACCCCGTCAACCGAGCCCCCGAAGACATTTGTCCAATGTGCCACTTGTGATTATCCAAGGTCTCCTTACTCACACTCTCGTTATCGTCATACTCATCGGGGCTTCGCGCCTTGACCTACAGCCAAGATGCGTTCGTCTTTGTTAGCATGGTCATTACTTTCGCTCTTCTCTCTCCCTATTCTCGCCACTCCCTCCGATCCATCTTTCCCGTCGAAACGTCTTGTAAAAAGAGCCGACTCAGATGACAAGGGCCCGGCGCCGACAATCTTCAATGGCGTTGAAGTGCCAACTATCACGGAATTGACCCCTGACAATTTTGAGGAAACGATCAAAGATGGTCACTGGTTCGCCGCCCTTTTTGATATGCACGCAGTTCTATTTTATGCGTCTCCCCTAACATGGCCGTAGGTTCATCAAACAGTACTCCCCGGTCTGTCCGCACTGCAAGGCAGTCGCTCCTACGTGGCAGACTCTTTACGAGTATTACTATGTAAGTATCGGTCGCTGCGCCAATGGTTTGAATTAGCTGACATGCGACAGACTTCGGATCCCCTCGCCTCCGCCTCCACCCAGTCGTCCAGCACCCAATCTTTAAACTCTTTCGAGAGCTTTTACAACTTTCACTTTGCGGCCATGAACTGTCTAGCCTATGCTGATTTGTGCAAGAAAATTGAGGTCCTCTACTTTCCGCAGTTTTCCTACTATCACAACGGGCAACAGGTTGAGGTGTATGACGGGAAGAAGGACATGGAAGGCTTTAGTGAATTTATCGAAGAGAAACTAGAAGCTATTCGCCCTGGGTCTCGTCCTGCGAAGGGTGTTGTTCTACCAAAACCAGGCGCCAAAAGTGTTGACACGAAGGCTGAGCCGGAGACTCCTGCTGCTAAGGACAAAGATCCTGAAGCTGGCACCAAGGCTGGCGAGAAGCACAACGAGCAAGCTGCGCAGTTGGATACCCAAAATCCTTCTACCGATACGGATTCCAAGCCGAAACCAAAAAAGCCGAAGACAAAGGCACCAGTCAACCCTCAAGGAATTTCCGTCCCTCTTACGGCGGAGAGTTTCCAGAAGCTTGTTACAACATCCGAAGAACCTTGGTTTATCAAATTTTATGCGCCTTGGTGCCACCACTGCCAGGCGCTTGCTCCTAACTGGGCACAACTCGGGAAGGAAATGCAGCACGTTCTCAACGTTGGCGAAGTGAACTGTGAGATTGAGCGTAGGCTATGCAAAGATGCTCGAGTCAACGCTTTCCCCACCATGTACTTCTTCCGCGGTACTGAGAAGGTTGAGTACGACGGCCTCCGTGGCCTCGGCGACCTTGTCAGTTACGCGAAGAAGGCGGTCGATATCGGATCGGGCGTCCAGGACGTTGATGCCGAGTCATTCAAGGCTCTGGAAGAGAAAGAAGAGGTTATTTTCCTATACTTCTACGACGATGCAACGAGCTCCGAAGATTTCGCAGCTTTGGACCGCCTTACCCTCCCATTGATTGGTCATGCAAGACTAGTGAAAACGGACAGCGCCGCTCTTGCCGAGAGATTTAAGATCTCTACTTGGCCGCGTCTTCTCGTGACTCGAAGCGGACGGGCCAATTACTATAGCCCGATTGCGCCGAGGGATATGAGGGACATCCGACAAATCCTTAACTGGATGTACACCGTCTGGCTACCCATTGTTCCTGAGCTGACCGCTTCCAATGCTCGCGATATCATGGACGGCAAGTTCGTAGTACTTGGGATTTTGAGCCGCAGCCGCGCCAATGAATTTGTCGAATCGAAACGTGAGCTAAAGAATGCGGCCCTTGAATGGATGGATAAACAAGTGCAGCTGTTCCAGTTGGAGAGACAAGAACTACGGGACTCAAAGCAGTTACGAATTGAAGAAGCTGAAGACCGGAACGACCAGCGTGCGCTGCGTGCAGCGAAGAATATGCACGTTTCGATTCGTGAGGACGACAAGAAGCAAGTGAAGTTTGCCTGGGTTGATGGTGACTTCTGGGAACGTTGGCTGAGGACCACTTATGGCATTGATGTGGGTAACGGAGAGCGTGTCATCATCAACGATCAGGACAACCGTCGCTATTGGGATACTTCTTCCAGCGGTGCATCCATCATGGCTTCCCGCACTTCGATTCTAGAGACCATCCCTCTTGTCATTGCCAGCCCACCGAAGCTGACCCCAAAGTCCACGATTGGCACCTTTGAGTCTTTCTTCTTCGTCTCACACTCGTTCATCACTGGCCATCCGATTCTCTTCGTTATCGTCCTCGTCTTGTCGATCCTAGGTGTGACCTATGCGGCCCGAGGGCGAGCTCTCAAGCGAGGAGTCCGTGGCGGGATCCTCGGCATTGCTGGCAATGCTCCCGGCTTCCTCCATCTCGACGGCAAGGAGGGGCTTCTTAACGGAGGCTCCACCGGCAAGGTGGACTGATGTGCAATGTAAGAACTGTACAGTTATGTTCATTGATTTTCCCTATTTAGGTCTTTCCTATCTTCTTCTGTCTGTTTTTGATAATATCGAAAGGAATAAGTATTTATTGAACGATAGCGATACAAATAAACATAATACACCATTTACTCTTTGTCCCGACCCATTAGATTAAAATAACAAGCAATTGCCCAGGTGGAACCTTGGAACATTTATACTTCGATGTTTTAGGTAAATCACGTGCTTATAATCTCGCAGCCGCTGATTGGCGCTCGGGCGGCAGAGTCTCCCGGTTTTCGTCGCGGACCGCTGAACCTCGATTCAAGGTTGTCTGACGTCCTCTGCTGGCAAGTTCCATTCTCACAGAAACCGCACAAAATGGTACGTATATCTAGCTATCCGTGGTAATATACTGTCAATCGCTAATGTTGGTGTCAATTCATTAGTTCTCCCAGACCCTCCGCCGCGCCGCAGCTCAGTCTGCCCGCTCTCCTCTTGCCGGAAGGTGAGGCTCTCAGAAGACTTGCCCCCCTACGCAATGTTTCCCACCATTTCACAAAATTCTCAACAATTTTCTGTACACTCTGTGTAGCCAGTGGCTGACTCGACTATAAACCACACACACATTTGCACCCGGATGCCCGAAAAGCAACGAAGACAAAGTCAGGAAAACAAGCTAATCCGGGCGTTTCAATCAGATACTCCGTCCCTGCCCACTTCGAGGGTATCACCACCAGCGCCGCCATCAAGGCGTAGGTCTCTTTCCGACTCCGAGGGCCATCCGGCAGTTTGCGGACAACCCAATGGCTCGACATGGACCGGCTAGCTAACTAGTCTTTCTTTTACAAACAGTGGTTCCATCGCCGCTACCTTTGGCGTCAGCGCCGGTGTCTTCGCCCTTTTCTTCTTCGGCGAGGTTCCCCGTGTCCGCAAGGATATCCTTCAGAAGCTCCCCTTCTTCGACACCTACCTTGACCGCACCATCGCCCCTGAGGACAACGTATGTTTTCTTTTCCCCTGGGGGAGGATGTATGTTTCTAGGAAGGGTGATTTGCTAACGGCTATATAGCCTTTCTAAACGGTTTCACCTTTGTCCGCTATCTTTTCGCGTTTCAGAACATCATACATTGCGGTTGTGGCATGGATAGATAGACGGTGAGGAGACCTGCTAGTGCTGTACTGTAGAATAGCAATGATATTTGTTGGCACATAGACTTCACTTACTGAGTTATTGCTTGATTACTGGTATATTTGACATTATAGACTTGCCTTCGAGTGCCGTAGATCGTTCGAAGGTACGTAGTTCAGATGCACCAGGGTGAGGCTAGCGCCTTTTATCTATGGGCTAGATGTCCAAAAACATACTTGGATTGACCCTTTGATAAAGCATATATATGGTAACTTTATATCGGGGTTTCCCGATAATGAAGTAATGTGGCTGCCTTCCGGTATGTAGTATGTGCCGGTGAGTAGTACGAAGTATATATAGAGCTGCCTAGGTCAAAACGGAGTTCTCTGCCACCACTAGATCGAATCAGGATATATTCCAGGCCTACGAAGTATACATAACATGCACATAGTCCTCTCAATCTCGGAACTCCTCGAACAAACCTTTCTACATAGTCTGCCGCCTCTGGAACACAATAGTCACCCGAGCGAACCCTGTCTGTCCAGAGGTCTCCTCTTCTTCCTCTCCCGCCAGCGCCCTGGCCAAACGGAAACTCAACAACAAGACCACCCACCAACATTTACTCACATTTAACCCACACCTCCGTACAATACACCCCTCATGTTTCTCCCCAATCCATCGGCACTGGCCGACGAGCGCGGATACCGGACCTAGGCATTGCGCGTATGTGGTTTGTAGCTTGGGATAATGGATTATCGTCCTGGTATAATACACATTGGCGCTATGGAGGTGTCAGCAGCTGGTGAGTGGGTTGGTAAAGGCGTGTGGTGTGGTGGTTGTTGAGTTGATCACTGCCAGGACTGCGCTAGAGGAGAGGGCACGGTACCCATTTGGCATTGAGAGATAATCAGAACCGACTACGAGGTTAAACAGCTGCATTGTGAGATCTCACGTTGTTGGAGTATGTTTAGATACCTTGTTCAGGAATAACCTGTTAACTGTAAGTGCTGTGTTCATTAAGCAAACAAATACTAGTATAAATATGCTTGTATCCTAGATTCTAGAGGAGCGAATGTACTAATTCTCCACCTCCCTCAAATCGAAAGCATCAGCAACCCTGTTATATATATCCTCAATATTGGTAGACTAAATATATTCCAGTCCAGAAGCCCTACTCATTCTATCCAAATCCTATTCGGCCTTTCAGACCTCGGATCAAACAGCTCACAACTCGGCAGTATGGTCACCTAGATGTGACGGAAATACTTCTAGACCAGCCTAATGCGACCCCGAATCTAGCTAGCTACATAAGGCGTCCCAATAGGACGACCTACCATAGCTTGCTACTACTCGAGTGGGTGGCGGAGGCCGGATTACATGATACTATTAAGGTTTTGTTAAAGAGGGGGTTTGTTAGCCCTAATGCAGGGGCCAGTGCTACGCTACTGTGGTGTGGTAGGCTGCGTACGCGGGCCAGCCAGATAGTTTTTCGCATGTTACTGGCCACAGGGAGGGTCAATGTAAACTTCGTGCATGAGAATAAGCTCCTGAAGCTGTTGAGCACCATGGGTTGGGCGGTTGTTAAATTGTTACCATTCGTGACCGCGGGTCAGAGGGCCAGTCGGCAAGGAAAAGAGCAGAGGGAGTGATCAGGATACTACTGAATGAAACAGATGTGAGACCAGAGCTCGATGATAGATTGGGCGATGTGATGAAGGTGCTATAGCATGCTGTATTGAATGCTCCAGCAGACATTGTGCAGTTACTCCTTGCAAGAGCGGAAGTTCACTGCCATAGCTTCGTGAGGGATGATCGCACATTGCTGCTATGGGCAGCATCGACTAGCTTGGCAGGCGCCGATCTCATGGGCTGCTCATGCCGGCAATGATCAGGCTGTTCAAACGTTGCTCGAACAGGGTGCGGATGTACATGCAAAAGACAACACGGGAATAGGCGCCCATCTGTATCTCGCTGCTGTAGTAGACGCAGAGAATTTGGTCTGCCTCATCGCCAGCCACCTAACTTCAACTACTTGCTAGGCAACGATAGACGAGCTCTTGGAGTCACTGTGGCCTCTTGCTCGTTATAGCTCTCTATTAATATTGGAGGTGTTGCTTCGCGCTGGAGCGGACCCCACCCATCGAAATGCAGAGGGCCAGACTTCTCTGTCCTTAGTAGCGATGTACGGAAATGGATCAACCGTCAGCTTCATATTGCAACACAACAACGCCGACGTCAACACGCGAGGCAACCATGGCTCCACGCCATTGTTATATACCGTCCGTACCGAATCTGCGGCTGTCGTGGACCTGTTGCTCCCGGATCCTCGAGTTGACGTCAACATCCAATACATACAGTCTCAAACGGGCCGTGCTCTCTCAAACAGGATTGGAGGTCATGATTGACTGGGTGGCTAATGAAGACGCAAAACTATAACGGTACTAGCAATGTCAAGATTCTAGCGTCCTTACTCACCCGTCGAACCGGAGAGTAAGCTTCTTGAGGACTTTCTACTTCTTCCCATCGGATAAAGGTGTAATCTTGTTTTCAACGTCTTGCTAGATCGCTGGCAGAACCGTCTTACAATCAACGAAGGCATCCTTTAAGGCAACAGCATAGGGTGGGCCGGCGATTATGAAGCGCCTGGTTGACAATTCCGCTGCCCCTACTATTACCGAAGGAGTTCTTGCTGCCACCGCAGGAAGTAAGAAGGAAGGAATAGCTGTTGTTCAGCCCTTATCGATCACTGCGAAGCACATACCATCACAGAAGTCGTCATCAAGGCAGTCGCTGGCGATCTCTTGTATGGGCATCATGTCCTGCTGCTTCCCCTTGCACAAATATGATTCCGCAGTCCCTGATAGCGCCGTGGAAGTTGCGAAAGCGAATAGAGGGCATTGGGCTGACGCCATTTTTAGCAATTTTTGAGAGAGACAAGCAGGTCATCATATGAATCTGGATGACGAGTTTGGATAGCACAATGTCAAAAAAGTAAGATGCCAAAGCAAACCCTAGGGTCACAATAGTTTTAACGCAAACCCAATCGCAAATACCCCTTCCATCTCCGGGTGTGCGAGATCTGACTTTGTTCAATGGTTGCCCAGGGTGTAGATCAATTTCGTCCACCCGTACATTTGGTATCGAGTCTCAAGAGTTGGTCAAGTGGGATGATTCTAGGATCAAAAAACGGGTATACGCAAGTGACATTATTGCCGAATTGACTAAATGATAAAGTCGTTCCTAAAGATAAAAAGACCCACAAAGGCATATCGCACGGGACGAACAGTTAGCGCTTTGGCGATGAGCTTCTCGATGTATTTGGTGAAGTGTCCGCTGGGGCATCTGCCGTCTGCCCTTCGCTAATACCAACAATAACATTACCGTGAATAGCATGCTCCACATTAACCTTCGGGCCCTGGAACCACTTGTGGGCATCGACCACCCACCAGATGCTGACTGCAAGCATCGGCGCTCCCCAGACCAGGCATGTCCAGTTCATCAAATCCGGTGTCAAATCCGAGCCCGTGTCAGCAGGTAGGCAAAGTATCGGTACCATCAAGAGTACGAATCCCACACCAAGGCCACCGATCCACGGACCAAAAGGGCCCAAGTGCCATGGGCCTTTGCGGAAGCGATTGCCAACAAAGAATACACGAATAGCGATGGGAATAGCGAAAGCGACAAATTGCGCAATAGCGCCGATAGAGAAAAGAGCACCAATTGCAGTATCACCGGCAAACAACAAGAGGCACATAAGAATTCCGACAATAGCGTTGAGAATGACGGCATTTACCGGTGTTTTGGTGGTGCTATTTACCATTTTCCAGTATTTCGAGAGCGGGAAGCAGTCATCGCGGGCGTAAGCATATGTGACTCGGGAGGCCGCCACCATGCAGCCCTGGCCCATGGAAAAGCCGCAGATGATTGTCAGTGACAAGATTGCAAGCGCTGCTCTGCGCGACATAACCTGGAAGAGGTACGACGCCCAAGGCTGTCCCAAGTCCGAGTTCAAAACAGCATCTATGTCTACCACGGTGTAGGCAACAACAAGCTGCAGGAACCAACCCATGAGACCTCCAACACCAGATGTCATGACAATAGCACGCGGCGAGGCAATGTTTGCGTTGGAGCACTCCTCGCTAAGGTGAAAAGGAGAGTCATATCCGGACATGGTCCAAATCACTCCCACAAAAGTCATGAGCACAGCAACTCCATCAGGGTAGTCGGTCATGTTGGTGATTGTTCCCCATACATCCTTCGACGGTGTGAATTTAGGCGAGTTTGTAGTCCCCGCAGGAATGGCAATTATGACTGCAACTAGCGCAAACATATTGAAGGTCGATCCCCATGAGTTGAAATGGGCAACCCATTTTGTTGGCATGCTGCTAATACCAGCGTGAAGTATCATGATGAACGTGGTCAGAAGAAAAGTCTGCCATTGCGTGGGAACATAGCCTGGATTCTGGATAGATCCAGCGGCGAGAATCATGGCGGCGAGAGCGTAGTCGACTGATGGAGCTGCAGTAATCTGGCCGATCCAATTAGACCAACCGGTTATCCATGCCGCATAAGGGCCGTAACCTGGAGGCGCAAGCACGGCAGCGGCATAGTACAACCCTCCACTAGTTCAGTCAGTACGACTTGAAACGCGTGACAGGATATTTGACCTACCTCGTGGGCATTGCGGAGCAGAGCTCAGCCATGGACATGGCAACGCACTGAATGAAGATCATAGCTATAATCCAGCCCCAGACCATACCAGCGGTCCCTGCGTATCCCATTCCTAAGCAGCCGTGTCAGCCCTAGGAACTGTCGAGGTATCCGCCAGTCAAGAACACGAACCATAGTATATTGTGCTTGCAAAAGATGGAAGAAGGCCGAGAACAGCAAAACTGACACAGAATGTAGTCCATAGTGAGAACTCCCGCTTGAACTCCTGTTTGTACCCAAGGGCTGTGATGACCCGCTCATCGGCGTCCATGGAATCATCGAATTGAGGGATGTCTCCGTTGGGCAGCACGGAGGTAACAGGATCATGGTCGGCATCGTCGTAGACCGGTGGAGTCGAAGTGGCAGTTGCCTTTCCTGAGAGCGACATTGTTGGTAGGGTAGTCGCGGTCGCGCTTTCACTCGAAATACTAGTATGAACTTGAACGAACTTGAACCCTCAGGTACCACTAGCCGCGGCCTTGAGTGGCGGAACCGATATTTCAAGGGATGGTAAAGAAGAACTCAAGGTAGCACCGACTGCATGTTATATATGCAGTCAGCACGGGACCGCGCATCCTTGGTGTCAATGGCGGAGACGCCGATAGGACGAGACAATTCATGATCATCTCGGTGATAATCAAGAATCCAGATATCTGACTGCAGGGGCACCTGGGCGATATGGAAACTAACTACTACAAGCACCCCGCTCGTCAAGTTCGCGGCAAGGCTTGCATTTCACTTTCCCCAAGTAGGCAGGTTCAGGCGGAGGTTGGGGACGTGCTCAGGGAAAGCTTTGATGGTTATCTGGAGGCGAGTTTGCGGATGATAAGAAGAGAGATAAGAGTATGCATATGTCAAGTCATGGAATTCAGAAACGATTGGGTCGAAGCGCTTGGTCCAGACACCAATTGCGGTGGTCTTTGATTCATAACTTGCAACTAGAATTATTGACGGTTGATGGGATGGAAGATCCCAGTTGTAGAGTTACTCCGGGAGGGTCAGGTGAGCCTTGAAGCTGCAGAAGTACACAGTGCCAAGGCCCCCCTCCCTATCAAAAGGCTCAACCTGGGGTAAACGTGACCTTCCAACGGACACTCTGTCGCCGGCAACATTCATGCACCTTTTCTGGTGCCGCTCGCTCGAATCCCGAGCTCCACTACCAAGATTAGCGAGAAAAGCCAAGTTCTCCCCTTCATGCCGAACATATTCCACCTCGCAGTCTGACGAGTGGCTGGACACCGTTGAAGGACAACCGCGTGACCTCTTCAAGTATACAAGCGGACGCTGGCTCTGGGATGAAGAAGAGCGGCTTCAGGAGAGATATCGCGTCTTTAATATTCGTAAGCTGCAAAATGTCGCTACAAAGGCGGCCTCATGTGGGCCGTGTGTTAAGTTAGAGAAGATGCGCGAAGGATTACACGACAAGACTTTCAAGCTCACCATGGCTGACGGGAAAAAACTGATCGCCCGAATTCCCTATAGAAATGTTGGGCCGTCTTCCCTCGCAACGGCATCGAAGGTGGCAACTCTAGAATTCGTGAGCGATACCTATTCCAACCAAAGAGACGCAGAAACTAACAACGCCCAGTTAAGGACTATCGTTCGCCTTCCAGTCCCACAAGTCCTGGCCTGGAATGCAGCAGTTGACTACACTAACCCTGTCGGTGCCGAGTACGTTATCATGGAGCTACCACCGGATGACAATCTCGCGGATGTTTGGACTAAGACGTCTCTTGAGGTCAAGAAACAGACGGTCAAGGATATCGTTGAGATCCAGCGGAAGCTGCTGTCAATGAAATTCCTCGGGTACGTGCACTCACTTCTACTCAGAGTGTATTTAACTCTATCAGGTACGGATGCCTTTTCTTCACGAAAGACGCTCCACCAGGTTCTCGTCCTGTCACAATCACCGGATCCAGCTTGTCAAGCGAAACCCGGCAGAGAGTCGCAAAGCGATTCTCAATTGGGCCCATGGTCACACCTGATTACTGGCGTGGCGAGCGAGCCAAGTTACAGGTCGATCGCGGACCATGTATGTCGTCCCCGTCCCCTTCACAGATTATGCTGATTGTAGTACAGGAGTAAATGCGTTGAAGTATATTGAGGCCCCTGCACATCGAGAGATAGCCTGGATCAGTAATCACGGACGATATCTTCCCCGTAATCATCCATCAATTCTCTGGCGCAAACAATATGCACGCGAATATCATGTCGAAATTCTTAAGAAGTACCTAGCTGCTGCGCCGTTTCTCCTCCCAAAGGATGAAAGCTTTCTGGCGTCCTATCTATGGCATAGGGACTTTGACCTTACAAATATGTTTGTTGATAAACAGGGCCACATCACGAGTATTATCGACTGGCCGAACACATATACGCGTCCCCTATATTTTGAGAAAAACATTGCACCGCCCTTTATTCACCCTTCGGATGAGCCTGGCTATACCTTGCTATCGGCTGATGAGCTCACGAAACTTAGCACAGCTGGGAGATTAGATCTTATAGATAGGCACACCAACGCGCTACTATTACATACCTTTGACAGGCTTACAAAGGAAAGGAACTCATTGTTCGCGAGAATGTTGATTCATCCCCACAGGGACACAAGAAGACTGCCGTTCTGCTATGCAGGCGATCTCTGGGATCGGGATATCTTTGATATGTCCCTGGCCTTACAGTCCGTACGAGAGTAAGTGAAGAGTACCCATATCGCTAATGTATGTTTGAAACTAAAGTTTGCAAAGGCACTGGAAAGAAATGGTACGCAAGGCCGGGTGCCCTATTGGCCGTCCCGAGACCGATCTGGATAAAGTTGTCAAGGACCGGGAACAATTAGTGCGCTTCTGGGAATCCGCATCAGGTGTTCTAACCAAGGATGGCTGGACGTCTAATGAAGACTACACTTTGGCCCAACTCCTTCTAGAGGACCTGCGCCGTATTTCTGCAGGGAAGACGAAGTGGTGGCAATGGATCTAAGCCTCCCGATACCTACTCTCAGTGTATGTCAGCTTGACTAAATATGTGTCATGAAACCTAATCAGCCATGAATCATCGCATGTTGAAAGCCCGAAACCTGACCCCGTCACCAAACGGATGTTAAAGGCTTAAGTCGTGAGCTTTGATGTCAGGAATGCATACAATGTAAACTCGAAACTGATCCTTGAGATCGAAGAATCCCATTGGGCCTTACCCAATATACTCTTTTCTCCTTCACATCAGAAATCATGCCATTCTCCCGGACGTCTTCGATACCCCGTAATAGCAAGTTGACTTTAGGTACTCTGTTATCTCTGTGTCAACTCGTATATAACCAGAGTGCACCTCCTTCCGCGCAGACCATTTACCGGTCATCCCGACACCAACATCTCTGCAAGGCAAACAAGCACACAATACAGTGACTCGGTCTACCGATCTGGAACGCTGACCACTCAGAATCCGAAGAAGATCGACAAGAATCCTTAGTGGGTGAATCGTACAGCTCACATGCATAGTCATTGCATTGCGTCTGGACCTCTCCACTGACATACGTCAATTCAATCTCACTCACAGTAAAGCCCAAGTTTGATCCATGATCCCTGAGAAAACAAATCTTGTTGACGCTGAAATGCAGTAGCACTCGTTCCTGCGATGCGGAGGGGGTTTCTGTAGAAGATCTGGACGATGCCCCAGGCTGCCAGGCTGCCAGCGGCGACATCTCAAATCTTACCTATGTTTACATTACAACCCTGGGACAGTCGGAAGGCTATTGTATACATATGCTTTTGCCTCCTGCGGAACGAACCTACTGTTTAACCTTGAAAGTTGAAAATATCTAACTAAACCTTCAAAAAATCCAGGTACCCCGGCTCAGGGCAAGGTTTTCGTGCCCTCCCCGTTGATGGACTCGCCACAGTGCCTGTTCTTCACTCTAGATACAATAACAATGCAATGCATCGTCATATCACACCGCATCAAAAGAAAAAAAAAAAAAAGTTCGCCTTAGAAATCGTCAATCAATTACTACCGGAGTTTGTCGGTTCGTCGCTGATCTATAGTAGACTCCTCGCCTGCGGAGCCTATATATAGATTCTTCAGATATAGAGGCGCTTTTTTGCTTTTCCCTCTCCCAAATCCCAATATTAGGGTCCAGCAAAAGTACTGATTTTGCTTTTTGATCTGGCATCATATCTATGGAAAGGACTGAAATCATGGGTCGGAGTCGATGTTTGCCTTCTGCTGATTTTTATATCTATAAAAGGCACCCTTGTGCAAACGAGTCTGCATATTTAGTCTGAGAGGGCAGACACCAAGACAACCTATCTACACAGTTTCTCGAATTTTACGCATCCTGTAAGAAAATATAGTTACCTAACCCCTATTCCCGATTCCTCGATCCAGGACTCATCGAAGCTCAAACAAGAGGCCCGAAAATATCACATCCCAAAGCCACACGAGTTAAAGATGCGAGCTCCGGGCTCCCGTCTCAGCATCTGCCCCGAGAACAAGGCTATCCCAGGCCCATAGTGCTAACTTAGATAGTCTTCGAAGCCCAGGCTCCAGCTTCTCCCAGAATAATGGATCTCCCCCCACATGGACGGCCGTTTCATGGACTCGGAAGAGGCCGCCTTGCACCGCCGAATCTAACAATAGTTCTAGTCTTGCCGCTATGGAGTAACTGGTACTATATTATTCTTGCTCTACATATGAAACAGGGACCAGGCACCACTACTGCACAGCGTACTCCTTGCCCCATTTCGGGAAGCAAATGTCGGTAGATACCGAAAGTATATGAGGGGGTCTCACAATGTTCTTCCCATTATTGTGATGGCTTGCGCAGCTAGAATCTGTCGGCTTGGGCATCCAGTTCCCACTCTATGCAGGGACGAGGTCAAGCATTATATTTAAGCGTATGATTGTGCATAGCTCCTGGTTGGCTACTCTGAGGGCCCATTTCTGAGGCTGGCGGGTCGATACTTTAAGATGCTTGGGAGATAGAGGCTGAGGGGTAGTTCCAACTTCAGCTTACCCAGGGAGGCTTGATGTCCATTTGGGGGAACCTCGGGGGAAATGGAGGCCTAAAGTAAAGAGCTACCCCTCGTTGACCAGTGTGATGTTCCCCTCCAAAGCAGGGGTTGATTGAGAGGTTGCGTACTCCGTACCCAGGGTTGGTCGGCGCTGTCTCCTGACCTCCTAGCCCCTGATCCTTCTTTGAAGTTACGGTGTACTACTACTACATATCTACTAGAGGTTTAATCCCGGGTGCCGGTCCGGTCTGATAATTTGCGCAGGAGCTGGGGGGGAAACGAGGAATAGGGGCGTTGGTCATGAATGCGAATAAGCCGCGTACTCCATGCTCAGCCACGAGGGTCAAAGTGACCGAAACCAAAACAATCATTGATGATCGGACGCTTTGAGGGCTCATTGATTCGGAGTAGTTTCTCGCTGCTACCAGCATAGACTAAACCTTGTCCTTTCAGAATCAACGTTCTACAACAACAACAACAACGGTGAACGGAGCTCCGATCAAATAAGATGCAGATGGAGTATGCGTTCAATCATGCGCGTAATATGACATGCGCATTAGTTATTTTTATATCGGATGGTCTTATACACCAGTCTCAGAATCTTTAGACGGCTCAAGATCTAGACTCCGTGATATGATTAATGGAGGCGAAGGTTTCACTAACGTGGCTGGCAAATCAGAAGTTGCGGAACATATCAGCCTG
Source organism: Aspergillus ustus (assembly GCA_000812125.1). Classification (NCBI taxonomy): domain Eukaryota; kingdom Fungi; phylum Ascomycota; class Eurotiomycetes; order Eurotiales; family Aspergillaceae; genus Aspergillus; species Aspergillus ustus. The sequence continues at coordinate 174,091 of JOMC01000114.1, forward strand.
ATGGTGGGAAAGGTCTTCGTTATGCAAGATTCGAGCATTCGATAAGAACCTGGAGCGCTTTGTTCAATCTCCGTGCGACTTCGTGTGCATTGACACTGGAAGGGCGTCACATCACAGTCACACCAATCGTGAAATGAGTTTGCAAAAGTGTCCAGCTCAACGAATTCTGGCTCAGACCACGCTCGCGCCTCAGTGCATGCAGATGAGGTGTGTGGCGGCGGAGGCAACAATCTGATTGGCTTCCAGCTCTCCTGAAACTGAGTGAACCAGACTTGGCTTCGGTCTCCCTCCGGCCAAGCCCGGAAACACGTCCCTGGTAGGGCAACTTGGGCAAAAGTGCCGAGGCAAGGATTGATCCTGGCGCTCCTGTACGCTGATTCGCTGGACCGGCTTTAGCGGGAGAGAAGGCGATCTGCAAGCTTGAGGCAGGTCTTGCAGGATTTGAAGGTACCAGGCAGCCCATACCAAAGGAGGTAGGTGGGAGGGGGATGGCGGATGTCTCCGGTAGCAGCGAAGGGGAGAAGGAAACCCTCCGATATCGACCTTTGCCAGCCACTGTCTTTCTTATCCTCTGCCACGTATGAGACTCAATTGAATTTGTCATTGGCAACTCTGTTAAACAGCGACCAAGTTACTTTGGGACGAGTTGAATGACGCACTAAGTCGATAATTGGCCCAAGTCCATTTCGCAGACAGACGTGTACTATCTACTGCACAGTGCAGAGCGTGATAAAGGTCCGGGGTCAAGCTTCAAGATGATTCTAATCATGATCCACACGGACAATTCTTCACGCTGCAGAGTGGGAACCTGAGAGCTTCCCCCTGGACCCGTATCGTTTCCTGCTGTTGTTTTGAAAGCGATGATCCGTTAAGCGCGCAACAGGAGCACAACGTACGACGTGATGACAGAAGGAACACCGCCAGGGTGGAAGTCTTCCGTGGAATTTTCCATGGGCGGGCCTGCGGCTTCTGGAGTGGAGACCAGGTGCCGTGATCGGACCGCCACATTGGGCGAGTTGCAGGGGATGAGAGGCCAGCTTTGCTGGTCAAGTTTGAGAGTTTAGGACTAATCCACGCTAGTGTTCCTTGGGCGACTCCAACGTGAAGACCACAGAGTTTAGAGGGGCGGTTCCTTGGGACTATTCGCGCAAGTGGCAAGTAGGGCGAGATTCTGCAGAACTGGACGCCAAATTTTTGAACGATCGGAGATAAATTCTCGAAGGATGAGATTGGAAATGGAATTCCATCAGCAAAGTTCTCCGTATGACCGCAAGCCGTGACAACCCGAGTCTCCTGCTGGGGAAACCTTCCCTTTCGGGACAATGCTTTCCGCCCTCTGCCGCAAGGTCGCAGTCGGTTTCTGTTTCGCAATAGTCCTGTCTGTCAACTCAATTATCAATTGGTCTCTGCGACTCCTGATTCAGTTCGATTGATGCCGTGTGTACGTGCCGTGGCATGAATGCGTGATATCAACTCTCCAGAGCAGATCACCTGCAATTTGAGCCCACTGCACCCGCCGAGCCGTGGTCAAGGTCCACTATCGAAACGGGAGAAGCTCAGCGAAGTCAGCTTGGAATTTCCTGGTGGAGCATAGCCGCCAACTCTGTTTTTACTTGGGAGACCAGTCAGCGACTCAGCGCGTCGTCTCGGGACCCAAGTGCAGCAGAAATTGTGACGTGCAAGCAGGGAAGATTTATCAACACTTGGTAGGTCAATTTTATCAAAGGCGGATGTCGCAGATAAAAGTGCGTGGCAGCATCATTATTGCCAAGTAGACTGGATTCTGCCACAACCCGTCATTAAACAGAGTATGGTTTAAGCAGCGACCAGTAAAGACTAGTCCTGACGGCAAGTGGTTAGACAATTCAAGGTTTGGCGCTTTTAGCGATCGAAATGAAGGGTGTGTGCGAGGAATGCGAGGAAATCCCTTCCGTTTGCGGGTCTCTGGGATCGGTCGTGCCAATATCGTCAGTTTCGTGTCGTCGAAGCGTGGTATACACTGATATATATTCCGAGTGAAGGAGGGAATCGGCTGGAGCGATCCTGCATGCGAGCCGTTATGCTGGTGTGACAAGGAGCTGATATCGGCAAGACTCAAATTAGAGGGGTGCGTCATTATTTCGACCTTCTTTGCTAATATATTTCATGGCTGGCGAGAAATAGCATCCAAGATACTAGACGGCAGAACAAGAGATCCGCGAATTATAGATTTCATCCACAGCAAATTAAGCTTATTGAGGATGTATCCACAGCATCCATTCGAGGCATGCATCCTGGTACCTGGATCTCCAGATTGATCCTGCCGTGGAGTTAAGTGGGCATGTTAACATGCTTCAGTTCCTCACCTTCAGGTTCTCTCCACTCCCCACGGATAATATCTCTGATAAGGTTGTCAACCCCTACCTAAAGATGTGGAAATGTGGATGTGCCATGAGGCGTGATGGACCAATATTCGGTCAGCGGGGACTGTAAACTGCGGAGAAACGGTGCATGAATCCGTCGCCTTACGGGATGGCGGATGGGGTTGAAGGATTCTGCAGTATGCACTGGCGTCTTGAATATACAGCACCGGCTTCTGGCGGCGGTTGGAACTTGAATAGCCGAGAAATAAGACATCGCTCTGCTTCAGCCTGCGGCCTGGCCTGGAGACAATTCAACCTAACGACCAAGGCCACTCGGAAGCGCGACTGCTGCTGCGCACCCTGGTGCCCATGTCATCCCACTTTGTTATTGCATGGATGTGAAGGGCCAATGAGGATTTTTGCTCCCATCCTTCGTGATCTTGGGCCTGGCAAAATGGTGATGACGACGGGAGTTTCTGGACTGAACTGTTTCAAAATTCGACGCCTCCGCCTGAGCGTACGTTGTAGATACGATTGCTCCGATTCCGGTTGCATTATTATTACGAGTGGTACAAATCACGGGCCAGGAAGGATTCTCGATTCCAAGGTTGACTTTTGCTATTGCTGGATGCGGGAAGCATAGTTGAAGTATCATGACCGTCTTCGGCACACGTCCGACATTTTCCAGCCACCTCACCTGTGAGAAGTCACGATGATTCGGGGAATCGGAGTGCTCACTCCAAGTCGAGGGAAGCGCGTCCTTCAAGGTTGGAGAGAGATTAATGAAGCCAAATAAAATTGACCAACCAAGAAGATAGTAGGAGCCTAGTTGCGGTAGACCGCTTGGAGTCGTCTACACATTTTTCCCCTGTTTGCCGCTGCTGCCAACCAAATTCCATTTTCCGGGCAATATTCGGAATTGGTTCGTTCCAGCATGTTGGCTTTTGCGCCAGCTTTGCCATTTTCTGGTTTAGTTTGGAGCGAGGATTCTTCGGCTTGGATCGTAAGTTATTATTGTGTTCTTCAAAACTGACCATCTCGACACTTGGGGGTGCAAATCGGATGAGCAAAGTAGAGCACACGCTCACAAGACACTGCGAGCAATAATCCGAAAAATCAGCAGCGCAACAAAGAACGCGAGCAGAGTTCATTTGAATCTGCTTCGGCTTAGGCCTGGCAGTCGGGAACCGGGTGAGGCACGAATCAGGTCAACGGCACCAAGGACAGTCCCAAACGTTGAGTGAATAATCAAATCACCATCAGCTTCCCATCATCATCATCATACCTGACCTCGAAGAGGTTTGGAAATAATAATAAAAATAATAAAAATTCATGTCTTTTTGCCTCCCCGAGTTACGATCGTCACCGCTCGATCTTCCAGTGAGTCGGATTTCATCTCTTGTCCGCTCTTTCCTTCTCTTCTCCCCTCTCTTCTTCTCATCTTTCCTCTGTACTTTTTTCTCTGGTTCTCTGCCCGTCCCCTAACCTTTCTGCTCCGCCGCCCTCCGTCGTGTCTTCGCCTCCCCTCCATTCCCGTGGGCGTCCCAGCCGGCTTTCCTTGGGTTGCTCTCCCTGCCAAAATTTGTCTTATTTCCTTTTTCTATTTTTCTAAATTTTTTTTTTTTTTGCAAAAAAAAAAAAAAAAATAGAAAATATCTCTTTTGAGACGAGCTCTCATTTCTTTTTCCCTTCCCACCCCCCGTTTCCTCTTCCTCTTCTTGATCTCCGCACCTATACGCGCCTGTCCCTGGCTAGATTCGCACCATCAAACAATTCATCCTAGTCAATCTCACGCATTGTTGACGCGAAGCAGAAATTGGCTAGCAATCTTCCTTGACTGCTGGTGTGTGCGAGACCCACTTACACGCCGCCGGCTTTTCCTGGTGGATCAGAACCGTCTTCTGTTTTGACAACGTGCGGATAAAAAGAAGTTCCCACACGCAGATTTCCTGGTGGGTGACCGTGGGGACCTCAGATTAAGCATCTCAACCTGTCCTGACTTTCTTCTTTCCAGTGGAGTCGGCCTTTGATTCTGTACAACCATAACGTCGCTTTTGAACGAGTGTCTTCGAGTGTCAACCTCGCTGCTTCAGGTGTATTGCAGTCATTACAGCCTCTCCCCAGCCTGTCGTTTTCGTCGTTCTGTTTTGAACTAAGAGCAGTCGTGTCTGAAGGCGTGAACCAGTTGAAGAAGGAAAAATTCGACGAAAGGGAACCCTCGAGACAAGAGAAGACAATCCAGGAAAAAAGAAAAAAAACTGCTCGAGGACGCGATCAGTCACAGCGCATTGAGTTGGCAACTTTCTACTCGCGCCTGAAGCAAGACATACACAGTGACAGAGTTTTCCGATTTGCGATCAATGATCGAGATACCGTGAAAACTCTTCCCGTTCGCGTATCCTAAGTCCCTGTCACCTCTTCTCCATCACTTCCCCTGCCATAAAACCTTCTCCGCCTCAAGATGGACCCGAGAAACCACCCTTCCCGACCCCCGTCCACCAGCTTACCCCAGGGCTCCACGCCTCTTTCATCTGCGCCCATCTCGAGCATGCCGATGCCTCAGTACACGATGCAGCCTCAATACCCGGTTTCTCAGCCGCATACTCTACCTCCTCTACAGCCTCATCATAGCCAGTCTCCTGCTCCCCACTCTTACATGGCACAGCCGCCCTACCGGCCGGAGATGAACAGGTATCCCCCATCAACTCACGATGTTTACGCGTCCTCGGCTGCGCCGATCATGCCTCACACTACCGTGGGCAGCTTGCCCCCGTCGTCGTTCCTCTCGCATCCCAACCCCCAGGCGCAACCTCAGCAGTCGCCGCATTATCCTCCCCCTCACGGTGTGCTCCCACCTGCGTCAAGCGCTCAGACATACCCACAGCCAATTGCCCCGGCGCCTCCGCGGGACCGCCAATTCAACGGTCTTCCCTCGGGCGCGTTCAGCTTCTCAGATGGCAAGCCTCAGCCATGGATGAATGGCGACCCAGCTGCTGGTGCGAACGGTGCCGCCGCGTATGCCGCGAAAGACGCTCCCAGGACCCAAGTTGTTGGATCTCAGGGCCGACGCGGTATTCTCCCGAGCGTGCCGGGACGCGCAACTCCAGTCACGAACGGCGTTAATGGCACAGCCAAAAACACCACCATCCCAGCCAAAGATGCAGATGGGAAATTCCCCTGCCCGCATTGTAACAAGACTTATCTTCACGCCAAACATTTGAAGCGCCATCTGCTACGCCGTGAGTATTCGTCAGTGCCATATTATATAATGTTTACTAAGCGTTTCGCATGATAGACACTGGTGATCGCCCATACATGTGTGTTCTTTGCAAGGACACTTTCTCGCGCAGTGATATTTTGAAGCGCCATTTCCAAAAATGTTCAATCAGACGCGGCAACCCGACCGGCGCAACTCACTTGTCGCACCCCAACGCGCATGTCAGGAAGTCTCAACAACAAGCTGCGGCGAATCCTGCAAAGCCTGTTCAGGATGAAGTCAGTAGTACCGCCCCGCCTCCCAATGGCATCCCGGGCACGACCTACGGCGAGGGAGCCGTCAACGGCAATGGACTGGCTCCGGCCCGGCCAGGGTATACGGATCACCAGACTCTGGGCTTCCCGATGTCGTCAGTCAACGGTATGGGCCGTAGTCAGCCTGACGACGGTTTTTCCGCTGGTCGACAACATCAGGGAGCCCCATGGCCAGCAGCTCCTAAGCAGAGCCCGTATCTCGTGCAGCCGGGCGCTGATCCCTCTAGCCAGCACCTGGATGTTAACCGTACTTCCATTGAGCAGGTAAAACAGCCGGTTGTTCAAGACGCGAAACGCCCCGTGATGCCTGGACAGCCCGGCCACCCCGGCCACCCCGGCGAGCTTGACTGGACCACCATGTTCCAGCCCGGAACTCACGAGCAACCCATGTACCCAGTATTCCCTCAGTCCATGCCCGCTGGCCAGGAGCCCATTCACGCTCACATCGATGCTGAACGCAAGTTTTACCCAGCCACTACCGCCGGCGCCCAGGAAGGGGGAATGAACGGTTTGTACTTGGCTTCGACTATGAGTGGCGATGGTAAGTAACAATATCCGCCGCCTTATATCATGGCCATATGGCCCGTTACTAACGGTCCCGCCTCCAGGCACTGTTCAGCCTGCTAGACAATAGATGTGGGTCGCAAGTTGATGCCTGAGAGTCCGCTACGTATCGCTCCGGTTGGCTGTGCATGATCCAACAATAACCTCATGCGGCACGATTTCTTCCGAGCCTTGCATCCTGAATTTCAAATACCTTAGCTCTGGATGATGGGACCGACCCCACGGGGTGATACGGGGCTTACTTTCAGCACTGCGACATACGGCGATTCAGTTACGAAAACGATTTCTCTATCTACGGGTCATCTGGTCAAAGTCGTTTCTTTCTTGTTTTGTCATAAAAATTTCCAGCATTATCCATCGGCAAGTGCAGTATTTATGAGTGGCCGATGGTATGGGGTGTGGTTTTTACTCGGCGTCCAACAATAGACTCGGGCATGTTCTTGTGTTTGCGGTTATGGTTTCATTCGTTTTCTCTCTTCCAACGCGGCCCAAAGAATCCATTTGCAGGAGGCTCCTGTCAACTTCAATTCTGATTCACATGTCTCTTTACAACCTTTGGTGGAAAACCCAGGGCGTGCGCGACGACTGAGCTTGTTCAAATTTGTTTGCATACCGTGACGGCCGTTCCGATCCGAATCTCCTTTCCGAGCCAAAACGATGTAAGTTGGTCTGTATCCTCTGGTGGGCCACGGCGCTTGTGAACCCGGTGTGCGGTGATGTTTGTCATTTTATACAATATTGCTTGTGTTGTTTCTTACATGCCTGGTATTTTTGTACCTTTATCATACGGTTTTCTGTCTATCCTTCTGCTTTTGAAGGGAGCTCGACATATTTCTTCAGCAACGAGATTCTCATACGTCTTGCGGCCGGGGGCTGGAGCGGACATGCCGACTGTTTGCCTTTCTCAGTTTCGAACAGGAAGGTTTCTGCAGAGGCGGCTGTTTGCTCTTGCCATCAAGGCTCCCCTGGTCGGCTCCAGAAATTTCATACGTCGGTTGTTTGATTAGATCTCTGCGCTGTGTTCGTGTTTCATTTTACGGTCCTGCTGTTTGCACGGGTTTACCGACAGGACTCGAATGGGGGGAAAACCTAGGGGCCAAAAGCTAGATTATAGACCGAAATCGAGAGAACAAGAAATGCATTATAGAGACCCTGTCATACGATCCTCACGTCGACTATAATAATACTTAGTAATGTTGGAGAGTACCCTTTTGCCCGGGACCCGAGAATTCCCACCCATAGCCGGCTGTTTGCTTAACAACCCCTCTCAAAAGGGTCCATTCGGAAGATTATCTGCATAATCATGAACTCAGCGACACCATAAATACCAGAATTGGATCTTCCCCTCCTTACAGTCACTATGAACCTCGCATTGTGGGTTGGAGCCAACGTGGGGGTCCTCAGACGTCACCACCAGCACAACGATATCAGCATTTCCTGATTGGCTGCCACGGGTCGACGCTCGGAGAATTCAGGATAAGTTTTACAACCTCAAGAATCCGACGCTTGAAGTCATCGCCTGCCTACTCTATACTCCTATCCTCGCCATCTTTTCTGTACCTTCTCGCTTCATTCCAACTGCCACAGATTGCGCTTGGCAGTTGCCCCCTCAATACTACTCGCACCTATCGCCCCACTGCGAACCCCGACGGTACTCTACTTCAGGTCCTTGGTGAGCAAGCGAGACCCCTGATCGAACAGCACCACCACCCACTTCGGCTTCAAACACCAACTTTCCAAGACCCATATCCTCTCATCTCCCCTCGAGAGCGCCGAGTAGCTGCATCTGCTCATTATGTCGACAAACCGGCCCTTCCTGGCGAACTTCCTAGCCGCCTTCCGCGCCCAGTCAACCTACAAAGCATCAACCGCCGGCTCGCAATCCGCCACGAGCTCGTCTTCGCTCTCCCCATCCCAGATTTCCCAGGGCGCACGAGCAATAGCAACAAAAGCAGCCTCAGCAGCTCCATCATCATCATCTCCATCCTCATCCTCCACCTCCAACACGACAAACGCACAATCCTCGGCTGAGGCTTCAACGCACCACTACCATCATCACCACCACCAGCCCTCAAGACCACACTCGCACACCCGCTCCCCGCTAAGCCAACCACAACATTCCGCGGCGCCAGAGGCTTCTCCACCGCCGACTTCTTCCTCAACCCCGATCCCTATAGCTAACAGCCGGCCGGACCGCCAGCGTCGTGGAAGCGATAGCTCCAGCGGGTCAGGCGGGTTCCGCGATGCCTTGGGCCCAGAGAAATGGTATATCGGCGGCCGGACAGCGGCTGGAGAGGAGAGGTTCTACCGGCTCGGTATGGTGACCAAGGGTGGGGGTCGATTGGGAGGGAGTGGAAGGGTAGGAAGCATTGATCAGCTGAGTCTGTGATATGTACCCTTGTGCTGTCTCTCTTCCACCCTTTCTCTGTTCCTCTGGTTTCTTTTCTCTTCATGAAATGATCCATAAAAATTGAAGTACATTTGTGACTCAGCAACCTGGACTTGGCGTTATAATTGGGCATTTTGGGCGGCGTTGGGGCTATCGTTTCGATCAATATCGGGGCTTCTTTTTCTGATGCATTGGGGGGTATATATGACTATTCCTCGATCCGTCCGTCTCTTTTGTTCTTCACTTGTGTCTCCATACGTGTTTGAATGGACTGCTTTCTTGTTTGTGTCTTCTGCTTTTGGAAGCAAACAAAAGAACATACAGTGCAGTGTATATGAGAACTTTGATTCCAAAATTTTGACTTGTAAGTCATATTCATTCTTTGATGAATACTTTGTGTGTTTCACGTACGAATCAGAAACTATGTAGATGGAATGCACGTTCCAATCTTCTAAAGCAACATATAACACTGGCTCTAGTCATACACCATCCTGAGGGGAGGAACCCAAAAGCCTCTCCGTCTCCCCTTGCCCTTGCCCTTGCCCTCCACCAAACGGCCCCCCATTCTTCCTAGTATCCTTCCTCCACCAAAACCAAGAACTACGCAGAGACTTTTCACCGAGGAACAACATCCCCCATGCAGTCACAAAGCTCAAAACCCCCAAGGAAACAGCCATAACCCGCCACCCAAACCTCCACTCCACAAACCCACCCCACAATGAGCCTAGGAACATACCTAGGAACTGCGCCATCGTCTGAATGCCGAAGGCTTGCGCTACCCCGCCCCCACCGGCGCTTGCACCTACTCCAGTGCAGTTCCTGCATCTTTTTATCTTCGGACTAGGGCTGACTGGGACAGGATGCTCGTTCTGGTATTCGATTGCGGTCGGATGGGGAGAGTGTTGCGGCTGCATAGCATCAAGCACATCCTGTGTCTCGACGTAGAGTGCTGGTGTGCCCAGGTTGATCAAGAGGCCGATTACGGTCAGGAGGGTAAGAAGGAGGGCGATATGGGTTGGTTTGTTGGCGGAGACTATGGAGAGCGAGGCGAGTGGTACTGGGAGGAGGATGAATGAGGTGAAAGTCACAATGCGCGTGCCATGTTTATCAGATATGTAGCCTTTTTTCACTTGTTAGAATTGGGGTCTTGGTTGGACACTAAGAAAGATAGATGGGGTAAAGTACCGAAGAATGGCTCGAAGAGGGCTGTTAGAGCAGAGGGGAGGAAGGCCATTCCTGCGCCTAGCGGTGTCCAGTTGAAGTGGGATTCGACAAAGATGGGTATCGTCTGGAAGAGATGGTTAGTGTTGAAGAGTTTGGTTACTAGGGCTTTAGGGGGACGTACAGCATCGAATGCGGAGAAGAGGAGGCCTTGGACGAGGAGCCCAAATGAGGAAAGGACAACTCGGGGCTGTTTGGCGATTTGGAGGAGAGTTGGCTGAGCCTGTAATGGCTCATCGCTGCCTTCATGTGCATTCCCACACTCACATTCGATTGCAGTCTCGGTTTCGGTGCCGATATCGCTGCCTGTCGTTGGTGTCTCCGCAAAGGTCTGATACCCACCGTTCGCGCGGATGGTTATAGAGGAGGCAGAAGATGACGGTGCCGTCGGCGGAGATCCAAACGACCTCCCTATTTTGGTCTTCTTCGGACGAATAGTTGCAGACGAAGCAGACGACGACTGCTCCGCAGAATCAAGCCCCACCCATCTCGCCGCGACCTTTTTCTCAACAACCAAGACACGCATAATCAAATCGAGACCAACAAGGGCGAACGACATCCCAAAAACAGCATCGTAACCCGCCTTGTCATAAACAACCCCACCTAGGAGTGGACCGAGCAGGAATCCTAGCGCAATAGCTGAGCCCTGGTACCCGATCGTCTGCCCTAGATTATCAAGGGGTACAGAGTCTGTCAAGAGAGCAAGCCCCGCGACAGCAACCATGGCCGTTGCGCCGCCTTGCAGGAGGCGCGCGATGACGAATGTGGCTGTTGATCTGGCGGCCCAGAGGATACCCATTGAGGCACCTAGGAAGATGAGGCCCAGAACATAGGGCAGACGACGTGTGGGAGCAACGTCTACGATGTATCCGAATACTGGACAGCAGATGAACGCGGTAGCGGCTTCGCACATGAGGAGGACGCTGACCCAGTACTCTCCTGGTCCCATTTAGTATTCATAGAGAAGCCATTGGGGTTCTGACGCACGGTCTTTGTACGGTACGTCTGCGCGTTCGACTAGTGCTGTTGGCAAAATAGGAACAACCTATAAATCAGCCGAGATCTATAGTTTGCGATTGGTATTCTTACCATGGCGTAGAGAAAGTAGTCCTAAATGGGTTTGTCAGAGAATCAAGCAATACATTTCCTATGGGTACGCACAGTAAACGATGATATCCAGACCGTTGCTACGATGAAGACGGTTGAGGACCGATATCGAAGTAGCCACGGAGGGCCATCTCGGTGTATCCACTGCATTGTATACCAATGTACCCAATATGAATCTTGAAGTCAAGGATGGAGGACTGAAGAAGTAGATACGCAGGGGAAAAAAGCGAGGCTAGGATTTTTAACTAGGCTTGTACATTCTTCGGTCTAGCGCAGTTGTCAAGCATCAAATGTGGATACATTTTTCCCTGTGAGAAATACATATGACGTTGGGGACAGCCGATAAGATTCCCGCGGCGCGGCGGGCTGACCTAAATTCCCCGCACCTTCTTCTAAACACCTCCTCTCCTCTCCTCTCGAAGCTCATTATTTTGCTTCTTTCCCAGCGATTGATGACAATGCCCTCTCCCCACATCAAGTACATGCGACAATGCCTCTCCCTAGCTGAGAAATCCCCTCCGCGCCCCACAAACTTCCGTGTCGGAGCCGTCCTCCTCTCGCGCCAAGAAAGCGATCTCTACTTTGAACACGATGAGATTCTCTCCACAGGCTATACAATGGAACTAGAGGGAAACACACACGCAGAGCAGTGCTGTCTCTCGAACTACGCCTCCACGCATTCCGTTCCGGACGATCAAATAGCCTCCGCCCTCCCCGATACCCCGGGTCGCAAATTAATTCTCTACGTAACTATGGAGCCGTGTGGGAAACGACTGTCAGGGAACCTACCATGCGTACAGCGGATAATTCAGACGAGAGATGGTGGGCGGAGGGGCATTCAAAAGGTTTACTTCGGGGTCAAGGAGCCTCAGACCTTTGTGGGGGAGTCGGAGGGGTGTAGGATGTTGACGAAGGCAGGGATTGAGTGGGGCGTTGTGCAGGGGTTGGAGAGGGAGATTTTGACTGTTGCGACGGCGGGACATGAGAATCGAGAGGGGGAGGTCAAGGAGGCGTTGAAGCATGTTGAGACGAACTTGGATGATATCAGCGATGAGGAACAGCAGAGGCAGGATCAGATCAAGAGGAATCCTAAAAAGAGAGTGATGGAGACAAGGCAATGATTTGTGTAGATGCACGCATGTATATAGAGCCAATAATGACTATACATATATCTGCGAATTGCTCGCTTCAATCTCGCGCTCCCTACGGAGTGTGCTTTAGCTGGCTTCTCATACAACAGGGCTGAACTCTCACCCCTGGGCGGAGTAAGTCGCCTCCGACAGACCCCAGAAGTGACACGGCAGCTGGAAGGACCTGAATCAGGAGCAGGGACGGCTCAGACGGCCGCAGATGTCGTTTGAGCAGGGAATATCCATGAGTTGGTGATACTGAACCCTTGTCCATTGCAAAGTGCCTCTATGTAAAGACATGTTGTGCCTCTCCAGGGGCGGATGCGGAGTGGTTGTCCTTGCAGGTAACGTCGTCGTCCTCCGAGTCCGCATATTTCCAAAGATAATGAGACGGCCTTCGTAAATACAAGCCTCAGCTTACCTTGCATATCAATGCAGGATACCAGCCTGTCAGGTCAGGATTAAAGAGGATCGTCCTCCTTTGTTCTTTAAGACGTCTCCACTGATGAACATTGTGGCTTTCCAATCCAGAGTAAATAATGCGTGATGCTTCCCCTCATGCTAACGCCGTCCGGAAATTCAGGAGAGACCTTTTATTCGCCCCTGACCATCTCATGCAAACGGAATGCGTGATCGTTGGAATGCTGCGGAAAGCCTAGACCGTCCGGGGTGTCTCTGAAGCCCTGAACGACAGGTATTTCAGGGAGTATCAGTATCCATCCCAAAGTGCAGCCGCAGACCCGCACAGGAGCGGGAGGAGTGTGGTCGCTTTGATATGTATAAGATCAATAATAACGACGCATAAACCCGGGATTTGCGACGGAGAATACGGAGGCGTTTAAAAGGACCAGAAGGCGAGAGCCGAGTCGGTGCGGAGGGCTGATAAGATAAAAGCTGGGAGGTTGCGGCCGGCAAAGAGCTGCGGGCTTCGGAGCCCGCCGATACATCTTCATCAGGCCATCCTCACAGTTTTCCTATCCGTGGATTATTAAAAGCGGAGATCTGCTCGAGGAGCTCTTATTTTTCTACCAACTATCTCATAGTTTCTTCTCCTCTTACTCCGCACACACTCCGTAACCTCCTCCGCCACCATGTCTACTGTTGCTGCCGCCCGCTATGGTAAGGATAATGTCCGGGTCTACAAAGTCCACCGCGACGAGAAGACCGGCGTCCAGACCGTTGTTGAGATGACCGTCTGCGTGCTCCTTGAGGGAGAGATTGACACCTCGTAAGCTTTTGCCATCTCATCAAGCCCTAGTACCCGAGCTAAACGATGTCATCGCAGCTACACTAAGGCCGATAACAGTGTGATTGTCGCAACCGACTCAATCAAGAACACCATCTACATTCTCGCCAAGCAGAACCCTGTCACACCCCCTGAGCTCTTCGGCTCCATCATCGGCACCCACTTCATCAACAAGTACCCCCATATCCACGTCGCGCACACCAACATCATCACCCACCGCTGGACCCGCCTCGCCGTTGACGGCAAGCCGCACCCGCACTCGTTCATCCGCGACAGCGAGGAAACCCGCAACGTACAGGTCGATGTCACCGAGGGTGCGGGCATCGACATCAAGTCCACTATCAACAAGCTCACTGTGCTCAAGAGCACTGGTTCCCAGTTCTGGGGCTTCGTCCGCGACGAGTACACCACCCTCCCCGAAGTCTGGGATCGCATCATGAGCACGGACGTTGAGGCGAATTGGCAGTGGAAGCGGTTCGCCGGGCTTGAGGACGTTCGCGCCGTTGTGCCCAAGTTCGATGACACATGGGAGGCTGCTAGGAACATCACCCTCAAGACTTTTGCCGAGGACAACAGTGCCAGCGTCCAAGCGACTATGTACAAGATGGCCGGGCAGATTCTGGCGCACCAGCCGCTGGTTGAGACCGTCGAGTACTCTCTCCCGAACAAACACTACTTTGAGCTTGGTATGATTGACAATCACCCCTTTCGATTAGGAACTGTGACTGACTAATGGCTTAGATCTCAACTGGCACAAGGGTATCAAGAACACTGGCAAGGACGCCGAGGTGTACGTTCCCCAATCCGGGCCCAACGGTCTGATCAAGTGCACGGTTGGCCGAAAAGACGCTCTGTCGAAGGCCAAGGCCAAGCTATAGATATAGAGATACCACATTTGATTGATAACTATACTGCAAACTACACGGAGTTGGCCGGCAATTTTTGTTTATAGCGGGATAAGGAATATCATTGATTCTATCATACAGCAGCCCACAGTAGCATAGCACAAGGTAGCACAATGTAGAAGGCAACCGTGTTAAGGGTCTTGAAAACCCAATCCCGGCTTTTTGAAAAGACTAAGACAAAACTCCCACCCATGCGTTAGAAAGTTATCATAAAGTAATACACATAGAAATACAGTATAATGCCGCTGGTATCTAGTCGAGCAATCAAACCAAAAACAAGTAGACCCGAGTCTACCCACTTATTGAACCTTGACTTTCTTGAAAGCTTCCTTCACCTCTGGCCGGTCGAGGATACTCGACTCCGCTTCAGCGGTGGCTTCGGCCTTGGGAGCTCCGATCCGGACGATATTCTCCTTGTACGGGTGGTCGAGGCCCTCGAATGCTAAACCCATATGTCAGCAATTCATACTCCTCCAGTAAATTTCTTCCAAAAAGGAGCACGAACTCTTCAACCGCGCCAATCGCTTGTCCCTTAATCGGTTCTTCGGCAGCATGCCGCGCACAGCGCGTCGGAGAACCTCACCGCCGCCCCATTTCTCGAACATCTTGTCCATGGTCATCGAGCGCAGACTACCGGGCCGGGTGTTGTGGGTGTAGTACTTCTTCTGGAAGCGCTTTTTGCCTGTCGTGCGGAGGTCGTGGCAGCCGACGGCGACGACGTAGTCGCCGCAGTCCGTCGAGGGGTCATAGATCGGCTTGTTCTTGCCCATGAGGATAAGGGCGATTGATGAGGCGAGACGACCGAGGGTGCGGCCGTCAGTGCCAACGTCGACGTGGTGCCATGTTCGCGAAAAGGCGAGACGGGACTGATAATGTTGTTAGCATTGTACTTTTTTCATGGGATTTAATGGCAGGCATATTGAAATAGTGATGAAAATAGCAGGAGCAATATATACCTTTCCAACTGTTCCCGACATCTTGAACGTTGTCGCAAGAGATCCAGATCCGTATCAACAACGACAAGCCTGCGACTCGACTGCTCAGACCCAAACCGAAGTTCTCCCTCCTCTCCGGATGAACCCCGGCGCCGAAACTGCTCAGCGGAAACCGACGGTCCACGTGACTAAAAGACAAGCCCTACCAGCCAGAGCCTAAAACAGTCTAGTGCCTACACTAAGCGAAGTCACCCGCACGGATTATTGTGTCCCCATCGATCAATCTCGAAGAAAGCGAACGAAGTGTGCAAGACGTCGACGACAACTTCATCCCACCAAATCCACCACCCCCCGGCACACTCCCTTTCGACACCGACAAGGGCCATACATTCATCATGGCTTCCGTCCCGAGTGTGCAATGCTTCGGCAAGAAGAAGACGGGTGAGTTTTTGAGATCCCATCCAGGAAGGACTTTTCGGATGCCGGTTGGATATCTGGTGTTTTTGTGGGCTTGAGTGCTGATCGCATTGGGGTTATTTAGCTACCGCTGTCGCCCACTGCAAGGTATGAGAAGATTTTTATCTGCTTCGGCTCGCTGTCAACGTTCTCGATTTTTATTCCTGGATCTGGTTATGCGCGGAGTGTGTGGGCTCGACATGGCTGCGAGGATGGTTTTGTTGAAATTGGAGCTCGGGACAAGAACACGGCAAGGAAGAGATGGGAAATGGAAGAAGGGGCAAGAAACGATTTTGTTCTACAACACCCCATCGCACGCTAGAGGAGAATCGCACGCAGAAAACCGCGCTCGACCTGGATCCTGATCCCCGACAACAACCACACTGCACAATGCACAACACTATAAGAGAAGAAGGATCGCTAACGAGGAAAACAGCAAGGCAAGGGTCTCATCAAGGTCAACGGCCAGCCCCTCTCCCTGGTCCAGCCTGAGATCCTCCGCTTCAAGGTATGCAGCACCAACTACAACGCACTGCGTTTGGTACAGATAAGAACCCACCTGATTAACACTCGGAAAAAAAGGTCTACGAGCCCGTCCTCATCGTCGGTGCCGACAAATTCGCCGGCGTCGATATCCGCGTCCGCGTCTCCGGTGGTGGTCACACCTCCCAGGTCTACGCCATCCGCCAGGCCATCGCCAAGTCCCTCGTCGCCTACTACCAGAAGTACGTTGACGAGCACTCCAAGAACCAGCTGAAGCAGGCTTTCGTCCAGTACGACCGCACACTCCTCGTCGCCGACAACCGCCGCGCGGAGCCCAAGAAGTTCGGTGGTCGCGGTGCCCGCGCCAGGTACCAGAAGTCCTACCGTTAAACGTCTCCTTTCTCAACAAAAAGAAAGTTACGTTTGCGGGTGTGGATCGGCTTGGTTTCTGGTGTCTTTTCTTTTTACCGTTTTTTCTTCTCTCTTATTATAAAAGAATATCATTTTCATGATGCGACGACCTGTCTTGTGTATGGGCTTGCTCAAAAGGAAAAAATAAAGAGAGGAAAATGGAAGGAAGGAGACTGGTGTTCTGGGTTTCCTGGGACGTGAGGGCCCGCTGAGCAATCTGAGGGGCTTTTTATGTACGACCTCTGGTTGTTACAGTGGGGGTGGAATAATGGTGCAATACTGGCTCTGTCTCGACTGGATTTAGTATAGGCCAGCAATCTGAAATATCACCCAATTTCCGTTTTTCTTCAACATTGTTCGAACCTGCTTTAGGCGTCTTGGTGGTAGGATACCTATTACCGGGTAATATAAGGCCCACCAGTACGCTAACCTACTGTCTACGTTGTCCAATGCGATGTGCTTATGGCAGGACACCGTCTTTCATACACTCAACTTGTAATAAAGTACAATGTTAACGTACATGATGGTCTGACCCACTCAAACTGGTACTAGCCCTTCAAATGTGAGGTCCCGGCGTTGGATTCTTAGAATATCTGCAACAATCTCTCCTAAGTCCTATTAAACTGTAGATATTGGAATAAGAACGGTTTGGTAAAAGAGACACCTGGGGCAGTCGCTGAAATGCTGAGAAGATAGCCGCAACACTCATAAAACGGGTGAAAACGACGGGAAGAGGAATGGCCGTTAAGAGGATTATGGAGATACAAAGTGTCATCTGATAAAAAGTTAAGCTGATACGCTGTTGTCTGTCCAGCAGACACCGCCATCAAGCCCAGAGCTTAATCTGAGAAGGGGATCTTCGCTTTCTTCATCATCTGAGCTCTCCATGGAAAGAAGATGGAATCTATTCGGTAATGGGGCGGGCTTCTTTGCAGGCGCCAGAGTTTCTCTCTTTGGACCAGTAGGGATCTTCATGAACGGCTCTGCGCATTCATCGGGAGAAAATGCAATCTTCATGCCTTTGTAAGTAAGGCGAGACATCATGCAGGAACGCGCAAATAGAGCGTTATGGACAGAATTGGTCTGAATGTACGCATTGCCATTCTTGAACTTCACATAAATCACAATCAGATTGTGGATATGTTCGAGGTCCCTTCTGATAAGCCCTTCGGTGATGTTAGGGTTCGCATTGTAGATGACTAGATTGCGGGTAGCTCCGTTGACGATCTTGGCTCGAACAAACGGTGGAAGGTAAAATTGGCGATCATTCCACAGAACTTCTGCCTATTGGTGCACTGTGAGGACTCGCTAGTATATCTGCTGGAGTAGATTGTACCTACTTTTTTCTCGGCCACGTAGAAACCGTATGTTCGCGTATGGTCGAGGAAGTTCTGGGCAGCAATTTCGTCGACAAAGGAAACACTCGCCGTATGATCTTTGGCCCAAAGATAGATATGTAGAACTGCGCCTCCCTTGACGGAATCGATAATGTCTCTATGAGTAACCCGGTCCGGCAAGCCGCGAATGAGTACGGTGCGTTGCTCGGCCTGAGGTGAAGATGATTCGGTGCTCTGTGACGACTCACCGTAGTCATCCCTGTCGTCGCTTCGGGAGTCTGCCAGGGTACCTTCATCCTCGTCGAGTTCGCTTGAAAGGTCAGGATTGCTATTATGAACTTTCACGGCGCGTGCTTCTGGATATCGGTGTGTGGGAGAGACTTGGTTTTTAGGTGTCTGTCCCATGCCATTCCGAGGAGCATCGGTTGAGGGTTGTGGTTCACCATGTATGATCAACTAAGAAGTTTAGCAAGTGAGAGCTAAACTGTAGGCAAGAATGTACTTACATCAAGGGTTTGTTGAGACAGCCCTCCACTCAAAAGTGATTCTTTCAGCTTGACTGTTTCATCCTTTTAGTGACTGGCCACGAAGGTCAAAGAAATGGCCAGTTGACTAAATCCGAAAGCAGAAACATACCGAAATGGGAAGCAGTCTCGACCTGGTAACTCAGTGTCAGCACAGAACGATCCTAGTATCACATGCTCATGGAAGGAGCTCTCACGAGACGGCGGTATTCTGTGGTGGAGATGGTAACAGTGTCCGAGGTCGAAAGCTTATTCTGACATTGCTGGTAAGTAGAAAATTTCGGATTTGACATGTATAGGTAAAGCCACTCACAGCACTTGGCCTGTTCAAACACAACTGTGAGTAGTCGTCCATCTCAAAAGTAGGTGGAGGATCGATGCCGGGGTAGCTCGAAGCCCCCGATGACAACAAAATAATTGAGAAGCCTAAAAAGATAGAGAAAACCACTTACCTCCGGAATAAAGGCTGTGCGGGATGATTTTCGGGCCCAACAAAGGATGACATTGCGGACATCTAGTTGTAGTGAGCTTGGTTAGTGAAATTGGGATGATCCACACGGCTATCAACAGGTCGCGAGATAACGAGGCAAAGATAGGGGCGAATAGTAGGGAGGATAAAGGCGAAGACGAAGGCGAAAGCGAGAGAACACTAAGGGGCACTTACTATAGGCAAAGGATCGGTCGCTACGAGCGCCGACAGGGACATAGACAGATGTGAACAAGAAGGGGTTGCTGAGCAGAACTTAGTAAAGGAAGAAGGACTCGAGCAGCACCCCACGTTTGGAAGATTGGCGCTGCAACTGCGATCGACAACCCAAGGGCAGCAGCTTCGAGCTTTGCTTTTTCTGCTCCGTCGCTTCTTTCCTTCTCCGGCTTACTTCCAACACCCGATCTTCACTTGCTTTAGAGTCCTGTCTCCACCAGCCGATCTACGGATCTGGTATTCACGGCAGATGAGAACAGCAACATACAGTACACCATGAGCACATGGCGAAGGCGCAAACCCCTCCTGTTCCTCTCCGCAAATTCAATGGAAGAGGACCCATGGGCCCGCTGTTTGTGATACGGTCATCAGCTGCCAGGGTAATGGTGTGACCAGCAATGGATAATCACTTCATAACCGCCGCTGTGGCGTCACAAGTCAGAGCGACAAACACAAGGCTGAGTGATGGTCGTTTTGGCTCTCCCTGGCGATTCGCCCATCCATCATCTCAAGATGTCGAGTGACTACTTGCTAGCGCCGACCTTGGGCGGATCGACGAATGAGTGTTCTTGTTATGCTTATCTAGTCTACTAACGCCCGCCATGCCTAGGTACATGATCCGATTTAACCTCTTTCGAGAGCTATCAACCAGCCAATCAGCCTGTGTTTCGAGTAATCGCTGAGGCTCACTCCACACTGCGCCCATTGGAGCTTCAAAAAAATAAGAAGCTGGGCCGCTAACCAGAATTAATGGGCACAATGTTAACTGGACCTTCTCTTGTTGGTCCCTTCTACAGCCGCTAGAAGCACGCCATTGTCGGCTCGACAATCGTGATCCGCACCCGCGGAATTTGTGTTTACCATCTCCAGGTCTCGACTCTTTTGGAGTGCGAATGAATCCTCCTCACATGTCAGCGAGTCTAGCCAGCAAATTGCGCTAGGATTGACTGGACCGTGGTTGCCAGTCTGGGTTTGGCTCTGCATAGAGCCAAGTCTCGACGTGAATCATCCATTAGCATTGTCAGAACTAGCCTCTCTGACAGGATTCGCATTATTATCTCCCTCAACTTCATCTCGCATCTCCGTCGTCGTGGCCGTCGGCGTCGGAGGTAGCCCCTGTGCGCCATTGTCCTCCCGCGCTGTCTGAGCAGGCCTTGTGCCTTCTACTCGTGCCCGTCTCCTCATTCGCACTGCCTGCACAGCATTGACAGCAATTTGTGTTGCAAATATGGCTAGGAAAAGGCCAAGCACCAGGGTCTGGGATAGGTATGTTTCGGCACCTTCTGGTGCCACTAATCCAGGCTCCCCAAAGTGATTTATTGCCCCACTGGGTCCAAATGATACCGAGACGGACATGGAAAACGGGCTGAAGGATGTGACCACACCGGAAGATCGCGAGAAGTCCACCCCCGACCCAATGAGTAAGGATATGGCGGAAAAGATGAAGAGAGGGACGGCTAGTCATAAGACAGCAGATAAAGGCGGACGTGTACGAGAGAACCTAAGAGAACATGAGGTGATGAATGTCTAAAGACCAGCCTGATTGCTTGCTCTCGACTTGGGGGAGTGTCAGTTGTACATACCATGGTCGAGACTCTAGCCTCTTTATCCATCGTGCGGTGACCTTCAGCCTCTGTCTGACCGTGGTTGATGATAACAAGGCATATTTCTCTTCATCCCATATAGGTAGGATGGTGGCGAGCCACCAGGGAAACAACGCGGGGTCGGTAGGCAAAGCCCCATATGCCAAGAGGACGCGAGGGTGTAGCCAGGGGGCTGCCTGCCTACGTTCCTTTAGCACAAAGTCGAGCGCGAACTGGAACAACTGCTGCGTTGACATAGACTCCAATGATCTCTCTGGAGAATCGGTCATTGATGATGTAGTTTCGAGCGCAGCGGACGTCTCTCTGAATTCTTGGGCCTCCTCTTCGGATATTGAAACATCGTCAACCCGCTGGATTTTACCCACATGATAACCATCCACAAGCTCCCAGCTAACGACCCGGAAGCGTGACATCCCGGTGGCAATAACAAGGCTCCTCCCATCAGGAAGCAGTTCATATCGGTCAACCACCAGGACTGTCCCGTATCGCAAGAAAGGGGCCCGCCCTAGACCCTGTTGGTGCCGACCTCGTCGGTTAGGCATGACCATGCCGAATTTCCTGCTTCTGCTCTCCATGACCCGTTGTATCATGAGCCGATATCGAGGCTCAAATATATGCAAGGCCATTGGCATTGTGGGAAACGAGAGCGAAGTCACGAACAGCGGGATCTTTCCTTCGGTGCTTGCGTCAGTATCCGAGCCCAGCTCTGCTCGTCGGGAAGCCACTGTCTCCGGAAAATAGACTTGAATGAGGTCTGAAAGCCGCTTGTTAATCCTTTCCGATCGAACCGACGTAGCCATGTTCAATTTTCGTCGGCAAATTGGGCAGAGATTACTGTGGCTTAGGGCCATAGCCACGCAACTCCGACAGAAGGTATGACCACAAGGAGTTGTTAATGGGTCGAGTATCAAAGAATAACATACTTGACAGTCCACTTCACCGCGCACGGCCACTTTGAGCGTTTCAAATGCGCGTTCGTATTGGATACGGTTTGCCTGCACAGGAGGATAGTACCGGACATTAGATATATCATACCCTAGTCGACCTGATCTGACCAAATCATAGGCGCCACTTAGCATAGCCGTGCCGATAGCCGCGTTCTTGATCTCCGCCGAAGTCGAATCCATCCACTCGACTGTAGTAGTTCCAGAATCTTCGCCGACCATGTTTCGCCTTGGATCCAGAACCTCCTGAAGGACGTCGATCAACTTCGTCAATGTCACATCCACCCCACAATCTCCAAGGCAATGATCCGCGCCGCAATCCTCCCTCTCCCAGTAGCACGTAAAGCCCTGCCTCCGCTCCTCACTTGCCGGATACGAAACCCCTGTCCGTGGCCGCACTGGCGGAAGACACGATCGGCACAGCGTGTTGCCGCACGGAAGGCGCAACGGCGTATGGAATGGGCGCGAGCATCGCGAGCATTGAATCAATCGGACAACCTCATGAGGAAGGGGGATGGCGTTATCGTTTGGGGATAAGGGCGTTGGGGACCATGAGCACAAGCTCGAGCTTGAAGTGGAGTAGGAGTCGGAGTAAGCGTCGTCTCCGTGTGGCGGGGAGTGCGGAGAAGAAGTCACATCCTCGGACTCCATGGAGGGAGATGGTGTTGGGTGACGTGGGTAGTACCGAGGAGCAAGAATGCGAGAAGTCGGCGAAGTCAAGTTTGGAGTAAGGAAAGACTTATCGGATTCATCGGGGCCATCATGTTTATCGTGGGGTGAGGTCGACTCAAGACGGAACGGAACGCCTAGGCTAAATATGCTCCGACTAATGTTACGCCGCGGTGCTGCCGTGTTATGTAATGCATAACTCTCCGGATCTACAATGGATGTATAGTATCTACAAATCATAAACAGCAACATGAATTTGTGAAGTTTAATCTTCGTGATCGTTTCGTGCGTATGTAAAATATACATCTGACGCTAGAAATCAGGAAATAACCTCTCAAAGGAAGCCAAAAAGATGAGAAAATCAACCAAGAATCCAAACCGAAACTCCCACAATCATGTACCCACCCGTGTTTGATGATAGCTCCCTACCTCCCCAAAACCAGAAAACAATATGGACCGAGAAAACACGAGAACAGATATCTGCTCGTCGCTCACGAAGAAGCCATACGCGATCTAAACAAAATGTGCTAAATCATTTCAGCCAGGGCGAGACTGAAGGAGGGCCAACCGTATGAGGTGTTAGGATGATTCTTGGGAGGAGCTAGCTTCAGAGTCGGTATCAGACTCCTCGTCTATCACTATACGCCGCATCACGCTCTTGTCAAATAGATCGAGTGCGAAGCGTCGAGCGGGCAGTCGGAAGTGGTGACTTTCGAGAATACTTAATGTTTTGCGGAAGATGTGAGGCTGATGAAACTTCTCAGGCTGTTTAGATTTGATGCTGCAAGTGTCTTGTCAGCCTCGGAAAGCGAGTTCGGAATTGTCATGCTTACCTGTGGAGATCTGCCGCAGCTCTCTTAGACAGAACAGTATTGCCCATGTCAGCCATCAGCTTGAGGATCTTCTGGTTACCAGCGTCCGGGTCCAAGGTAGCTGCTTTCAGTTTCTCCTGGGATGTGCGCTTCGCCTCTGACGACCTAGAATAGGAGGGGAAGTCAACCTATATTTGAGGAGGGAAAAGATTAGTTAGCCGATCAAAGCCTTTGAGAACTGCAGAGAATACCAAGAAGAGTTTGCTGAAATTCGTGGGGAGGCATAGCCCCAGCGAATTTCCCTTTTGATCAACCGCTGAGTCCCAGCCGCATTTCCTCAAAACGCCCAGGCCGTGCTGACTGCGCGAGATCAACCCTAGGACAAAGAAGGCAGTTCCCCTCATTGTCAGGACCTCTGCACACTCGGCTATCTTGACAATGTTTCGTACAAGGTCCAAGCTAAGGAACGGCGCACCGAGCTCCATGGATCCGACATTTCCCACAGCCCAGAGGCAGCCCTTGACTTTGAGGAGAGCCTCATTATCTTCTTCGCTCAATGTAAAATCCTGGATAGTGCCAGAGAATTCATTGAAGTGACCCGACTCTTCAAGAAGTCTGCACCCTTCCGCAGTGCGAGCCAATTCTCTATAGAAATGCGGTGGCACTAGGCCAATATCTTGAAGATCCACGAGATCTTCCGGAACCAGGCTGCTTCTTCGAGGTTGGTCAACGTAAGCCCGGGACAAAGCGGCCTCGACGAGGCCCACATATGCATCATTTCGGCCTAGGAACCAGTCATCCATTTCTTGTGTAATGTAATCGAGCCCATCGAGGTAATGATAGCCAACCGACGTCGACAAAAATCGCAAGAGTAGAGGTGCGCCGATTTCACCAAGGTGGTCCAGAGACGGCCGACACTTGACCACGAACGAAAGGTAGTCACGCTGATTGCACGCTTCCTCAAGAATCTTGACCGCCACTTGGCAAACCGAAACGTCTGGATCATATAACTGAGTTACAAGGAGCTTGATAACCCAGTCCGGATTGGCCATTCCCTTGAGTGAAGGGAGAGAAACATTCCCCATCGTATATTTCCGTAGTAGCCTAGTCCCAAAGATGCGAATGTCTTTAGACCCCGTGGTGAGCGCCTTGGATAGCATCACTCTAAGGTGGCTTCCTTGAGTGTAATCCATGTTGCCCAGAAGCGTTTGCAGTAAATCGTCACGATCCCGCAGTTCAATGATGTGATAAAACATGTTGAGCATATGCCACCTTTCCATCATTGCAAGACCGTTTGCATCAGCACTCAACGTCCCAAGCATCGCAAAGTATCCTCCGCTCAATGTCGAAGACATTTGGTCCTTAGAAAATAATGGTGAAGACGACGTTAGGCCACTCATGTGGTCCACTTGAGCAAGGCATTCAGCAACCTGCCGGAGAAACTTATTCTCTGCCAGATATTTGGTTCCCTCTGGGGTCTGCACTAGTGTGCGCATCAACGCGCAGCCTGTGCGAACATACCGTTGGTTCGGCTTCGTGTTTTGTAACATCGAGAATCTATATTTGAACGGCCGATAAAATCCCATGAGGCGTTTCATGAATTTTGACCCCTTTATCGCTTCATCGAGCCTCTTCGGATTTGTGAGAGGCCCCTCCACGATTTTATGAATCAAGTCCCATTTCCACTTGATATAGTTGACAGTATTCAGGACATGCGTTTCCAGTATTGCGTTGCGGAATTGCGTTTCATCCATGGCGGGGCTCAGCTTGTCTTTGTTCTGATCTCCAGACAATAGGGTCGCTGAAATATCAACATCAACGCTATATCGTCCAGCTCCGTTGGGAACACCACCTAGAGAGCGAGCCAGGGTCCTGTTGATGCTTTCTATTTGGTATATAGTAGAAGTTGAGACGTCGTGATTCTCGACATCGAATGTAATGGCGGGCGAAATTAAATGAGGAAGAACCTGGAGCTTCGCGCTGACATTCTGGGGTAGAGAATGGTGTGCTAGCTTCAGAACCTCTGTCAGAAGTAACGTTGCTTTTCGCCTAAGCGATAAATCTTCTTCCTCTTCAATAAGGTCACAGAGAGCCTATAGACAATTAGCTAACAAACAAATTCAGGTACCAGAGCCTAGTGAACCTACCTTAGATAACCCGGCATCAACCAAGGCGGCGAGAATGAGTGTAGAGAAGTGCGCTGTAAGATCGAATTTATTCTCACCACCGCCGAAAAAGCCCCGGAGATGTTTCGTGTCTGACTCTGACCTTAGATTCGCGACTCTGCCGTATGTTGTAAGTCTTCGTCCGGCGAGAAACGAAGACGACCAAGACGGCGGCTTTATTCGCAGGGCATCAAAAAGAAGTTCCATGATAAGGTCCCTTGCCTGAGGATCCGGATAATGTAGAGACTCTAGAAGCGATTTCAGAGGTTTTGCCCCATTTTTTCCAAGAATGACCAACCCAGGCCATGTCTTCAACATCGCGGAGATTGCCTTTGCCGATGATTGTAATCGCCCACTGCGAACAGTGTCCGATAGAGAGTCAGTGAACGGCGCAAGAACCGCTTCCAATTCGCACCCTCCCCTAAGATGCGTCCTGCTGTGGGGGGTGTCAAGCACGTGCAGGAAGCTTGAGATCAAACTTTCTGATGCACCAAATGTTCCTTCCGCGAGAGCATCGTGCAATGGGGAAAATCCACCTGCGTAAGCTATTAGCTGAGGGTCCTTGACCAGTATCTCGGCGAGTGTCATGAGTGAGATGTTTCGAAGACGGTCCTCGTGATGCTCGGCGACAGAAACGATTGTCCGTACAACAGGGCGTGAGATCTCCTTCACACCATCCTTAACATCTAGAAAGGCTCGGACAAATTTCAGCGCCTGCTCCCGCTCAATGCTCGCTTTGCTCTCCTTGACCAATGATAAGATAACGAGCTCGTCTGTATGAAGTGATCGGATGATCTGCAGGGACCTCCGGTCTGCAATAGCATAGCGCGTTAACCGGTAACCAGCAGCTACTACTTCCTTACTGTCGCTCAAGAGCATGACCTGAACACGCAAGCCGAAAACAGACCACGCAAGGTCATATTTTAGGGTAGGATGCCGTTTGAAGAGTTCGACTAGACTGTTCGCACGCTCAACGTAATAATCCGGTGACATCCCTTCTATCTCCAGGGCCTGGAGAGTTTCAGCGAGAACATACGTCGGCGACTCCATTTCCCCTTCCGGATCTTCCAGGGGCTCGGTGTCAGACACATTGGCGGCGCGAGAGGGTGATCGCATTGAGCTCCCTTGAAACAGACTCGATAAACGGCTTCGAGGAGGAGTTGAAGGCGCCTGCGCACGTAGTAGCTCCTCCTCGAGTTCATTGTGTAGTTCAGCAAGTTTGCGGTTTGACGAACTGAGCTCCGACTCCACCCTCAGCCTCTGATCCTTTGTTTGTTTCGAACTCTTCGTCAACAGCGCCTCGAGCATGTTCTCCGTTCCTGTTTTGATCTTCATCTCCTTTGCGATCTTATCACGGATCACGGCCTGGCGCTCCTCGGTGCTTGGCAGATCATTGTAATCGATGCTGCTAGGTCGCCGCGCATATGGGACGTCGGGTCGTGTATCAGCCCGCGGGGTGGTACTCCGAGATGACTTCATACTTTTCAGCTCAGCGCTGAAGCTTCCAGGCCCTCCTGAAGAAGGAGCCAAGGACCCTCCCCGCGGGCCGATGGTTGCACTTCCCCCAGACTCCGAACGGCTATTTCTCCCCGTTCTTGAGGCAGCAGGCCCGGGCCAACTGCCGTCGACGAAGCCGTCATCCTGACTAGACAGTGATCGCCCATCGCCTGCAGCACGATGCTGGACCGACGTCGCGGAGAAAGCTGAGTTGTATCCGGACGCCATGGGTCTCCATCTAGCCGCAAGTGAGGCGTCTCTATCACCTGGCGCGAATAAGATGCGGAATAAATTGCTGCATTGAGTTCAAAACGAAGACCGCGAGAGCAAAGCTTGGGCGGACGGGGCTCGGCGCTGGGTAAAGGACCAAAGGTTTCGTCCTTTTGTTGTTGCCGTGTTGCTCAAAGGGAGGGGTGCAGGACGTCACGATCGCGGAGGCAGTTGGTGTCTGGGGAAAAGCGAAGGACGGGAATTCGGGATGGGGTAGTTGAATAGTCTCATGTAACACAAGGAGCGGAGATATTTGGGAATCACGAAGCGATCCGACAAAGGTCAGTCATCCATTATTTGTCCCGACTAATAGGCATTATCCGCTCGCTGCATGCCTCCGATTGCTCTTGGTTTCAGGCCGATTCAGCCATACTGAGAGGTTCGCAACGGCTTGACCTGCTGGCTGACTAACAAAGCATGGTGGCCTGAGGATGCAATCCATCCATACATGCTTCACTTCCATGATATTTCTGCACATCATCAATAGAAATTCACAGATATTCAAGTTTCCTGCAGCAAGACTAAAATCCTTAATCTGTAAAGTCTTCATACGATATGTTTAACTTGATGTGGCTCACTAAGGCTGCGCTGTTTTACCAAGACCTCAACAAACCTGTACTCCATAGTTCGAGAAACACAAAGCAACCGAATTATGCCAAACAAAAATATAGAAACTGGTTCGTAGCATTCGCTCGACTACTACATCTTGCTATAGGAGGCAACGCCTGACAGAATACAATAATTTGGGCCGCGTGAACCCTATGGCAACTCACCTAAAGGGTGGCATTCGATTAAAGGAGATTTTAGGAGTTCGACAAGGTTGCCCAGCCCCATCTAACACCGCATCCATCATGAAACCCATAAGCTCATTATCATTACTAGTTTTCGTTGCTCGTCTTCTCCAGGATAGTCTTCATCATCTCGTTTCCAAGACTGACTGCGTCGGCAAATCGTGGAGCAAAGTACTGTTGAATCCGCTCGAATCGATCACGGTACGATTCAAAGTCTCCAAATGAAACGCAGTCCGACCATGCCTTGAAATATGAGGCAATGACGTTAACATATAAACCCCTCATGCAGAAATGTACGAAGAGTCAGACTCACCCGAGCCGCAAACGTAAATTCGAGATCGTCGGATCTAAATGTCTTGTCGTCGATGGCTGTATCTAGTGCTTCCTCGAGAAGGTCTGGGTTACGGAAAAGATATTCTGTCACTCCAAGCCACAAACGGAACAGCTGTTTCGGTCAATATCTGCACAGCGCCCATGAAGAGGGAAAGGGCTACCCACCGGGGTGGAGCATATCATATGGTCGTACGGTACAATGCCAAGTTTCGACCAACAATCGACAATTGCCAGCAGACTAAGATGGTTATTCGGCGGCGACGTCTCGCGAGTTCCCTTTGACAATGAAAATCGATCAAGAACTTCATCTCTCAACAACAGGTCTTGCTTCTCTGTGCCATCTTTGAACACTGCCGCTCCCGCGGCCCTTACTCGGCGCTTCAGCTCGTCTCGTCGTCCCTCGATCATGAGTTTGTACAGCTCCGTCACTGACTCCGCATACTGGCGGATCTGCTTCTTTGCAGCCGGATTGAGAATCGCGAGACCGGCGTAGACATGCCACTTGTTCGAGTAGATACGCAGGGTGATATTTATCTTGACGTTCTCGATCCCGCCAACCCAGCGGGAGATCTCCCAGGGAAATTGCTGGTTTGCGTGCCATGCCGTCCCCATGCTCAAAAAGGCTGCGTGTGTAACGGCTTGGGTATCTGCTGTTATACGGTCGTGCATCTCACCACTAAGGTAGACGTACTTAGAATTGAAGCAGGACAGGACTTCCTCGACGAATCGAAGACTCTCATCTTTCGCGCGATGTTGTATTAGGACCTAACAAGGTTACTTGAGGTCCGTTAAAATAAAAGCACCTATTAATACTAACCAATGGCTGTCCCTTTGGGTTCACTTGCGGACCATGCAGCGAGTGGCATGACACAATTTCAACATCCTGAGGAAGATGCTTATCAAATGCAGCCAGCTCTGGTGCCTTGCAAGATGTTTGGCCGCCCACGATAGCGCCCACCTTGGTGGCTGTTCGAGGGTCAGAGACTGCTCTATGAGTGAAGGGCAATCGGAACGACATACAAGGGCCATACTCGGCGACGACCTTGTCAATGACGCCAGCCTCTACACTGTACAATATGAAATCGCTAATCCTTGAGACAAGGTGACCATTCGGGTATATTGTTACACCACTCTATATACAGTAATGAGTTTAGGGACAGACAGCGCGAGCTGCGAGTCGGACGTACTTGAGACTCGAATTCTTTTTGCAATTTATTAAAGCTATCGGGTTTGTCACATGCATTAATCCTTGAGAGAGTTAGTACGCCCATGTCAGATTGCAAGCACAGAGTGGTATGCAAAGATCCTATCAATTCAGTTAGCATGAGACCCAGAAAGATCATACGAGTTTCAAGCAACAGAGTATAATGCAAATATCAGACAAAAAAAGTTAAGGTAGCGAGTATTTTACATCATCGACGGAACGCCAGCCTGCCGTCATTCCAGAATGGCATTGACGGTGAACCAGCAAACCATGCTCGAGCCAAATGCACTCAAGTCATCATTGCAAAGGATAGCAGAACGAAAAACAAGGCGACTTACCGAATAACAAAAGGCAACTAGTATAATCGACAGCGCCAAACCAAAACCGCAACACAAGGTCATGATTACCTCCATCCTGCATTGCTCAATCTCTGGGCATACATCTTGCCCATATCCCCCATCCCAATGATGCCGATGGAGGCAGTTTCCTTTGTAAAGCCCATCTTGAATGGTATGGAGCCCTTGAATCACACAAACTAATGTTGAATCACTATTGGACCCTCGGAAAATACACCAGGGATGTTCGCAAGTTTGTTGTCGGAAGTCTGTCAGGTCTGACGAGGATTGCAGTGTTGACACATGGAAGAAAATTTAAATAGTAGGGGAGCAACAGTGCAGACCGCCTTACGGTCCGACTCACTCACCGAAATGCCTCCAGCGCTAAACCACTGGCATCCTCGCTTGCTCTATCAAAGAACCAATCAGAGAATGCATTTCCCCGGTAGGGCACACTGAGAACTCCACCACAGATTTTCTCGTATCTCCAGCCAGACATTGCAACGGCTTCTTCTTTCTTCTCCTCATATTCCATCCCACATCAGCAAAAAGTCGACACAATGGCCCCCAAGAAAGCCGCCGCTGCCACCAAGGAGAACGTCTCTCTCGGCCCTCTGGCCGGAGATGGTACGCGCACCCTTTACAGTGAAAATCTTGGGGAAATGAAAACTAATCGAGATGTTCGTCTACAGGCAAGCTCGTTTTCGGTGTTGCCCGTATCTTCGCCTCCTTCAACGATACCTTCGTTCACGTTACCGATCTCTCGTATGTTCCTCCTCTGTCGCATTCGTCAATTTCCAATGGGCCATGACTAACTAACGAGCCTCCAGTGGTCGCGAAACCATCTGCCGTGTCACCGGTGGTATGAAGGTCAAGGCTGACCGTGACGAGTCCTCGCCCTACGCTGCCATGTTGGCTGCCCAGGACGTCGCTACCCGCTGCAAGGAGCTCGGCATCAACGCCCTCCACATCAAGATCCGTGCTACCGGTGGTACGTAACCTGGGGATTATACCGTCTAGGAGGAATAAACGCTGATGTACTGGATATAGGTAACGGTACCAAGACCCCCGGTCCTGGTGCTCAGTCCGCCCTCCGTGCCCTTGCCCGTTCCGGCATGCGCATTGGCCGCATTGAGGACGTCACCCCCACTCCTTCCGACTCTACCCGTCGCAAGGGTGGTCGCCGTGGTCGTCGTCTGTAGGTATGTGCGAGCCTGCCGTGCGATTGCGCTGCGCTGCGCATCTGTATGTCGTGTTTTGGTCTCGACTTGTGCGGGGTTCTTGGTCTTGCGTGGTGGGGATTTTCGGGGCATACATTTGCTAGCTAGGCTTCTTACCTGCTGAATGTGGATGGAATAAACGCGAAGAACGGCAGTGATCGCCTGGTCTTCAATTTTTTCATGTCCAAAATACAAAAGTTCAGTTCGCTGGAATATCTTCGGATCGTAGATGAGGACATGTGGTGCTAGGTATTGGGAAGATTCAGATGTTTGCAATCTAGCAAGTAGTGACTTGAATGCCGCCTCAGGCCGCGCAACTAAGGCGAGTGAGAATCAGTGTTTGTTGCATGCTTGTTATACATATCTTAAAGCCCACGCATTACCCTGCCATTCAACTCTTCATGTACTTTGTATCAACCATATAGATACATTAAGCTTTACCAGCCCATGAAGTCTGGCTGGCGGATTTATTGAGCCGTCAAGTGCGTGGGTTTCGAGTACACGAGGGTTTAGGATCGTCGTGCAATTTTTGCAAATGGAGCAGCCGGGTAAGCCTTTTCGGCGTGATATGGGGTGAGGCAGTACTATGTTGTTGTTTTAGATTCCAAAACGTGCGGACATCATGCGTCCTATCTTCGACCTGTGCCCAGTTTTCTGCCTTATTAGTGTGGTAATTTCTCCCTGGTGTCATCGGTATTGAGTGTTCATACAGGTCTAGTAGTCTATACGAGACCCAGTAGCTCTATGAGACACCTAATTTAACCAATAGAGCTTTCGGCTGGGGACTAACTGATATCAAAGGGCAATGGGGATACTTGACAGTAGCAAGCTCAGCCGATTCTTGTAACTAGGTAATATTTGCTGTAGAATAATCGAGGCAGTACGAAGAAATCTTGACATATATTTAGAATCCGCATGAACTGTCATGAAACAATAACCATAACATACCAAATATCTTCTAAATTCTCGATGTAAAATAATTTATTAACCCACTCATTCTTGTCATCTAACTTATGTCGAGTTTGCAAATGTAGAGATCCAAATTGACGTCAGGCCCCGCAAACAAAACATATTTCTCCGAAGGTCGAGCTGATTTCTTTTCTCCCCGCACCAACTTTTCGTCGCAACCTTCTCGCATTTGAACCAACATGAGCACTTATCCACAATATCGATAAACAACATCACCAAGCCGAACGACCTTTGCTTCGTACAGCAGGCAAAATGACGTCCCTTATGAGACGCCAACCCCAGAGCCAAAGCCCCTTCCCAATCCCAACACCAACCCTCCTAACCCCGCACCTCCCGCCGAAAACCCTCGTGGGAATCGATCTAATTACGTTTACATCGACGCCAAACTTTCACGGTATCCGCGACATCCCAGGCGGCTGGCACTTCCTGTACACGGGGACAACAGAGGGGTTATCGCTGCGATGCGGCGCGTGGTTTTACATCGACGAGGGCGAAACCCCGCAAAAGGATAGGAGTGCAGGTGGTGGTAATGGACCGCAGGTACTTATATGGCGGTGGAATGGGGATACGGAGGCGCTGGAGCCGATACAAGGGACGGGGGAAGGGTATCAAGAGGCGATGCGATATAGGGCGAATTTGGGGGCGTTGTGGAGGGGTGGTAGGTTGTTTGGGTATCGGAGTAGGGTTCCGGCGCAAGGGGTGCGGCAAACAGAACAGGAGGAGGATGAAGAGAAAGGGAGAAGGGAATGGAAGGCATTGACGGATCGGTTGTCTGCGAGACTGTTGAGTAGGATTACGGGCGCGCAACGTGAAGAGGAAATCGTGGATCTGGAAATGGATTGGGATGGAAGGGTTCGGTGGGTGATTACGTCGGGGGGCACAGCAAGACGGGATGATGATGATATACCTGGGATTGATGGGCCGAGTCTAGAGGCGCTGGCTCAGTCCGGGAGTGCTGGGCAAAAGGAGAGAGAGTTCTCGTTTCTTCCTGTTGATCTAAAGATGACATGGAGGGAGGGCGCGATAGGTCGTGAGCGGACAGAGGCAGCGCGTGATCGATCCTGGGCTTTGGGCGAGATAATCCATAGCATTCCGATGCGTTCTGATGCTGCTGGTGTGGATGATAGTGAAGGCGAAGCGCAGGTTCTCGGAGAGCTGCAATTCACATTCCTCATGGGTCTCACCCTCATGAATTACTCGTGCTTACAGCAATGGAAGCGGCTATTGCGACTGATATTGACCTGTCGCCTGGCAATCCTGGAGAGGGCATCGCTCATGGCTGAGGTATTGCGTCTATTATTGCTACAGCTTAAGCGGTGCGATGATGTCGAGGGCGGCCTCTTTGACCAACTAGGTGCAGAAGAAGGAGCAGGCGAAGGAGCTGAGTTCATACGAAAGCTACTCAAGGGTTTTCGAACAGCGCTGTACCAAACACTCGAGGATGTGGAGGGCTCTCCGGTGAAAACCGAATTCGAGCGCCTTGAGGAATGGGTAAAGAGCGAGTATGACTGGGAGTTAAACCGCGATGCCGTGCTTCGTAAGGGCATGCTGCAGTTGGAGGATGGAGAGGAGGTAGAGATGGAGATGATTGAGGACGAGGAAGACGATTATGCGCCGGTAATTGTTGATCTGGATACGGTGCCTGAGGAACTGCGGTGACATCTACCCTACGACATCAGCCTACTTTCATACCCAGTAAAACTTCTAATCTGTACATTAAAACTATCTTTGAAAACTAAGGTGCGCAACCCCAAGCCTGTCTATCGTCTAAATATAATGGTTAACACTGTCACACCATGGGTATACTACAGGTTTATTTTTCGCTCTCGTTCTCGATGAGGTATGCCCACTCATGGTTCTCTTGGCCATCTTTGCCGTACATGACGGCCTCAAGCCAGGACTTAATCTGCGCGGCGTATGCTGCACGGTCTGAACCGGACTTGAGCAGGGGAATATCGACCTCGCCGTCCCGGATGAGCTTCACGGGGGTGATGAAGAACTGCATTCGTTAGTTCACCATGCGACTGCGGATGACGGAGTATAAGGAAACATACAGCAGTACCGCAAACGAAGGCCTCTACAATGCGACCCTCCTTCCACGCCGTCTCAACATCCCCAATAGTAAATGTCTTCTCCACGACCTCAACCGCGGTCAAATTACCATTGTCCTGAGCGAATCGCTCCCTCGCTAGCTGCAGCACACTGCGCCGTGTGACGCCAGGCAGGATAAGCTGGTTATCCAAAGGAGCCGTCACAAGCTCGCGCTTGCCCGTCTGCGCATTCTCCCAGACAACGAAGAAATTGCTAGCGCCCGCCTCGGTAACCTGGCGGTCCGCGCCGAAGAGCCAGAGGACCTGGTCAAAGCCCTGGGCTTGCGCTTTGCCGTGCGCGGCGAGTGAAGGGCCGTAGTTGGCACCGAGCTTGGCGTAACCGAAGCCACCAGGCCAGGCGCGGATGGTATCTGGGTGAGAGGCGAGGAGTTTTAGACCAGAGGGTTCGCCGGGGACGGACTTGATGCGGGTGGATGGGTCGGGCCAGGGGACGGCAATGATGAAGAGGAGGGCTTCCTTCGGGGCTTGGACACCGAGTTGCGTGCCGCTGCCGATGAGTGTCGGCCGGAGGTAGAGGAATCGGCCGGGTTGGTCCTTGGGGAGCCAGCCTACGGAATATTGGTGTTAGTGAGATTCTGTAACCGGTTTGCAATGTAGAATATAAGAATTGGGAGCGACGTACGAAGACCATCAACCTGCATCAACTTTGCAATGAGAGTCTTAAGCTCCTGGAATCGGAAGCTGGGAAGAGATGCCCTAATGGCACTCTTTGACAGGCGCTCGCCGTTGAGGTCTGGTCGGAAGAGACGTAGTTTCCCGTCGAAGCCGCGGTAGACTTTCATGCCCTCGAAGCATTCGGTCGCGTAATGCAAGCATGACGCAGTCGGAGGCAGGCTCAAGTTCTGGTAAGGCTTCACCTCGGGAGTTTCCCAGCCGTTGTCCGCGGTCCATCGCACGGTGACCATGTGGTCGGTGCAGTATGAGTGACTGAGCTCTTCGGGAGAGCCTGGGAGAGGCACATCACGGAGGTTGGTGGATCGAGTGATCTTGACGACAGCGGCGTCGAGTTCGGCGAGTGTAGGTGTAATGGAACCCATCGTGTGACTCTGGTGAATTGGAGGGAGAAGCGTAGATTGGAGGGGATGTGGATGCCGTGAGTTAGTTAGTTATAGACGGCCGCGATGAGTCACAATAAGAGCTCCGAGTTGGCGTCAACGTCAATTGGGATTTTTTTGCTGGCTTCTATCGTATGGACAAATGCAGACACTGTCAAGAGCAACCTTGGGGTACTTCTCTAAAGATATGTCGCCGACATATAGGAGTACAAAGACTTCATTGCGCTCACATTTTTTCCATGACAAACCCCACCGCTCGCATTTTGCCCCTCGTCTGGCCGATGCTAACCGAGATCAAGCCAGGAACAATCGCATTGAAGTGATAACAAGGAGTAAGAGTGGAAAGTTTGAGGACAGATGGAAAGCACTCTGCTGTCAGAACTTTATTCTGCACGCAAGGTCAGCGTTTTCTGGCCTGAAACCACG
Organism: Aspergillus ustus; assembly: GCA_000812125.1. Taxonomy (NCBI): domain Eukaryota; kingdom Fungi; phylum Ascomycota; class Eurotiomycetes; order Eurotiales; family Aspergillaceae; genus Aspergillus; species Aspergillus ustus. Next base: position 209,780 of record JOMC01000114.1, read on the forward strand.
TCCCCGTGAGTTGAGCACTTGGTCACGTTTCCGGCGATGTATACTACTAGTAGCTAGGTCTCAAAAAGTAAGAAGCAGTGGAGCGAAATCTATTTCATCAGCCGCAATGATTAAAGTATGGTCGGTAGTGATAACCGAAGCGCTCGAGAAGACGCGTGTCCGTGGTTTGCACTGGTTTCATGGTCCAGCCGTAGATGTGGCGACCGTCGAGATGCAGGGGAAGTTATATCCAAGGAAGTGATATCCAGCCTATGAAAAGCTGGCCACCGCCGAGCTAACTAGCAAAGTGCGCGAACTAGTGGACGCTGATTTACTCCATATTCCATCAACGGTATGTGGGGTGAAGAGCCACCCTTCCGAATGTAAAGCCACTGGTGATTGAACAGGCCGAAGACGATTCGCTGGAAGAATTTGTCGAAACCTATCAGCCCCTGCAGCAGTCCCTGATTATCGGTCATCAGGCTTATCCCGGGAGGGATCTTTTTTCGCAGAAAAAATCCATCCAATAGACGACGAATGCTGGATTTCGGCTCGGACACGGACAGGCCAGATGCAACAAGTGCGAATGTCCATCACCCGAAGCGACTCGCTCGGTACTCATGGCCGCTCCCCTCGCATACTCCGTATATCCACCGGCGGAAAGTGGTTACCTCACAAGCAGCTCACGGGACTGGACGGGGAGCTAGATGCGACACAGCCGGCCCTTGGTTGTGATAGGCTTTGAGTGGACGGTTAAATTATCCGCCTATTGATTTATATGTTGAGCCTTCACAACGGCAGTTTGGGAGAGCTGGTTGCAAGACCATTACGTGGATGGGGGATCCAATTCAACCAATTCAAGTCTTTCAAAGACCGCTACCTAGCAGTCTCCTGCCAACATCTAATCGAATAGCTTTGCTCTCATTCTCAAATAGTATTCGTCGGTCGGGATTAATGCTGGTTTCCTTGGATCATCTGTCACAAGTGATATTTTTCCTGTTTTCAACGCCGCGATTCCAGTTTCCTTGCCCTATCCCCTGTCTCCTTGCCAACTTTGGACAAGGGTCAGATCGGAGGGGGTGCGAGCGTTGCGGATGCGATAAATAAATGTGCGTGAAGCAGGATCCTTTCCGTATCGAGACCACCCGCAAATTGCCACTCCCACTCTGCCGCTGGTGGCTCCCGAAGCTAGAGCCTTAGACCCAAAGGTAGGCCATCGCGAGCTCTGTCTTCTCCATGAGCATGACCATTCTTCCCCCATCTGCCACTTCCCATCAGCATCAGCATGAAATCAGCGGACCCAGGGTCCTTTGGGCCCTCGAGGTAGCAAGCCTGCTGTGACAAGTCGGCAGACCTCCGCCATCGAATAACAGCACCCGCCTCCCCTTGGGGGTGTCTGGTCAAGGAACAGGCCATTGCCTTCAAGCCATGCCCAACGCGGCGTTGTTTCATCCACTCGTCGTTCTGCTTGATTTGCTCCACTCAGTAGCATCATCCATCCATGCGTCTGGCCCCCCCCATCCATGCTTGTTTGCTTGCCTGGATTCATTTTCCATGTTCTTTGGGACAGTCACCATCGATCGATGGATTTCCACCCTTGTTGGCGAATCCCGCTAGGGCCCTGTTTCCGTCCTTTGGGATTTTTTTCCCTTGAAGCTGGATCTTGTCTAACAGTCAGTTTTCTTTTTCAGGCTTCGCTGTTCTCCTTCGGCTGCCACGAACCTATTCTAGGGCCGACATATCACCAGAATTGACATACCGTTTCGTATTACCGCCGACTCGCATTTCCCATTCCGCACCACTTCACTTTCGACTCGTCGCCTCCTTCCCCAGATACCCTTCGGCTGAGCTGCCCTTCGCCCAGTAATATCGGCCCGCACTGCGTCCAATTCTTCGAGAAGACCGAGTCGTAACTGCTGCACATGTGCTCATTCAACGCAACCTGACCGACAGTGGCAAAAAAGCTCAATGCCTCTCAAGAGCTCTGCCTCGAGATAGCATCCCCTTCGTGCCGCCTGGGAATTTTGCGAGGATACTTCTTCTGCCCCGAGGGCATTTTGGCCCTTTCAAACCCTAAACCCTCGCCTTAACTAGGTCTTACCGAACCAAAATGACTTCCGGCAAGGATAAACAACTCCCGAACATTGCTCCGGGCCCTGGCCCATTGCGAGAGTTCAGACCCTTGACGAAGAATAAGAAAAGCTCCAGTGCTTGCTTACCATGTAAGCAAGCAAAGAGAAAGGTAATATTTTGGTAGTCACGCGATTTCTCATGCTTATACGCCTGCCCGATGAGAGATGGCGCTAACAGATCCCCTGTTCGCTACAGTGCACTGGACGACCGGCTCCATGTAAGGCATGTGAGAATACCCAAAGTGACTGCATTTTCGACGAGTCCAAGGACCTTAGGCGGAAGCTCGCTGCGAAACAAACGACCAAGGATTTAGCAAAGACGGCCGAGGATCTCGAATATTACCAGCGTGTGCTAAAGGTTCTTGTACGGCAGCTGCGCACATCTTCCGGTGAAAAACTTGAGGATGTCTTAACAGTTGTGCGCAAAGGCCGTGGTGACCTGGATGAGGTTGCCACCAATATCCTCTAGAAATTCCATCATGCACTTGACGCAGCTTTTCCCGAGGGATCGCCAGCTGATGCGAGCGATACTAGCTCCGAGGACTTAAGAAGCGTCGCGAGCCAGGAGAGCAGCCCCGTACCCAGTCATTCTAGGATTTCCATTAGGGAGCTCTGTGAACCCACCCCTCTAGTCAAGGTTGATGACTGTCGCCCATGGACTGCTGTCACGCAGGATAAACATCTTGTCTCTCACCTGATATCTGTATACTTCACCTGGGATCACCCACTAATGCAGGTGGTCGACCAAAACATGTTTTTGGAACACATAGAGATAGGCGACACGAACTCAATGTTCTGTAGCCCTATGCTTGTGAACAGCATCCTGGCAGTGGCGAGTGTGAGTTGATTTCATCTTGAACCTTGGCCGGAAGTCGTGTTTGGCTGACAGTTATCAGACATATTCACAATACCCTGAGGTGTATGGTGCCCCTGGAGACGTGTACTCCCGAGGACAGCATTTTTTCAGAGAAGCGGAGAAGCAGTGGAAGGCACAAGAGGGCCAACCATCACTGGCTAATATTCAGGCTCTGGCTTTGATGAGCCACAAGTGAGTAGATCTGTGAGAGGCCTCGCAGCGCTTTTTATACTTGACCTTGAGAAATTCTAAACTGACTGTTCGAAGTCTGAAACTCCAAGGGAAGGATAATGCTAGCTGGCTCTATCTTCGACAAGCTGTGCAGCTTGGGCAAGACATTGGCATTTTCAGGTCACCAAGCTCAAGACCCAGCGAATGGGACCAGATGCCGGAAGAACTCAAGCGTGCTAGTGTCCGAACTGCTTGGGGTGTTTTCATATTGAATTCGTGAGATTCTATCCACGGTTGTACTTGTGCGAACTTTGTTTGACGCGTTTCTCTTGCAGACACATGTCCATGGAGTCGAGGAGAATATCAAACCTCGAGATTCCCAGGCTCCCACTCAGTGAAATGAACGGAACCGAAAGCGACCCTAAGTGGATTCCGTATCCTGTCCAAGGTCACAGGGATTACCCTGAAAGACCAGCGAATCTTCCCTATGTCATGACGAAAATGGTGGATTTGACAGAAACTGTTTTGGACATTCAGAACCTTTTCTTCAATAAAGCTTTTGATATGAGCATCGACAAGGTGTGGGAGGAGGTAGACTCATTTTATCGTCGCCTCAAGGACTTTCTTCAGAGCCTCCCTGATACGGAGATAATCGACGGGCAACCTATTCCACATATCTTATTCCTGCAGTAAGGACCAAAAAAGACCCAATACCCACGATTAATCCTAACTCCACGTTGCAGTATCAAGTGTCACCAGGTCATCATCTCGCTTTTGGGACTCCTTCTCGAGCAGCGAAATACCGAAATGTCACTGGACCCGTCGACAATCGAACAAATCAAATCCGATCAGGTTCATGCCGCAAGGCAGATTGTGAACTATCTCGATCTATATTGTCGACACTATGAATTGCTGCATACACCGAGCCTGATTTTCGGCCCCGCCAAGAGCAGTGCGCTCACCTTGCTCCCATTTCTCAATGACGGATCAGCCAGCACAGCATTCACTGTGTTATGGAAGTTCCTTGAATCATTCAGCAGAAGATTCCCCGCTGCAAGAGACGCCTTATTCGAGATTTATTCTGTCCTTCGTGATTCGCCGAATCCATTACCGGAAGAGATTCTCGCTGTAGTCCACCCCAGAGACTCTGAATACTCGTAATAGCCGGATGCTGATAATATAGAACTCGGAAGTGCGAAGTTAACGTGGAAAACGAGGAATTGGATGATAACAACACACTCAGACATGGGCATGGTGCTCGGGGATGCCGTACACACGCGCGATATGGTAGGAGCAACCGAGGGGCGAACGCCAGAAGAAATGGACGGTGACTGCTTCGGAAGGAACGGAGCTGGCGATACATCGACGTTAATATCGTGAACGTCGATAACTGAGCCTCTGGCAGCGTTAAGGGATCAACAAAAGAGTACGCCAGTTCGCTTGGCAGCAAAGTTGGACGACAACCCCTAATCCTATCAACGTGTTTTGCAGTGAGGACCTCTGCTATTTCCGGACTAAGGATCAGGAGGAACAGTCAACGAGGTCTTCGAGGAGCTCTGTGTCTTTCTGACTCGCTTTTTTGATGGGAAGGTGCTGGTTTGCGGAGAGAGCTAAACAGTCAAAATAGCAAGGAGCTGTTTTTCTCGAGTGACTAGACGCCACTACGGGGCACCACAGACTTGTGCTCGGATGAATGAGCATGGAAACGGTTTCCTCGCTCTGGAATTGGTTGATTTCCGGATAAATGATCCCAGGCATTCTACAGGTCGGATGGGCATTTCCATGCCATGGTACCTCCACACCATCTCCTAGCGTACGAGCCAGGAGGGCCAAGACTCAGACGAGCGGGCCCCTTTCGCCAACCTTTTCTTCTTGTTGCAGCTGTGCCTGGCGAGGATATTATTATTGACAGTCGACACACTGTCCATATCAAAGCCACGAGTCGCGGTCCTCGACAAATGCGAGTCGACTACGAAAAACGCTCCAGAATTTGGTTTTAGTCGGGCACGGTCGTGTATTATGGGCATTTAGTAAAGGGCTTGCAACTGAAAGTCTCTGTTGAGCCCACAGCTAGACCCCGACTAGAGACACTTAGTGAGCTGCAGAAGAACAGGATTGTGAGATTTCATGTACATCATTCACATGAAAGCAAATCCAAATGTAATGGGACCAGTGTGTCCTTCTTGAATCAATGATTTTTGTAGCAGCTAGTATCCGGATATTTCTTTGTTTGTAATGTGATGGCTGTGATATGATGCCATTGATACGGTGCCCAAGCAGAACCTTCTTAATGTCTTCAAGGTTGCCTCTATACTAGCCCATTTTGATGGTTTGTGGATTAGCTATACATAGATGACTAAGTAATCCGCTATGTATAGATAAGATAAGCACAAATCGCCCAAGCGAAAACCCTCAAAATTCGATACGGCAGAAACCGTCGAAATCCCACACCCGAAACGCCGAGTCCACGCCAGACGACCTCCCCGCCCTCTTCCCTTCCTCTTGCCGACAATTTGTAGGACGAGTTTTTGAGAGTCGGCAGCACCAGTTTTTTTGCCTACAATGTCCTACGACGAGCGCGCGAATGCGCACCCCAACCTAGGCGACGAGTCCGATGTCGAGGAGGAAGCTCTGGTCAACGACTACCGCGAACAGGTCAACTTCGATGATGGCATGAGCGAGCTGGATCGGACTACATCACTTGGAGCGGGTTCTCAGACGCAGGATCTGCAGGCACAGCTCGCCGCTGCCGCCACTCCTCTGGAATACCAGGCCACGCTGGAGACTAAGTTCGCAAGCTATGACAACTACTGCAGCCTGTTCCATTACATTCTCAACTCGGATGGGCCTGTTGAACTGGAGGTTCCTTCTGTATGTTGACCCTTGTTGTTCATCAAACTATATTAGTAGTCTTCCGGATTTCAATATGTCCACGCTCGACGCCTCAGTTATTTGTGTGGAGAGGTTGAATGTTTTCTTCGACGTGCTAACGATTGTCTCCTCAACAGTACTACTGGGCCTGGGATGTGATCGATGAGTTTATCTACCAGTTCGAATCCTTCTGCCGCTACCGTAACCGCGTTGCCCGCAGCGGCTCCAACGAGGAGGAAGCTCAGCTTCTCCGTGAGAACCCGAACACATGGGGTTGCTACTCCGTTCTCAATGTCCTCTACTCCCTCATCCAGAAGTCGCAGATCAACGAGCAGCTGGCCGCTATGAAGCGTGGCGAGGACTCCGCCGCCTTTGCTGGCGAGTACGGTTCCCGCCCGCTCTACAAGATGCTCGGATACTTCTCCATCATTGGACTGCTTCGCGTCCACTGTTTGTTGGGAGACTTCAGCCTCGCCCTCAAGACCCTCGACGACATTGAGATGAACAAGAAGGCTATGTTCGCTCGCGTCATGGCCGCCCACTTCACCACATACTACTATGTTGGTTTCTCCTACATGATGATGCGCCGCTACGGAGACGCCATCCGCATGTTCAGCCATATCCTGGTCTACGTCTCCCGAACCAAGAACTTCCAGAAGGGCGGCAACAGCTACGATGCCATTGCCAAGAAGAACGACCAGATGTACGCTCTGATTGCCATCTGTGTCGCTCTCCACCCCACCCGTCTCGACGACACCATCCACTCCGCCCTCCGCGAGAAGTACGGCGAGCAGCTCATCCGCCTCCAGCACGGCGGACCCGACGCTCTTCCCCTCTTTGAGGAGCTCTTCCGCTCCGCCTGCCCCAAGTTCATCAGCCCCACCCCTCCTGACTTCGATAACCCAGCTCTCAACGTCGACCCCGTCGACCACCACACCGCCATCTTCATGGATGAGGTCAAGAACACTCTGTACAACCCCACCATCCGGTCCTACCTGAAGCTTTACACAACAATGGATCTCAAGAAGCTCGCCGGCTTCCTCGAGGTCGAGCCTGAGAAGCTCCGTTCATGGCTGCTCATCAACAAGCAGCGCAGCCGTCAGGTCCGCTGGGTTGAGGGTGGCTTGCTCGATGGTGAGTCCGTCAGCGCCAACGACCTCGACTATGCTCTCGAGAAAGATCTCATCCATGTCAGCGAGACCAAGGCCGGGCGCCGCCTTGTCGACTGGTACCTGAGGAACCTCGCTCGTGTCTACTAAACTGCCTTATATACGCTGGTTGATCCGTGCTGGGAATTTGAAACACAAAGTAGCATGCTATTGAGCATGCGCCCATGTGGAGACCAAAAGGTACTTTCCACAACTGAAAGAGGACGGACAGGGGCTGCGGTTGTGATGGCTGTGTATAAATGAGGTCTCGCGGAGCCTCGAGAAACGGAAGTGGAAGAGGGGAAGAAGAGATACAGAGATGATGATTTTATCATTGACGACTACCATGTGTCCCTTTTAATGTCCCTTGCTAGCATCATGATTTTCCCCCCATGTTTCTGTTGCCCATGCTTAGGTTCATTACCCAAGGGATATGTGAAATGCGACTCCTGACCTGCGTGGGGTTTAGGGTTGGTCGGCTAAGTCATACAAAACGGATTGCGAGGACTATTCATCTGAGATGTTTTTGATTTTCTATTTCTTTTACTTGTTCGATATGTGATATGTCTTGTCTCTCTTGCTATGCACTCCGATCCTGCATAGTACAAAAAAGGCTTCGATTAGTTCGAGGATGACGTTGGTAGAATTGAAATATAACCAAAATCAATAAACAATCACCACTTTGTTTCAATTCCAAAAACAGCGACGTCGAATGTGCATATATGGCAATGTATCTTGTCCTATCTATCAACATGGCAAGCACAATACAGGAGTAAGGATGACGGTTCTATTAGGTATCAATATATACATACATCCAGAAATACATGGACAACGCTCATCGCTGGGCATGGTCAGAATCTAGTCCACAACATCAAAACTCGTTCCACACCCACAGCTACTAGTAGCCCGCGGGTTATCAACAATCTTGAACTGACTTCCAATCAGTTCGGTTGTGTAATCAACTGTACTCCCAGAAAGAAGTTCAAGCGAAGGTTCATCCATGACGACCTTTGCGTTCCCGCCTGAGGAGCCCTCTGCGGACGGTTCTGCTTCGGCTTCGAATATCGTGTCTTCTTCGGCGTCAATTTTGGATGCGGCCTCGAGCGACATCAGGTACTGGAAGCCATGGCAGCCACCACTGGTTACGGTTATTCTAAGGTGGTGGTATGGATTTTCATTCTTGGTAGCGGAGGGTGACGTTGATGGGTCAGTGATTTGTCGGAGACGCTGGGTTTGTTAGTTAAGATGTTCATGATCAGTGTGTGAATGGCAAATCACAAATGAAGAAGCAAGGCAAGAGCAGAAAAAATAAAGAAAGCCACCGGCACATAAAAGAGTCAAGAGATGGGTGAGCAAAAAAAAAAAAAAAAA
>JOMC01000114.1:218427-367968 GCA_000812125.1 Aspergillus ustus
CACACCCTGTGGTCGTATGTGCTTGTTTCTTCCCAAACACATTTCTTATGGCGCCCAAGGAGACTACTACTCCCACTGTAAAGAGTATACCATCGGATCCGGCCAGCCGTACCCTCGCCACGCCAACATTAACACCACGGGCAATGACAATACCAGCCAAAATGCACCAACATGACAATGCAAAATCATGAACGCAGCATGGAACCTACATTTGCAGCTCGCTCAGAGATCCCAATCATTAACGTATTTCCATCATCGCCGGTCCTCGGGTTCTGCGTCACTTGAGCGGCGGGCTTTGCGGCGGAAGAGGAGAAGTGCGAGCGCGGTTGAGCAGGCGTCAAACATGACCTCGAAAATCTTGGATATGTGCTAGGTCTAGCCGCTGCGCTACGCTTTGACGTTGACTGGGCGATCGCTGTTCGATATGAAGAATGGCAGAACGGTGCGGAGAAGCTCAGTGCCGCTGTCGGAGAGGAAATTGCAGAAAGCGCTGCGCACGCGGATCGGGGCCTTGATAGCCGGCAGACGGCGGGGGATAGAATCGGATGGGACATGGTTTCGATGCGACCAGGTGAGTAAAGTTGTTGAGAGCGTCTCCAATCTGTGGGGGGTAACAACCTTGGAGGCGGTTTATAATCACATACAATTTGTATCGAGACGAGGAGCAATCCGGGGGATGCAATTGGTTGGGTACGGGTCGGAAGAGCGCGGCAGAATAAATTTCCCGAGGATCTTGAAGTGAAGTCATTGTTCGGAGCCTTTTGCTTACATACTTAAGGCCTTGTGCAATGTACTTTTTCGAAAGATGAACATTTCCCCTCAATATCGACTACATAGGTAGGAGTTGATGATTTGACTGGATATGATCTAAAACTGAACGGGAGAGCATTGTAACATAACATTTGAGCATTTAATACTGAGATAACTCACACGAGCGTATCCCATCGAGTACAACATTTCTCTATTGTACAATATAAAATACATATTTCTCGACTCCAAAATACGGGTCGAAAGTAATTTGAAGAGATATCAGAGTCAAAACCCCGGAGGTATAATTCTGTCTACTTTATATATAGATCGTGAATGATTGGTAGTATCTGGGCGCGCCTGGGGCAGCAAGGACTGTTGAGTGGGGGAGGGGCAGCTCCGCGCCGATTATGACTATGGCGGAGACTCCATGGTCATTTTTCTCTCTCCGTCATACAAAGAGGGACATTGCTACCAGGTTGATTCTAGAACCTTACTTCTTTCTGTGTGGAAGGACTCACCTGTGTACTGGACAGAACCTCCAGGATGGGGTCTCGACTTCGCGTTCAGCAAATCAAGAATGGCCCCCCGCTGCCATATCAGGACGATAGCAGGGCGTTCACAAAAGAGTACGCTGCATCCTTGGATGCGGAAGATCCCCTGCGTCATTTCCGCGAGGAGTTCATCATACCCTCTGCACAAGATCTCAAGAGAAAAACGCTAGACCCATACAGCGGTAAGTCGCTTGACCTTGGCAAGCTCGACATTGACCCTGCTAACAATGTGTTGTAGCATCTGAAGACTCCTCAGAATTCCGATGCATTTATCTCTGCGGAAATTCTTTGGGTCTTCAGCCTCGGAACACGAGAAAGTACATTGACTACTACCTCCGGACCTGGGCCATCAAAGGTGTCACAGGCCACTTTACCCATCATGAAGATGAACTGCTCCCCCCATTTGTCGACGTCGACTCTGCCGGCGCAAAGCTGATGGCTCCCATCGTTGGGGGATTAGAGAGCGAAGTCGCGGTCATGGGTAGTCTCACAACAAACCTTCATCTACTGATGGCCAGCTTCTACCGACCAACCAGAGAGCGATACAAGGTCATCATCGAAGGGAAAGCGTTCCCAAGCGACCACGTAAGTTCTGCACTCTCATTCCTTAGGGCAATAACTTATTTTTTCTCGGTATAGTACGCTGTGGAGTCGCAGATTCGTCACCATAATCTTCGCACAGAGGATGCCATGGTTCTCATTGAGCCGCAGAACCCTGAACAACCCATCCTCGAAACGGACTATATACTTCGGGTTATTGATGAACACGCGTCAAGCACAGCGCTTCTTCTTCTTTCTGCTGTTCAGTACTACACAGGACAGTACTTCGACATTGAGAAGATCACTGCGCACGCACAATCCAAGGGTATCATTGTCGGTTGGGATTGCGCCCATGCAGCGGGCAATGTTGATTTAAAGCTACACCAGTGGAATGTTGATTTTGCTGCGTGGTGTAACTACAAGTATCTGAACAGCGGTCCAGGTGGGATGGCGGGATTATTTGTACACGAGAGACATGGGGAAGTGAAAACAAATAAGGGCGATGGGGGGCTGCAGTCTTTCCATCCTCGCCTGTCTGGTTGGTGGGGAGGAGACAAGGCTACTCGTTTTCTTATGGACAACCGTATGGTCGCTTTGCCCTTCCTGAACTTCCCAACTCTAACAGTTCCACACTAGATTTCGTTCCTCAACCTGGCGCTGCAGGGTATCAGGTGTCTAACCCGTCTGTCCTTGATCTGAGCGCGGTTGCAGCATCTCTCGAATTATTCAACCGGACATCTATGGCTGAAATTCGCCAGAAGTCTCTTAAGATTACAGGCTACCTCGAACATCTTCTCCTGACATACCCACTAAATGGACTATCGGACAAGCCCTTTAGCATTATTACGCCGTCGAATCCCTCGGAGCGTGGTGCTCAGCTCAGTTTACGACTCGCTCCGGGTCTTTTAGATAAGGTATTGGAGGAATTGGAGGAGCACGCCGTGGTTATTGATGAAAGGAAGCCTGATGTCATCCGGGTTGCACCAGCGCCCTTGTATAACACGTACGAGGAGGTGTGGCGATTCTGCCAGATCTTCCTGGAGGCCTGTAAAAAAGCAGTCCAGGTGTGAGCTGGTCGGGATTGAGAACATTTGCTGATGTATTATTATACATTCCATTCATATAGTGTCAAGTATCGTGATAGCGGGAAATTGCGCATGCCAGAGCCCATATTACAAAAGACCGATTCCTAGATACTGTCCTGACCATGTATAGAAATATCTAATTCAACCGAAGGCGAAGTAAGCAGTTTCCAACGGTTGCCGTTCAGACTCCCAAGCTAGCCAATCCGATCTCGTCGTCCTATTCGCATCACGTTAGCATCCGCCGGATCAAGCGCAGTATATAGCGTTAGATACGTACGGTAGAAGTCCCATAGCATTGACCTTCCACACACCCAAGCCCAAAAGCACGAATTGCATCAGGACATACACAGCCTTCACGCCCAGCAGCTTGCCCCGCAGTGTCTCCGAGTCGAACTTGGCGAACACGGCGTTGGTATTGATGAGGCCTTGGATTGGACCCTTGAAGAGCATGAAAACCATCATAATGCTGAAGATCTGTAGACTATTTCCAGACATGTACATCATAATTCCGTTCATGGGGATTTGTTTCGACGGGGCGAGGGCTATCTCCCAGGCCTTCTTGAGCTTCAGCGTGTCCGTCTCGACGGGTTTGGAGGTAGCCGGAGCTGCCGACTTCTCTGCGCGCTGAGACAAAAGTTAGATAAAGAATTGAGGTGGAGATATTGAAGCCCCACGTACGCTTTTACCGCCAGACTTGCGAGAGAAGCCGGGAGGGTCGGGGATGCTGGAGATCGATGATGACGGACGTGGCAACGGGGAGTTGAGCTCGACGGCCCATTTCGGCGGCGGAAGAGGCGGTAGAGCTGGGGAAGTCGCCATGATCAATAAAAGGCCGATCAGAAGAGCTGCGGGGAGAAGAAGGAGCTCAGAGGGAGCTTTGTGCGGGTGCAACGGACGAGGAAGTCGGGAAGTGAGTTCAACGCCTGGAAAATCAGGAAGAAATGGAATTCTCCACAACTGCAACCGCGCGGAGTTGGCGGCGCCCGGTCCACTCCTGATTCTCAGCCCTCGAACTCCTTTCTCAGTGAGATGATCTTACGCTGCGCAATTGGGGATCAAATTTGCCCGTTAATGACAATTTGATCAAGGTAGTTTGCCCCTTTGTTCTTGGAGTCGACTGTGCCACGCTGACCTTCCCGGTGTACTAGCCATCACAGTCCGAATCCGTCACCCAAAGGCATGGAAGTATCGCAGCGCTGTGCTAGCTAAGGAGTCGCCCTCGAAGCCATACGGGCTGCCTTGAAAGCCGTTCTACGCCCTTATCCGAAACTACATGATTTGACGACGCAAGGAGATACCCGGCCTACTTATCAAAAGTCCCACATATTTCCGCACAAAATACGACCTGCCACTATTCGTTGCCATAAAACTACAGAGCCACCATGAGTTCCGGCGGGGGAGATGCAAAGCTGTTCGCTAGGGTATGTGGTCTACTGCTGTTATACTTCCTGTCGCACCACCAGATGGCGCTCGATGACCTGGCTTATCCGCCAGCTTCCCCTCACGGTTCCCCCCCCAAGACTTTATTTTGCGAACTAGCTTGTGTCTTTTGCCTTGGTCATGATACCCCTCTTTGATTCTTTAATTCTCCGGTTCTCTATGCGCTGCTGCCATCTTGTTTCTCATATCTATTGCCACCATCCTTCTTGATCCGCGCCTACCTTGTTATCGTCCCCTCATGTTCATCGCTCCTTTCGTGGAAACTAGCTCACCACCATGGGTTCGATCTCCACAGGGCAAAGTCGCCGAGCTCCGGCAAGAACTCAACAGCGGCGGCAAGAAAGACAAGAACTATTCGGCCAAGAAGATCGCTCTCAAGAAGATTGTCGCGAACATGACTATGAGCAATAATGACATGATTGCTTTGTTCCCGGATATTGTCGACTGCATGAATCTGCCGAGTTTGGAGATCAAAAAGATGTATGAGCCAGACCACCTTGGACTGTGAATGTTTCTCTGACCACAATCCTCGTCTATTTTATTAGGTGCTTCCTGTTCCTTGTTAACTATTCGAGAATGAAGCCCGAGATCGCGCTCAAAGCCCTTCCAATATTGGTTAATGTACAATGGCTCTGTCCCCTGCATCTGGGCGAATCTGACCGGTATACAGGATATGGAAGCGACAAACCCGCTCGTACGTGCCCTGGCGCTTCGCACGATCGCATATGTACATGTACGGGAGTTTGTCGAAGCCACTGTTCAGCCACTTAAGCGCCTGATGGAAGACATGGATCCGTATGTTCGGAAGACCGCCGCTTTTTGCGTGGCCAAGCTGTATGAGCATGATAGGAAAATGGTTGAGACATCGGACCTAATCGCTCGGCTTAATGAGATGCTTAAGGACGAGAACCCGACAGTGGTATCGAGTGTTCTGGCTTCCTTGATAGATATTTGGGGACGGAGTGAAACCATATCCCTCACGATCGACTACTCGAGTGCTTCGAAATTGGTATCTATTCTACCCGACTGCTCAGAGTGCGAGACCTTTAACCCTGTTTATTTTCGCAATTTACTGACATGAAGCAGATGGGGACAAACCTATATCCTGGAGGCTCTCATGTCTTATGTGCCCCAAGATTCTGCAGAGGCCTTATTACTAGCAGAACGCATTGCTCCCCGTCTCTCACATTCGAACTCTGCAGTCGTCCTAACATCTATTCGCGTCATCCTTTACCTTGTGAACTATATCGCCGACGAAAGGCATGTCACTTCCCTGTCAAAGAAGCTATCACCGCCTCTTGTGACCCTCTTATCAAAACCGCCGGAGGTGCAATATCTTGCGCTCCGTAATGCCATACTTATCTTACAAAAGAGACCCGAAGTTCTACGGAATGATATTCGGGTCTTCTTTTGCAACTACAATGACCCCATTTACGTCAAAGTAACAAAGCTCGAGTTAATATTTATGTTGACCACCAAGGAAAACATCTCTGTTGTGCTGGCAGAACTGAGAGAGTAAGCCAGGTCACCATTTTTTCCGTCATAGCAGTACTGACCTACACAATAGGTATGCAACCGAGATCGATGTCCACTTCGTACGCAAGGCAGTGCGGGCAATTGGAAAACTGGCAATCAAGATTGAGTCTGCCGCCAAGCAATGCATCGACACACTTCTCGACTTGGTGAATGCCAAAATCCCCTACATTGTTCAAGAGGCAACAGTCGTTATCCGCAACATCTTCCGCAAATACCCCAACCAGTACGAAAGCATCATTGGCCAGGTCATCCAAAACATCGACGAGCTCGACGAACCAGAAGCCAAGGCAGCCATTATCTGGATTATCGGGCAATATGCAGACCGCATCGAAAACTCCGACGGCCTCCTACAGGACTACCTCGCCACATTCCACGACGAGACAATCGAAGTGCAACTCGCCCTCCTAACTGCAACGGTCAAGCTCTTCATTCAACGCCCAACAAAGGGCCAACAGCTCGTCCCACAAGTTTTGAAATGGTGCACCGAAGAAACAGACGACCCCGACCTTCGCGACAGAGGATACATGTACTGGCGCCTCCTCTCCACAGACCCAACCACCGCCCGCCAAGTAGTCATGGGCCAGAAGCCGCCAATCTCCGCAGAGAGCGAGAAGCTCGATTCGCGTACCCTCGAAGAACTCTGCCTGAACGTCGGGACCTTGGCTACAGTTTACCTCAAGCCCGTGCAGCAGGTTTTCCGCTCCGCGCGCACTCGACGCCTGCAGTATAGCCCTGCGCTACAGAAGACACAGGAGGATCCCACGTCGACGACTTGGCAATTTGCTGCTCCAGTAGCTGCTATGAACCCGGTTACCTCGCCGAACGTAGTTGCGAATGGCACAGCAACTACACCAGGTGGTAGCACGAATGCTGCAGTGAATGCGGCGGATAGCTATTTTAGCAGCGTGGCTGCGGGTACGCAGCAGATGGCTGCGCTGGACCTGGGTGGTCGTGAAGATGGTAGTGTTGGAGGTGGTGGCGCACCGCAATTGCAGTACGTCGTCAACCAGAACCAACAGCAGGCGTACCAACCTCAGTTGGCCGGGGGTGCGGCGACGGGGGAGCTTCTGCTTTTTTAATCTTTGGGTGAAGGGTCTAGCCTATATTTGTACTTCTAAAGCTCTTGCTACGTTCTTTTTCTAGCGGTGTTAATTTTGACGGATCCTATGATCTAACTTTCTTTTTGTAGCATTGCACCGTCAATTTTTGACGGTTGATTGCTGTATATCATTATTGAAGATCGGTGAAGATCTGTAAACTTAGATATCTAAGAATCAAATATATGATCATAGTGCAATTAAGGCTCTCAGTCTTGGGCGTGAACGCAATTGAGATTAAATTTGAGAAAAAAGATCAAGCGCTGTAGACATGTTAATCCTCCTCCAGCTTTGCCAGCCCACCCCGACTACGTCGGATGCGTTCATCGAGGCTATCTTCCTGAAGCTGTCGATGAAGACCGGACATGAACTGACCGCGGTCTGAGCGGCGTTTGTCCTCCTCTTCACGCGTTTTCTCCTCTTGTGCGGTCACATCGGCAATCCGCTCGCGACGGGTGTCCTCCATTTCTTGGGCACTTGATTGCATCTCAGCGAGTCGGCGTTTGCGCTGTTCGTCTAGGTCCTCTGCATGCTGTTTAGAATCTGCACCCTGAACGTTGCGTGAGTTGTGTGGTGCCCGATCCCGATTTCGTCCAAACGAGTCCCCGTCCCTTGGGCCACGGTTATCTCTTCGACCTCCACTTCGATCATATCCATCTCTACGACGATCCTCATCCCGGCGATCTTCTCTCCTATTCTCTGTGCGACGACGGTCGGTGTTATGGCGATCGAAACGCGGCGATGCGGACCGACGCGAGGATCGGTCGTATCTTTCGTCGCGCTCGCGGTACTTGCTGCTCGAATGGTAGGCCTTTTCGCCTCTTTCCTCTCGTTCTCCGTCGCGGTCTCGATGACTCCTGTGATCGTGATCTCTGTGGCGTCTGCTATCACGGTCGTCCCTGCGGTTCCGGTGTGACCTTTCTGGAGAAGCTGGAGACCGGGACCTGGAGTGGTGGCGGCGCGACGATCGATGATGACTACCGTGGCGAGAGTCCTCATCGCTGTACCTTCTGCGCCTATGACTCCTCTCACGATCGCGATCCCTGGGCTTGTCGCGCTCGCGATCACGCTGTCGCCCTTCCTCCCGTTCCCGCCGTCGGACCGACTCTTTCACCATAGTTTCATACGCCGCCTGCTCCCGCTTCTTGATCTCCAACAACGGATCCGCCATAACCTTCACCATTGTATCACGGGTGTTATGAATCACAGGCGGGAGCGGCGCACCACCACCACCAGCACCAACGGCAGCGCCCTTTTCGAGTTTCTTGTTGTCATCATTCTTCAGGAGTATCCCATCGATGCGACGCTTTCCCAGTAGGTATCCTTCCATTTCCTCGGCATAGTGGCCTGTTGCGCTTGATGGCTCCTGGTACATCCAATCGACCCGCTGGTGTTGTCGCGTTCCACCCGCACTCTCCTGCAAACGTTGTAATTCTTGGATCTGGCGCTCTTCATCCCGTTCGCGACGTAGCTGGTCGATGCGTTTGCGCTCCTCGAGGGCCCTTTTCTCCTCCGACCATACGCGTTCCTGATTGCGGAGAAGCGATGGATGCCATGATCTATTTAGCTGATATTAGCTCGGTGACAGAGTTCAGACGTAAACGAGAAACTTACTTCTTTAAGTTCAGATCGCCACCCATTTTGACTCAGACGATGAACGACGGAGTCAGGACTGAGGAGGTTGTTTGTGAAGAGAAGCTGGTCCAGCGAGGTTCCAGATGAGGAAGTTGCGATCACGGGATCGCCACCTTAAGTTGATGCCTGAGGCATATATATATATATATATATATATATATCAACATGTGAAGCCACCCAATTTACCTCTCGTCAATTTGATTATTCACTCTGTCCTATTTCTTTCAAACAATGGACTATGCACCGCTCCAAAACCTAGAAATACTTAAAAGTGATATGAATGTTTTTTTTTTTTTTTAAAAAAAAGCCTGGGTCCCTCGAGATGTGCTTGATAACTAGTCGATCCTTACTTATCATTCAGTCCTTCTTCGCTTGCACCCCTGAGTCTTTACTTCAACCCTCCACCCATTCTTATTTCCAGTTCCCTTTCGCTATGGATGGATCCTTACATTAGCAGGCCCCTCACGAAACGTTACTGGGTTGCAATTGGTTGATAACTCCGCGAATACGAGATCTAATCAAACATCGGCAGGGAGTTTCAACAGAACACTCTCAGCTGGCCAACAACCAAGAGGCACCGTCAGAAGAGAGCATCTGAACATGCACTCTCATTGGAGCAATGTTCGGTCCCATCAGCCATATGCTTGATGGAAAAATGGTTTCGGTTAAGCTAAACTGGGTCTGAGCCACGGTGTTTTTGCGGCTCATTTAAGGTCCAGTTCTCCCCAGGACCAAAGCACTTTGAAAACAAATTTTCAACCGAGGGTGGCTTGTTCCGAAATTGTTTCCTGTGGGTCTTTTGGACTGAAGATGATGATGCGACTCGCCCGTCTGTTGCTATCGGCCAGCTTGGCTAGTGGACAAGCTCTCCGACTTCTACCCGGATTTCAGTCTGGGGGTCTTGTTCCCAGACAGTTGGTCGGTGATGGCTCGGACTGTTCAATATATGATACTTGTGGTGAATGTTTTGGCACTGGCTATGTGCTCTGCGACAATGCTGGGTGTTTTAACCCAGATGACGGCGAACAATGCTGCGAAGGCGGAAGTATGCTTTCTGGTATCTCTCGCTAATCTTTGACTAATCGTTCTCTACTGTGTTGTAGGCATGTGTGTCGGGTTAAACAGCTCTTGCTGCATCAACGTATGTCCATCAGTGCCTTTAAGTGGGTATCCTAATTAAAATGGCATTGACTGTGAAATTAGGGGCCCGGCACACCAGGAGAGGATGGCGCAATTGATTACGACTCCCTCTCAGATGATGAGGATGAAGATGAGGAATCTAGTACTTCCTGGCTCTGTGATATCACCATGACAGACGAGGAATGCTGCGTGGCCGGCGGCGAAAACATCCACTGGTGCCCTGGGGACCTTTCGGGTGGGTTGTGTATGAATTCCACCGCGATGGTATGCTGCGAGGACGGCCATGTGTGCGATACGGACGACTGCTGCGACATTGTGGTATGTACTCTTGGTGGCTATAGAAGTTTTGGCTAATGGTTTAAGGATTCAACGCCTGTAACGCCTTGGGAAACCTCTTCAAGCGCGCAATCTACTCCTGAACCTAGCTCTAGCGGCAGCTCTGACTCAAACTCAGACGTTGAGTCTGAATCTGATACGTCTTCACATTCAGAATCTGACTCAAGTACCGCGACAACAATGCCTTCTGCTACCAGCCCGAGCGCTGACTCGTCCAGCCCGACTCCTACTGATGCTGGTGTAAAGTTGGGTGTTGCACAAGGGTGGTCGGCGCTGGCTGGCGCACTTGTGGTCGGTTTTTTTGTGTTTTAATCCAGTTTTACCATCTCAGCCATGGCGATAATATGAGTGAACTCTGACGGTTGTCAATGAAGAGGGACAAATTTGCGAGCCCATTCTATGTATATATTAACTGGAGGAGGAGGAGGAGCAGTACTAACTCTAATGGACATACTCCAACTTCCATAGTCGGCCCTGGGTAAGCATTGTGTTGTTGGCAATCTTCCTGCGGTGTAGGGCATGGACTGCATAGGAGATCCCGATACGGTGTTAGAAATGGTGAGCAGACAGGCTGCCATAGGGGCGGGGTTGTCTGCATCTCGCTAGATATGGGGTAACACCGTATTTTTCGGGTTTCGCTCCCTCTATCCTTTTAAAGAAGAAAAGGAATGGGCAGTTTTCCAAGACAGCCTGCTTTCTTCAACATGGAAGAGAAATTGATTCAGTCGCGTTAGGTGCCTTTACACCCACCTCCAGGCTCCCATAGAATTATATCAGTACGGGTTCTGTGCCCGGTCTGTCAGACGGTCGGGCTCCTGGGCCTGGTACTTTCTTGGCGTAAACAGATGTGAATGGAGTTTAGATAAGATCAAGTGTTGGAAATCGAGAAGAGATGGAAACGCGGAGTAAAGCTGGGAACGCGGGGAAATGCCAGAGGAACCGTTCGTCCGCCGAGTGGTGTTACGGATCCAAAGCGTGTTGAATCGAACGAAGCCACGGGTCTGTAAAGACGGACATGAATCTATTAGTAATGGCAGACGACTTAAAAAGGCCGGAACTCGCCATCTCTGACCATGAGCATATAGACACGCCCTTGCTGGTGATTGTCATCCTAGTTTGGACCTATATGAAGGCGCAGGCGAGACCTTGCTTGAGAGACAGTTTCCCAATTGAACTTCACAAACTTTTGCTCCGCTAAAACCCGAAGACTTGAAGCATGAATGGCCCTACCGGTGCCGTATTTTGTTTGCTCCGGCACGTTGTGTTCATCCCTTCTGCCAGAACTAGCGGGGTAGCCATGATACCGTCACTACCTGCCATTTTCAGGATCTTAAAGGGCATACAACTGACTCCAATCTTCCTTGGACCTGCGCCTTATGGTGTTGATGGTGTCGAAGACTCGAGCTTCGGTTCCTTGTGTTATGGTGGAAAGGCCGGTTCTGAGTAACAGACATGGAAGGGTTAGAGGGTAGCGTGATGGTGAAGCATGGAAGGTTGATATATGTTTTTGGGCAAGCGTTCACGCTGTTTAAAACAGGCCTGTGCTGGAGAAAATATCGGCTAAGAATAATAATTATATCTCTTGCGAAATCTGATTGGCGATGACTCTGCAGATGCTTTTGAGCTTGATTCTTAGGCGCCAACGGACGTGTCGCGGTGAATACCTTGATGTTGAGGTGTGCTTGTGGCTTTAAATCCAGGAACCTCTTGACGGTAGATTCTGTTACGCGTGCCCCTCACAGTGCTGTGTGATTTCGAGTATTTGACTCTCTTCTTCTCGAGCAGGCCTCCCATATTTCCTCTTCCCTCCGCCTCATCCAACTTCCTTTCGACCAGGACTCACCACATTTATCCTTCATCTCTGCCCTTTGGCAACCACATTTTATTTTCCTTTCTTGCCACAATAATAGTTAATCTCTTGTCAAAATCATTTCCTGTAACAACATTGCTTCCACTCATTACCTCGTTACCACCCAACCCGGTACAATTCCTTTCGTCTTACACCACAGCGCCGCAAAACAGACATCCATGGATCCCGGTAATGAAACTGAGATGAATGAGCGCGAAAAGCTCATAGCTTTAGTTAGCGAGCACAAGGCAGTAACTCAAGTCAATTCAGCAACGTGGGCCTGTTTTTGGTTTGCTGATGTGGGCAAGTTGAAGGAATTGGTCTCTAGATTGGCAGCCGGACGAGCGAAAGGTATCTACGAGGTGCTTTACTCTGAAAGTGTCCCCAATGCCATGAAAACCTGTGAGTAATCTTCGAGCTCCTTCTCCCCACCCATAACAAGTTGTACTAGACTAATCCATATGATTTCTCGACAGTGGTCAAGATGGGCGACCTTACAAACGGACCGTTGAAGATAGAAGAGCTTCTGAACCCTGTCGCTGTTTCCATTTATTCAAAGTTTCTGAAACAGGAACCGGGGGCGGACTTCTTCAAGCAACAGTTGGATTTCTGGGATGTGATGAAGACGTTCTGGCGCAAAGAAACTATCCTACCATGGACCGCTGCCCTGTATGTTTCCCAAGGACAGCGGGCCAGAGCGGGGATAATTTCTCAAGCATCGGAATTTGACAAACTCTGGCGCCAGGGAAGATTCGGGCTCCAGCCCTTGAGAGTCACTGACGACGGAAAGACCCTCGAAGCTGGCTTCTTCTGGTTTCCAAGGCGCAAATACAACCCTATTGTTCAATTGATGACCAGGCCTAGTCTAGCCGGTGATCTAGATTGCTTCGAGCTAGGGCAGAAGTTTGGGATCAAATCGGGACAAGTCGTGGTGTTTAATACCGATGATCCGAAGATCGATCCGCTTCCGTCCTGGGACCTGCTGCATATGCAGTGGGTGATTAATAGAGTGCTCGCTGCTAGCGGCATCATCGATCTGGTCGAGGAGGAGATTGGAGTTGAAAGCTCAGATGAGAGCTCAGGGAACTCTTTCAAATCTTTCGAGGAGGACGATGAAGTGAAAAGCGATGAGGATGAGAAAGGTGTGCAGGATGAGGATGAGGTAGAGACCGAGACTTCTTCGTCCGAGGATGAGCTTGACTATGAGATTGACCCGGGCTGGATTCTCTGGTGATTCTCTCAGTTGGTTCTTGGATTGTTGATGGGACTTGACTTTGGACTAAATGTACGTACGTAGGAGCGTCGTCTGGGAACATCATGCTAGGTACCTTTTGTACAATTAATTCGTCGAATAATTGAATGGAGTCACCTTTATCAATGGAAACGCCCTATTTCCATTACTTTTCTCAAAGGTAGGCGAAGCTCTTTTCGAGGCTAGAGGGTCGCATCCAGCCAACAGTCTAGTCTAGTATGTATTTTAGGGCAACAATCGACAACCTGCACTAGGGCCTTGGCAGAAGAGTCGATGCCAAGAAATGAGATAAATCCTTTTCGAGTGATCACGTGGTGCTGCAGGCCTTGAGATCTCGGGCCGGGCCAGATAATTATGGACTATTTTCAACAATATTTCACCATTTTCATGTCTTTTCAGCAGAATGTTTTTTGATACCCTGTTTTATATCTTATAATTCTCTTGATTACAGGGTTCGGAGAGAATCTGCAACCTATGATCTCCGCAGGGCTGGTTGCTTGCGATTTTTTTCTTGCGGATTGCATGACATGGGCTCGCCCCTTGGCTTGGCGTTTCCTCTCATCTATCAACATTTGAACTTCCTTTGCACTGCAACTCCTCGCGGTTCGGGGGAGAAATGAGATTCTTGCTACCGCAAAGATCTCTCCCCCGATTCTTGAGGACCTGGGGCCGTCAATGCCCTTCATCAGGAGTACGCTGTTCAAATCTATTGGCACGACGTATCCTTTATCGGAAAAACAGCACATTAACAGATGCACCAATTGCATCCGAAACATATACACTAAACGCGTCCGACCACAGAAATGCTGATTATATCGGAGAATCCGGCCGCGCTTATAAGCTAGAGAAAGTTATCCTAATGGAAGATTCTCCCCGTCGTCGAGTTTTCTTTGCTTCGTGAGTAGACGTTGAAAAAAAAAAGCTATATCCCATGTCCACGAATGCTTATACCTCACCAGTTCTGAAGACGGGGAGCGGGTTCTCGTGAAGTACATAGAGCCCGAGGCCTTCGAGAACCATTTGGATGTCAATGACCGCCTGTGGGCCTTAGCCAGTCATGTTCGCCTGGCTAAAGACCTCATCCCTGGCACTTTTATGTTCGTTTACGAGCTTTGCGATTCCAGTTTTTCACAAATTCTACGGGACACGGGCCCGCCGCCTCGTTTGATCAAAAGGATACTCAAGAGCGTGCTTAGTATTCTCGCTGAGTTCCATGATCGGGACATTCTCCATGGAGGTATTTTTTACCCACCCCTCTTTTTGCAAGCTTGAGCCGTGACTTATCTCTATATTGATAGTTATTATGGCGAATACCATCTTTGTCAACCGGCACAAGACTAAGTATAAGTCAACCATTAACAAAGTCAAACTTGGCCTTTCGAAACACACAACCTATGTCCGCCCGGGGTCAAATATAGTTGACAAAATGGTTGGAACCTCAAAATGGAGGAGTCCTGAAGCATGTGCCATGGGGCCAGTGAACAAATCCTCCGATATTTTCTCTTTTGCTCTTCTTGTAAGGCAGTCTGCTACCGTTCCCACTGGGCTGATGGCTGACCTAGATTTTCAAGTGCATCTACGCTGTAAAAGGACCTCATATTTTCAACGAAGAACTGACAGAGGACACATCAACAGAGGACCCGGAGGGTATAGGTACTTCGATATCTGTGCTTGAACGCCAAATGTCCTATTTCGCTGACAAGGAGGGGCTGAGGGGGTTCCTGAACTATCTTGGGAAGGACCACCCTTTTGTTCCTGTCATTGAGCTGGCTCGAGAAGGATTTAATGTGGACAGGCCCCGCGAACCGTTTTGTCGCTGGGAGGGCCTGGATGAGGACTTTAGGGACCTTATTCTTTCAATGGCGAACTTTGACCCCACCAAGAGGATCACGGCTCGCCAGGCCCTGGAGCATAAGTGGTTCCAGGGCGTTGAAGTGTTTCGGCCAGACTTTCACTCGGGAGATGAAGAATTCCAACAGAGCAGTCAGAACTCTTCCCACTTGGTTTCTGATATATATTGATGGATTTTTGGAGGAGCTTATTCACCCCTGTCATTATTAGAGGCTTCTTGTATTCACAACACACTGGATGTCGTATTTAGCGTATAGACATTGTATATTAGAGAGCATTTGTGACTAAATCAGCATTTATTGTACATATCTAATACCAATCCCCTCCCTGAAAACTTCACGTTCTTCTATTCATTTCCCATCTCCTTATTCTGTCACCCTACAAATTTAGTCCATCAATATCACCCTGCACGCCAAAGACAACTATAGCTTCCAATAGCATACTCCTTTGTTGCTCACTTAGGTAATCAAGTGCTTTTTCTTTTATATATCTAGCTCCTTCCTGTTTGCTGGACAGTTTTGACTTGAATCTGCATCTCCTAGATGGCGCCCAACACGCAATGCTGAGTGTTGCAATAGTGGCCTCTACGCTTTGTGATACTAGAGGGGATCTTCTGTATCTACAAACAGATATTTAGCTGTTACCTTTGCTGCTTGGCTACGAAGCGTATTTCATATCTCGCGCAGATCGTGCCATATCCCGGGTGAGCCATATGGCTGCACTACGGGGAGGAGGGAGCCCAGCAACGGCAGCTTCGAGCTCGGAAGACAATTAAAAAAAGCTTGGAGCAAGCTTTGCCTTGCTTTAAACAAGCGGGGAGAAGGAACTGCTCTTGTGGAGCTGATAAAGAATTGATGTTCTCTTGAGCCATCCTTCACAAAATTTCGGACCCAGAAGACGTCGCTATCATGAATGCTTCTACTTGGAAAAGATCTTTTGCCTGCCTAATTACCTTATAATTCGCGCAATCTCATGAAAGCGGCACAGCTCGCTTGCTAGGGTACCAGCTGGATATGAGCAAGTTTCTCAGACACAACACTGCACCGAAAATTTGGTCTGTATTTTCTTCTTGCTGCCCGGTTTTTCTCACTTCCCTTGCCCTCTTCTCCGGCTTTGATCTCCATCTTCCACCAACATCAACATCGCTATTACCCTCGTCATCTCTAGTCTCATATTCAATACCGCCGGCATCATCCGTGTCTTTTTTAATTACGTTAGAACGCCCTAGTTGTTACCATGGGCATCCCTATGTGGAACGGCGAGGATGAGAAGCATAGTAATGGGAGCAAGAAGCATCTTGCTGAAACAACTAGTCCCTCGAAGAAAACAGAAGGGTAAGGCATATCTACCACTCATCTAATAGCTTCGCTGACTTTGCTGTGCAGCGGCTACGCTATGCTCTTTGCCAGACGATTGGGCACACCGCGGCCATATGCATTCATCTCAGCGACGATGGAGCCGACGAGAGAGCTCGGGTGAGGAGGACATGACGCCTGTGAGGCGATAAAAACTAACATAGTTTTATCATAAGGCTGCTGAAGCCGCGGCAGCCGAGACGAGAGAAATAGTTGAGGCGATGCTGGTAAGTACATATCTTCTACCTCATTGGCGCCATTCTAAACCGATGGGCTGCGCTGATTGAATTATAGGACTGACCCGACGAGTACCTGGTAGATATCACCCGCCGGAGTTATGAGAGGCAGACTGGTGGACGCGCCATCCACGTAAGACTTACTATCCCACTACCGAGGACACAAAACATTAATAAGAAAGAATAGTACTCCAGGGTGCCTGCTCGACAGGGAGCGAATTATGACCACAGACACGGCACCACCTCTCGCCAGTAGACGGACTTTGCGTTTTTTTGCTCGCCGACCCGACAGCTGTGATAACTTTTTGCCTTTGGTTAGCTTTGGCGGTGCTGGATTGATAGCGTTGGATAACAAGCGATGGCGTTGGAGGCTTAATCATACCAAGAGAATGCAGCATATCTCACTTTTTGACATTGGAATTATCAATAGAAGCAATTCTGGTGCTTTGAATAGATTCATATTCAAGAATGTTTTCCTGCGTCCTTACAAGTCAACCGTAAATCTAGCATGCGTCCCTCCAGCTGCCTGTCCTGTTCAAGCTAATCATTTTTTCTTCAGAGGTCCGCTTTCGTTTCCTCGCACTTTTCGTATATTTCTCCCCCATCGAACCTGTAACTCAGGTACCACTCATTCGACCGGTCAGACAGAGAAGTAGTGACACAGCCCGAACTTCATACGACACTCTTGGAGATAGCCACCTGGGCTATTAAAGAGATTTAAATATCTATGCAAAGGTAGTAGCTCAAGGCTAGCGGGGGACAAGCTACAAAGATCTAACAGCCAGGCCCATGTAGAAGCATGAAAAGAGCATGGAGGATATACTCTCAGAGGTCTCTGAAAAGTAAATAGATATTCAACGATTCACGAATATTTTTCAACCCGCCCACTGTATGTCTTCTCAGCTGCACGATATTAACGTATGTAAAGAGTCTCCTTTTCAACTAGGTATTGTGTAGACTTTGGGATCTCGAGTGCCACACTTCTACAATGACCAATGTCGCCAATCCTATTCTGGTATAGGCCGCTCAGAGGTCCCAGACGGGCAGTAGGGCGAAATGGAAGTCCAGCAGGCCTGAAGCCATTTCAACACCTTCAAATAAACATCGAGAGCTCAGTTGACATCTTGGTTGCTACTGCCGCCCCATGAGTGATTATTTTCCTGACAAACCCAGATTCCTGCCACCCCCACATTGTCCGCTCGGGCGATCGCCCAGTATATACTCCACGGACCCAGGATTTTAACACATGCGGGGAAACAGAAATGGTACGAACTAATCTGGGCGAAATGCGGAGAAATGAACCAAAGTAAATTGCACACCCGGGCACTCTCGAACTTAATCCGGGGAAGAAAGATTGGCGTTCAACGTTGTCGGGAGCGTACCCGGTGGTAGAGGAGCGACACCGGGAGCGAACCCGGTCATTGCTATCAGGCCAAAGGCATCATGGTGGAGGCGGCTATCGCTGCATGATCTCCTCTGGATTCCTATTCTGGGCAACGTTTCCCTTGCTGAGATTGCCACCTGTCAGTAGTCTCCACCGCAGTTCTTATCTTTTCCCCGCATTTCGGAGACTCTCCGTCGCACACTATCATCGGTATTCGATGATGGATACCCCTCTGAGCGTCTGCATCATACCACCTCACTCGAGACGCACAGGTATCGGATATGGACGCAGCACATAGAGAGAACGGTATTAGGAAGCGGTCAACTAACGCGTTTGTTATCCCTATATCTTACACAGTATCACCAGTCTTGTTACTGACGTGGGGCTTATTCGCAGGTGCCAACGATGTCGCAAGCAGAAGATTAAATGTTCCGGATTCCAGCCTTGCAACACATGCCACAAGCGAAAACTGACCTGTGTTTTTGATGACCGAGACCAGAAAGTCCTTGTGACTCGAGGGTACGCAGAGCCTGCTTCTCTGAGCCTTATCGCGTTGGGCCTAACGTCGTTTGGCAGTTTCATAGAAGATCTTCAGCGAAAGGTTGCCCTACTAGAGCAAGGGGAAGAGGTTCTATCTAGCCCGCAGAGCTATTTGGAGCAGGAAAGGGCAAGACCCGATGACGGTATGGTTCAAAATTTTGACCTCGATCTAAATCTGACCGTACGAGGTGGAGATAATCTCCATATGATAGAGTCACGACTGGGTTCGAATTTGGAAGGCGCAGACTTGACGAATCCACTATCAACCGGCCCATCGACATTCTCGACGGCCGTGACAGGGAGGACGTGTAAGTTGTTTCCCTCCTGCTCCTCGACCCATGGCTCACTGCGTGGGCAGTTTACTTAGGAACTTCATCAAATTGGTCTTTTGCTCGAAGGATCCTAAGTATGACCCACGAACACCTCTATAACGCTCCTCTCCCAACAGACAGTTTACTATTTGAAGGCTCGACTTACGACTTTGGATGGGACGGGTCAAGAACCTCCGTTTATCATGAATCCCCAATCGTGCCAACCCTGGATTACTCTATTTATCTTATCAATGCTGTCAAGTTCCATGCTGGACAGCTGTTTCATTTATTTGATGAAGGGACGTTTATGGGAGGACTGTACGCCTT
The DNA here is from genome assembly GCA_000812125.1 of Aspergillus ustus. Taxonomy (NCBI): domain Eukaryota; kingdom Fungi; phylum Ascomycota; class Eurotiomycetes; order Eurotiales; family Aspergillaceae; genus Aspergillus; species Aspergillus ustus. The sequence goes on from JOMC01000114.1 coordinate 237,643, forward strand.
CTATGATGATCCGCAGGGGCATGTCAGCCCTCCAAGCTTATGGTACATCCATTACCTGGTCATAATAGCGCTTGGAAAAGCACTCGTCTCGCACAAGAGCCAGTCTACGAGGCCTCCTGGCTGCGAGTTCTTCACAAAAGCTCTTCAACTGCTCCCCGACTCTACGCATCTTGGTAGGGAGCCCGTCATTGGAGCTGAGATTTTATGTTGTCTCGCATTGTATCTTCAATCGTTGGACTACCGAAACTCAGCGCACAACTACGTATGTTAATTTTGTCAAAATATATGCAACAGCTAACTAGTTTAGATTGGCCAAGCTGTGCGTATCGCCCTTGCACAAGGTATGCACACAGACATGCCAGCGCAACAACTTGGGGAAGTTGTGGTTCAGAGATGTCGCAAAATATGGTGGACAATCTATATCTTAGATCGACAAATGACTTCGTTGATGGGCTTACCGCAATCAATTCACGACAGTCAAATTCACCATCAACTTCCCGCATTTCCTGGATCGCCTCAGAAAGTGGTTGCCTTGAGCATGCAAATTCGGATGTGCCAGATTATCGCGGAGATAAACAGTAGTAAGTTCTTCTCCAATTTGCTATTAGCACCACTTAACCGATTCAGCCGTCTATGCACCGGATGGAAGGCTCAATCGAAAATTCCTTTTGAGGACTAAAGCCGCGCTGGCTAGCACAACCGATCTCGCCAATGACCTACAAGGGTCATTCGATTTGCAGCTAGATAAGTCTACTATAAGTGGCGTTTCGCGCCTGTCAGCTCATCTACATCTACTGTACCACCAGGTTTGTTTGTGAATGATCGTTCAAGGAATTTACTTACGTGTATAGTGTATTGTTTTGGCAACGCGACCTTTATTATTGTGCTTCCTGAAGATGCGATTCCAGTCTGCCGATATTTGTCTCGAGACTCTCAAATCGTCTGCAAATGTGCTGCGGCTACTTCAAGTTTGTGTCGATTCGGCCCAGCAGCAACTCAGCATCCTTGGGTGCTTATATGAACAAAGCCTTCTCGGTACGTTGCTTCCAAAATTATACTACATCATACTGACAAGAAACAGATAGCTTCCTCCCATTTGACCTCGAGTCTACGTTTGTCTCCAGCGTGGTCCTATTGATGGCTCCAGCAATCGATTCTAATTTCTTGGATAATCAAGTTCCATGGCTACAGAAGAGCTGCGTGATACTGGATGATATGATCACCCGCGGAAATCTTATTGCTCGATTCCGAAAAGCCGAGCTCGAGCAGTTGGATAGCCTGCTCAGCCAGCTCGTACCTGGTCGACAACCTCAAATCGTCGATTCAACAAGGAAAACAGAACTTCTGGGATTTGCGTCGTCCGCTTTACCACCTCCATATCCAGACCTGCCTGGTTTGAGCGATGGACTGACCACCGAGGAGATAATGGCCGTAGCTGAGTCGATCGACACGGGGGATGTTGATTGGGTTGCGCATGCTGTTACCGAGAATGAAATATGGTAATTCGCGAGAGCTACTACGCCTTACATACTAGCTCCTTGGGAGACAAGCAAATGTTAGATTGATTGATCTATAGGCTGTCTTCGATGGCTATGATCTCGGCCATGACCTTCTTCACATTCGTCTTGGCTGCTTCTCCCGCCTCTTCATATGGAGTCCTCGGCTTGAACTTGTTCTCTGCATTTTCGATACCAGCTCTAGAGGCTGATACAATTGCAGCGGCAAACTTGGTTGATGCAATTCCACTCTTGCATGGAGACTCTGCCAGTGCTGCTTTCCGATGGAGGGCCAGAGCCTCATCCACCTTTCCTTCCTTGTATAATCGATAGATCCGCATGATGGTCTTTGGAACAACATTTGCAAACGCAGCAATACACCCCGCAGACCCGACAGATAGCCCGCCGATTAGGAAGTCAGATTGTCCCCCAAACACTGCAAACTCTTCAGGCCTAAAAGCTGCTGTCAAACGAGTTATCTTTCCAACCTGAGCACAAGTGAGCTTCACGCCGACGACGTTGCTCTTTCCGTTCCCTGATGCGGCTGCAGACGCTCGCACAATTTCAACGATAGTATCCGAGTCAATGTCCACTCCATTTGTCACACCAGGGAAATTGTACACGACGACGGGAAGGGGCGCTTTGGCAGCGATGTCGGCGAAGAACCGCTTAACTACTGAAGGTGTAGTTGCCTTTCCAAAGTACGCTGGAGGTAGAACTAGGAGGTAGCTCGCCCCTGCCTCTGCGGCGTCGTTCGCAAGTTCGAGAACTTGTTTTGTGGAGTGTGCGCCGACACCGGCCATTATGGGGTAGTTTGGACCGACAGCTTCTCGAGCTATGCGGATAGCTTGCGCGCGCTCATCGCGTGTGAGCAGGAATGCCTCTGCATTGGTTCCGAGGATGACGAGACCGGTGAGGTGCTGGGATAGGTACTTGCAGTACTTTTTGTAGGCCTCCACATCGATGGTGTCGGCCTCGTGGTTGAATGGGGTGACAGCAGGAACCCAGACACCGGCCTGGGGAACGTGAGGAAGGGAGGTCATTTTCGCTTGTTTCAAGTCTATGTTTGATGAATAGAGTCTGGATGTAAACTATTTCTGCGAACGAAAGTTATTATAGCGCGTCTTATCGGGAGGACGGCCGAAGATACTGCGATGTGCGGGGTACTCACAATTGGGCTATCTGAGCACCGCCGGACAACCTTCCGACAGAATAACAATATCTGTATCTTCTCCAGAAGCTGTGCTAACAGTGGGCTTACAAAATGGCATCGATTGCGCAGTTTCTGCTGGCAAGGCATTGCAGACGTGCAAGTTCACCTGAGCAACAAGGGGCAGTTTCCTAATATGGCGATACTGGATCCACGCATTGGCTGGGTAGGTGCTCAGGACTCGAAGGAATCCCGCCATACCGATGTGATGACTGACGATGAGCAAGTACGGCCTTGGGTCAATGGGCCTTCCAATGGCCACAAACCTCCAGCGACACCTTTTCAAAACCGCGCAACCCAGCCTGACATACTACAACCGCACAATGACCGCTGGTCAGCCCCTCAAGAAACTGGGCGCCATACCCGCCACATCTCTGAGTGAACTATTGGCTGAATGCGATGTGATCTTTACTATGGTACGGACCCTATCTAGCTGAGCCAGTACAACCGGACTGACAGCGCCCCGCAAAAAGCTCGCAAATGACCGTGTCCTCACGGAGACAATTGAATCCATTGCCGAATTGTCCATCCCCATTACAAATAAAATATTTGTCGACTGCTCGACTGTCCATCCTGATACGACGGAGAGCGTATCTCGCACGATCTCCGGTCTCGGGGCCATCTTCTTATCAGCCCCAGTGTTCGGTGGGCCCGCGATAGCAGCGACAGGTCAACTTGTCTTTGCCATCGGGGGCCCGGGACCGGCTGCTGCAGTTACCCGGCGCTATATTCAAGATGTAATGGGAAGAAAGATCATTGAGTGTGGCGAGGAAGCGAGGAATGCATCGTTGTTGAAGATTGGCGGGTGGGTTGAGACTATACTACTCTGGCAGTGTACCTGTGGGTCATGCTAATTGTTCCAGGAACATTATCACACTAAACCTGATGGAAGCAGTCGGAGAGGCGCAGGTATTTGCAGAGCAGACCGGGCTGGGAACTGCCGCTATGGAGCAGTTGATAACGGAGTCGTTCGGCGGGGTTGCCGGTGGATATTCGAAGCGGTATGTCATCTCTTTTCGTCTGATATCCTTCAGCAGAAACGGAACCTGAGTTTATTACAGATTGACTAGCGGAATTTACGCGCCTGCATTAGACATAAGACCCGGGTTCGGCGTGTCGTTGGCTATCAAAGACGCTGAACATGCATTATCACTTGCGTCAGACTTCCAGGTTAGCCTACCCGGGCTGGAAATTGCGCATAACAACATGTGTGCCTCCCGAGATTATGCCGGTGAATGTCTGGATAGCAGCTCGATGTATGGGACATTGCGGGTCAATGCGGGCCTGCCGTTCTGGAATGGCACGAGCCGTCAGGGGTAGGATTACCCCCCATACGTCTGCAGTAAGCATGAAATACCGGGAAAGCGTCGGTAATAGTGGTGAGATCACTGCGTATAGAGGAATCAGACTGGTTAGGGCACACACGATCCCCGCATCGCTTGGGCTCCCGATCTCCGAAAATGGCGCACGGCAGCCCTCCCGGTGATAAGGGATCAGCATTGTTATGACCTCAAGCCTCATTTTGTTTCAGGCAGGGCCCCAGACTATGCCCCAGAGTTACTAGACCGTTGATGGGGTGATGTTACCACGTACATAGTAGTGCCCTGCAACATCTGATGCGTTATGGCAAAGCCAATTGACCCGTTCCTCATATTATATTGCCAATATTACGGCTCTTACGTATCCTGATACCCAAAGGATCCTAGCATAGACCAAAAGCAAGTATATAAACCATTGGGCCCGTTGTCTTGATTTGGAGGAAAAGCGGGTTAGGTTGTGTAACAGTCTATAGCCCTAGTCCGAGTACAGCTGCTCTTAAAAAGGGCCAACATCCCTTGCTTCACCGCACCATTATCACCCATCACGACACCCAGAATCATGTCTGAAACGCTCAAGATAAAAGACGGCGAGGATTTGACTCAAGTTCCCTCGATGGTTGGCGAGATTCGCAACCATCCGGCCGTGGCTCACGACGATGTCTTTGGCGAGATATCAGAGGGAGGCCCTAACTACCGTGATGTATGCTTATACCCTGAGGAGAAGGAGAGAATTCAAACTAACATCGTATTCGCAGGTAGGATGGCTTGGAACTGTGGCTCTGATGATGAAGAGTCAAATCGGCCTTGGAGTCCTCTCGATCCCCTCTGCATTTGATACATTAGGTCTCATCCCGGGGCTCATCTGCATGCTTACCATCGCCGGCATTACGACCTGGTCTGACTATATTGTCGGCGTCTTCAAGATGAACCACCGTGAAGTCTATTCAATTGGTGATGCGGGAGGCATCATGTTTGGCCGTATCGGGCGAGTTCTCTTTGGATCCGCCTTCTGCCTCTGTATGCTCTCTGGATGATATCCCTTACATTGGTTTCCTGACTGACCCTAAAGACTGGGTCTTCGTTGCTGGTTCTGGAATGCTTAGTATCTCGATTGGTCTCAACGCGGTCTCTACACATGCCACATGTACCGCGGTCTTCGTCGCAGTCGCAGCGATCATCGGATTTGGATTCGGAAGTATTCGAACGCTAGCGAAGTTTACGCTTCTCGCGTGGGGTGGGTTGGTGTGTATTCTTACAGGAAGTAAGTTGATCCTGTTCTTTGCATAGTATGAGAGTATCTCTGACAGTTTAGTTCTCGCTGTGACCATCGCCGTCGGCATCCAAGATCGACCAGCATCGGCACCACAAGACGGACCTTGGTCTTCTGACTACAAGATTGTTGGCAACCCTTCCTTCACCGAGGCCATCACCGCCGTATCTTCGCTTATCTTCGCCTACGCGGGAACGCCGTCGTTCTTCTCGATCGTTTCCGAGATGAGGGATCCCAGGTACTACACTCGATCACTACTTGTCTGCCAGTCTGGCGTGACAGCGATATACATCACCATTGGCACGGTGGTCTACTACTTTTGTGGCTCATATGTTGCTTCGCCGGCGTTGGGGTCCGCTGGCGTCGTCATGAAGAAAGTGGCCTACGGATTCGCGTTGCCCGGACTGATCGTCACCACAATGCTAGTTATCCACGTAAGCTTCCCCCCCCCTCCCTGCCTCATCCCTTTCTCCCAAGGAAAAAAAGCCAATGCTAAAAAAAAAAACATGCCAGCTCCCCGCAAAATACATCTTCATCCGCCTCCTCCGCGGCTCACCGCACCTCACCTCCAACTCCCCAACCCACTGGGCCACCTGGCTCAGCTGCACTTTTGCGATAACCGTGATTGCCTACATCATCGCGAGCGCAATCCCCGTCTTCAACGGACTCGTTTCCCTCGTCGGCGCGCTCCTCGGAACCCTCATGTCCTTCCAACCCATGGCTTGCATGTGGCTATACGATAACTGGAGCAAGGGGAAAGTGGACAAGAGGCCGCAATGGATGCTCATGGTTGCGTGGTGCACCTTTGTCATCGTCATTGGCACTTTTTGTATGGTCGCTGGGACGTATGGGTCTGTTGTTGGGATTATTGATAGTTATCGGGCTGAGGGGGGCTCCGCGGCTTGGTCTTGTCAGGATAATTCGAATTCTGTGTGAGGTCTTGCTAAAATTTAGCAAAAGACATAGGTTCTGGCTTGGCTTAGTTGGAGTGATGGGATTGATGGAACTGATTCTGGGCTTGTTCTTCAGTGGATATACTTGAATAACATTCTTTGTCGATACAAAGATCTGGCTAACTCGGCTACTACTAGAATATTGCCCGCGAGAAATGGTATTTGAGTAGGACGATCAATGTCTACAACTATAAGAGCCCCTAAGTTGTTTCGCTATCCTCGCAACTAAGAGAAAAAGCGCTACATCAAACCTCTCACCATTTCAACACTGAACTCATTAGCACTTTTCATCAAAGAACATACCAAAAAAAAGGGAGAGGACATACACGACAAAAGTACCCGCGGAGACTGGAACAGCACGAACAAGAGTCGGCCCCAGTCCTCTCCAGAACCCTCTCCATCCATTCTCTCTCCATGTGTCCCCCACAACATCCCGCATCCGCAGATATTTCTGCTCTCTCCCAAACCCATCGGCTTGCATCTTACTCTTCACCACGTCGAACGGGTAATTCACCGTCCAGAGAACGAGACCCGTGAGGATACCGCAAGTGGCGATTTTATAAGTCGGGATTTGGCCCTTAGCCTTCGTTTCTGTTGTGGTGGTGGTGACGACAGGTGTCACGGGGACCGACACCCGAGAAAGAAGCAACTCATAAACCGAAAACCACACCCCATAACTCCCAAACTCGCGGAGCATAGTCGGCACCTGGCCGCGATAGAGCCCCTGTAAGCCGCCGTGGGCTGTGATTGTGCGTATGTAAGTGATGACGCCTGGGTTCCTGGCTTGGATTTGGGCATCGCTTCGAGAAGGGGAAGTCTTTAGGGTCTGGAGACGGATTCGAATATGTTCTGTGGGACCGGAGATCAGGCTATTTGCTAGGCCAGAAAGGCCGCCGATAAGGTATGTTTGGGCCGTTGAAAGCGTGGTACAGTTCGTTTGGGACTTGAGGGTCTCGGAGAGGGTGTGGAACGTTGTGTAGACGATGCTTATCTGCTGGAATGAGTGGATTTGTTTTGTAGCTTGGAAGGAGAAGTTCGTACGCAGGCTCCGACGCCGAGAAGCGGTGGAAGAGTTCCCTGTATCAATCAATCGTAAGAATATATCAGTGTTTAAAAAGACGGAGATATGCCTGCCTTGTAGAAAGCCAGCGCCCCTTCGTGTCTCAAGATGTTCCGGGCAACTTGTATGGCATTCTGGTTCGCCTGGGTTTGCATACGAACTTTGACAATGTCGAATGGTTGCCCTGTGCGTGTGAGCGCTACTAACCTGACTGCTTGGTTTAGAGATATATACCGACGAGGACCTGGGTTATGCCCCCTGCTGCCCCTACAGCGAGTTCCTTTATGGCGGAGGGGAAATTTGTCGTCCCTTCTGTGGGTAACTCTGTAGGGATGGCTTTGGACTCCATGATACGAATGATAGAATTACAAAATACTGGCAGTTCGTAATGCCTCCTACAACAACAACTTAATGGTATAACAGAGATGGGGTGGTTGACGGACCCCGTCCAGCGGGCTCGGTACGCCGGCCGAGCCAGTGCATCTACGAAGTATATCTGCGGGGTTGGAGATCTCAACAATGCAGATACAAGCATGCTTTTTACGTAATATCTACATGACTTGGAAGCAGTTTGGTGGAGTCCAAGGAATGTCAAGAGTCTCTCTACCCCGCAGATAGAGATTTGTATCACCGGGAAGTCAACCGAGAGCAGATGTGCGTATCTACACTTTAGGTGAGCATAATATCTGTAGTAGCTACCTGACAAAATATTGTTATCACTTTGATAGCGAAAACAAAAAAAACCGAGTTAGCTCTTACTGTCTGATGCAGAGGCAGCTCTCGAGGAACGCTGTTTCATTGACCGCATGCGACTCCTCAAGCCTAACCCTACCCACGATATCGCCTCAGCCTTATTCATAACTTGGGATCAGTACGGGGATTAGTGGTAATCTCCTCTCTCTTTCTCATCTCACGCCATTACCTGAAAGTCACCTTTTCCGACAACCCTCATCGCCAACTGGAAGGATAAAAATGACATCGACGCTGGATATACTTGCGGGGATATTATTAGAAGTTTGGCACAAACGATCTTCTTGAGTGAGAATCAGCATTCAGCGATCATAAACAGGCCCTTCATTTTCAGAGGCTAATTGCCTGGGCTGAGGTGAGGGTTGAGTGGCATAGTCGGAGTATACTAGTATAGAGACAGGGTCGGAGTGGAGCCCGTCGTCGGCTGTGGTTCCGCCAACTCCACTGCTGAATTAAAGATGAGGGGTTTCCAGCTTGTTATCCTGTTCTTCTTTCAAGTATCTTGATATCAAAATACGTACCTCATAATGTCGGATAGCAATACACTCTGCATCCTGGGCTGCGGTACGTGCTAGTTTTCTTTGCTAAAAACCAATCCCACTAACACTGACAGGCAACTTGGGCACCGCAATCCTCAAAAGCCTGCTCGCCAGCGAAGAGCAACTCTTTACGCACTACATTGCCTGCGTCTCAAGCAAACCTTCAGAAGAGCGTCTAACTGCCGAGTGCTCCAATTCCAAGAATCTTTCCATCTCCATCGGCGACAATGTAGCCGCCGCCCAACACTCCTCCGTCATAATTCTCGCCCTGGACCCAAGCATTATCGAAAGCGGCCTCACCCAGCCGGGACTGCGCGAAGCGCTGTCAAACAAACTCCTCATCAGTGTGGCAGCAGGCTGGACACGCCAGAAACTCGAGGAAACACTCTACGGCACCAACCCCAGATCCACTGACAACCAAGCATTCATCATTCGCACTCTGCCCAACATCGCCGCACTGGTTTCGCAATCCCTAACCGCCATTGAAATCGAACCGTCTCGCGAAATCCCAGCTCGCCACCTCTCCCTAACAGACAACATCTTCTCCCGCGTTGGGAAAACAGTCCACGTCCCACCCTCACTTATGGACGCAACGACCGCAGTCGCTGGGTCCACACCGGCCATGTTCGCCGTCATCGTCGACGCGATGATCGACGCCGCTGTCGCGGTTGGTGTGCCCCGGAACATGGCGCACACAATGATCTTCCAGTCAATGCAGGGGACGGCGAGTATGCTGCAGAGCGGGGTGCATCCAGCGCTGTTGAAGGACCAGGGGACGAGTCCTGAGGGGTGCACGATCGGAGGATTGATGGTGCTCGAGGAGAATAGGGTGAGAGGGAGTGTGGGAAGAGCATTGAGAGAGGCGGTTACGTTGGCGAGGAGGATGGATGGGGTGAGGCATGTCAATGATACGAGGGAGTAATATCAAGTCTATCTACGTGGAATCAATAGGTCGAACATTCAGCCCTCTTGGACTGAAACAAACGTCAAGGCTGAACTTATTGAAATCCCACTTGGAAGTATCGCCCAGCACTCGGTGTTCCTTCCTATTTCATATTAGGAAGGACTCTATGGTCCCTGGTTCCTGGTCGCACCTTCCCTGTGTGGTGAGTGAAGTACAAGCGGGCGGAAGGCACGATGGACACCCGCGGTCATGTTCCTTCCTTATCTGATCTAGGAAAATGTCCCTGGTTGCGCCTTCCCTACTGCCCGGATGAGCAGGCGTACCTAGCGGGAAGGTGCCACCAAGACTCGATTGCCTTGTCAAAACATCGCGGGTCATTCCTTCTTCCTAATGCTCCTGTGCACGTCTGTTCAAGGCAGAAGGAGCGGTCGATGACCTTGCAGTCGTACTTGACTGCCTGAGCTAGTTATGTAGTCGACTGATGATGTGATCATACTTCTACCGTCCTTGGCAGTTGCCCCATCTCAGCCGCATACTCATACTACCAGTAAACGCTTACGCTCCATACCTAGCGTCTGTACTCCGTAGATCTCCTCTTCATTGCCGCTTTAGCGGCGCGTCCTGCATGATGACACACCCATAGTTTAACATTAGTAAGCCTTTTCCGCCGTTCAGTCCGCCGAGTTCGCCGAGAAGTTCTATATTCATTTTAGCTCTAGTCTAGCTCTCGAAATAAAGATTCCACGTCTTTCTTGCTCTTCTTAAATACATAGCACTTTGATATCCTGGAAGCTCGCGACCGATATGTGAATTCAATCTCGACCTGGCGCAAATCCATCAACATCTTCATGGAAGACCGCCGCCGACGAACACGAACAGGCTGTCTAACCTGCCGCGCGCGAAGAGTTAAATGCGACGAGCAAAAACCGACCTGCGAGCGGTGCCAAGCTGCGAACCTCGAGTGCGCAGGCTACGAGCAGAAGCGCCAGGTTGAGATACCGAGGCGGAAGCGCGGCGGGCGTCTTATAAACACAGCCGCACACGACACACATGCTGGTACGCGTAGTGCAGCCAGCACCACGCCTTTCCACACATGTAGCGATGCAGGACGCAGTAGCAGCTCGTCGGCATCTCTGACCCCGGCTCCCACATTCAGATCAGATGGCCTACCCCTGATCGGGCTGCCGAATAACCCAACTCTGGCGCAACGTCCTCATGCGCGGGCGCGGGATATCCTTGCCTATCACCAGTATCTGTTTCGGACACTGGGCGCTTTATTCAAGAGCGAGCATTTGTATTTCTGGAGGGATAGGCTGTGCGAAGAGGCGTGGGCGAGTGAATTTGTCTATGATGCTATTGTTGCCCTTGGCGGTATTCATCGCGCTGTCTTGATGCTTTCACAGCCAGATGAGGTGGATCGGACTAGGGGTGTTGACACGAAGGTTATCGCCGTGCAGACGTATACGAGCGCGTTGCAGGGATTGTCAGAGAATTTGGGGAAGGGGCAGGAGATGGAAAATATTGGGGGGGTTTTGGTACTCTTTGCCTACTTCGAGGTGAGCACCCTTTATTCAGGTTTTATGATTTTCATTAACTGCAATCCCAGTGCTTCAATGGGAATGTTCCGGCTGCTTTTAGACATATAGGCGTGGCGTATCATCACTTCCAGGAGATATGCTCCGACGAGACCCTGAGAAATGCACCCTTTATGGCGCCGATTGCGTCCGCCCTGCAGGATCTGGAACTTGTCTCCCTCATGATGCTGCCGTTTCCGTGCCTTTTGAATTCTGTGATTGATGCTCACTTATTTATTACATCTCCAGAGATACAGTCTTCAGCGGGAAGGGATATACACCAGTGCCTGCTGGATATGGCGGCCGCAGATGGTGAGATCCAGGATGTGATATGGAACTCGCTGGGTCCATACTTGAATACACCGTCAGAAGAACGCATCTTAGGATTTCTCGAAATGCTGAACAAGTGGCAGACGCTGGACAGCATGGTCTTGTCCGGCTCCAGCGAGTACCTTTCTCTGCCACCAAATCTGACCTACCAGACCATAAACGAGTATCCGCTTCCCCCTCATCCACTGTCCAATATCTCGGAAGATACATGTCTCTCGCTAAGGCTCTACACATTGTATAACGCCCGTCTCTACTGGGCACTAAGCCTGATTGACCCAGACAATAATTCCCTCGAACTACAATCCTACTTCTACCTCTACCAACATTTCCGTCTCACCGAAACATGCATACAAACACACCAACACCCCCAACAACTTCTATGCGAGTCCCTCAAGCTCAGTTACACCCCAATGCTGTACGTCGCCGGCCACAGCTGCCCAAACGCAAACTGGTCGCAGTGGGTAATTCACACGCTAAAACAGACGAACCCGCACGGGCTTTTCGACAGCAACGCATTCGCCACGAATCTCGAGGTCATCCTTACCCTCGAGAAATCCGTTGCCGTGATGACTGGCTCGAAGTATACGCAGCAGTACCCGCGCCCGCGCCAGCGCGTCATATCTGCATTCTTCCCTCAGTCAAGCGGGAAAGGGTACATTACGTATTATGGTGGTCCGGAACCGAGCGAGGATGGTGATGAGAGTGCTACACGGCACTATCCCCTGGGCGTAGCGAGCTGGCCGAGCGGGACGAGTAGTAGCGAGGTGGAACTAGATCTATTTGACATTGCGCATGGACAGACCTTTGATACGGACTGGTTGAAAGATCAGCGCGCGGTCAAAGACTGGCTGGCTTGGGCTGGGAGACCAGAGTTTAGCCTGGATAGGGCGCTGGCTGATCACATCAATGGGACGAGGTTTTTACCTGATTATCCTGCTGCGGCGATGGACGGAGGTTCAAGGACTACTTAGATTAAATCTAATATCCAAATCTACATTTAGCTGTGGGAAAGAGGCATGAAGACAAGTCAGTACATTAAAAGAACCCCTCGCGTTGAATCTTATCATTCGGTATACCAGCCTCTCGCAGCCCTTCAACAGCCACATCTCCAAACTCATTCGGTCCACAGATCAAGACGTCCTTGCTCTTGTCCTTGGAAACAGTCGGCCAGTAATCCAGCCGGATTCTCCCCTCGTGTATCGAGATATGTCGATTGGCGCCGCGAAGCTCGGAAAGGCTGGTCCTCACCGGACTGCGAGTGAAGATGTCAAGCGTAATATTGACCGTCTCGGGGATCTTCCTTAGAGAATCTCCCAAAAGATCGAGCATGTTGTCCGGCTCTCTCGTCGACAATGCAAGCACAATATCCCCACTAACCTCACGACGCCTAGCCAGCGCATCCAGCATAGCTAGAAACGGCGTGATTCCAATTCCACCTGCCACCCAGAGCGCATTGACCGTCTCCTGACCGAGGAAGAAATCTCCCGAAATACCGACGATATCCACGACAACAGAGTTTTCAACGGCAATCGGAACGCGGGTTCCAGTTTGACCAGCCGGCTGCTTCCGCAGGATATCGAACAACGCCCCCGTAACCGCACCACCCTTCATCTCTCGCATCGTCAACTCGAACCAGGCTATCTCACCATCCTCATGCGAGCTCGATACAGTCCACGTTCGAACACGATCATCGTTAATCGATCCCGGCGCAGTATCAGCCATGTGCTGATACTCAGGCGGGCCAAGCCAGTCCATGAAATCGAGCACGATAGCCTGACCAGGCCGGATGCGCAACGCCACCGCACCGGGCTTTGCAGAGATCTTGAACCGGAACACAGCGAGGTCTTCAGACAGTTTAGTCGCGCTGTCAAGAACCGCTTGATGCCCGCTGCTGGATCCTCCGGTCTCGAGCTCGGCTGCCTCCTCCTCAACCAGATACTTGATCTTCGGCGAATACGGACTCCGTCCAATCTTTGAGCCAGCCCGCTGCCGGACAGGCAGTGCATCCCGCACAAGTGTATACCCCGTCGGCTCGAGAATCGTGACACTCGCATGCCGACTCAGCACCTCTCTTGCCGGAGCTCCGATGAGATTCTTCGCCTTCCCCGTTAGATAGAGGATATCGCCCGTTTCGAAATCAGCAATCGTGAATCCCGCTACGCCGCTTTCTTCGATGTTCCCCAAACTCGACATGAAGCGATTCCCGGAGTAATCGGGTAGCACAATCGTTCGGCCATCTGAGGGGCTAACGCGTATAAAGCCGGGGAGGCCGCCGCGGGCGTTCATCCCCGCGTGGGAGGGGAATTGCGAGGCGGTTTGCGGGTTGGATGTGTACAGGGTTGCGATGAAGACTGTGTCAGCGGCTTTGATGAAGTCGATGATGGGGTCTGGGAGGCGAGAATCCGGGAGCATGTGTGGGTCATGATAGGTGATTGTAGGCGATGTGTCGGGATAAGGGTCGAGCGTGCGCGTGTTGATGTATTTGGGACAGTTTCTTTGTATGTCAGCATTTAATACTCTAGGTCAATCTGGCAAGGTATAGAGAGACTTACCCAACCGCCTCGTTTACCTCAATCGCAAACATATACTCCCGCTCCTCATCAGTCTCTCGAACATCGCTAATCCTCCCAGCGAATTTGTTCCTCCGTCTCGTACTAAACTCAATCCCCAATCCGGCCGTCAACGCCCTGTCCTTCCTATCCAGCTCTGAAAAACCACCACCCTTCGATACCCCCCTCAAAGACTCAAAAAGCGGATCCCCAACCCACCCCTTCGCGCTAAAAACCAACGTCTTCAAACTCGGCCCCGCAACAAACCCAATCTCCCCCGTCCTCCCCGCCGCGATCCCCGCCCACGGTCTCCCCTGAGCATCGACCGTGGTCAATGGGATAAACGGCAGATTCGAGGTATGGAAGATGCGATGCTGCTCGCGGAGCTGGTTCTCGATGACGACGTAGCGCGTTGAGATTGAGGCGGGGAACGAGAGTTTGGCGTGGAGGGCAGACTCTCCTGGGTGCCAGCCTGTTAGGGCTGGACCTGGTGATGATGCTGGTGTTGGGAGGTGTGGGGGGTGAAGTGGGGTGGCGGCGAGAGTGGCCATTTTGCGGGGTACCGTCTTTATCAAATGTATCCTGGATATGCAACTGGGACTTTTGTTTGTGAATTGCTTAGACTTTGTAGGTCGTTTGTTTTTTTAGATGGACAATAAAGACTCAAGGGCACTTATGACGTTCAATATATACTGATTAATCGCATGACATACGTATTGTAAATTGTTGGTGGGATGCCGGATTTGTTGTCGCCGCTCATAAAGCAGCGAGGGGAAAGATGCGGTTCAGGCTGGGCTGGACTCGGCTTCGAACATGAGCAATTCTGACAAATCCAACGAGCAATCACGCTTACGTGGCGCAGCAGATTGGTTCAAATCCCGAAGTTTCCTTCGTTGTTTGAGTGGCTGCTCTAGATAGATTTAGAAGATTTGGGAGATGGATTAAGATGAATCTCTTATAGGCTAGCGACGTTGTTAGGGCTTTATAGTATGTGATCGCATGCGATCTTGTTTCTGTACTTTAAACTACATGACCCGCTTAAGCCTTGCTTTGCTTGCTTTTGAAACCATGTGAAATAAACTTTCTTTTCCTATGCTGTGAATAGGGGAGTTGAAAGGCAATAACAACATAGTTTTCATCCATGGCTCCGGAAACTCTTCTTCCCTCCTGTAACACATCTCACCTTTCTCCATCACTACTCTGCCATCAAATCATTCCTATTATTCTTCCCACAGAGCTACATCGCGTCAACTTTCTTAATCCCTCATATGTCGTCTCTTCTTGTGTTCGAACCGCTTTTGCTGACATGACAGACCGACTCTTCTTTGAAGACTGGATAGGAAAGACCATCCAGCTACCAACCGAAGATCCGGGACAGCTCTCCACATCAGCGTGGAAACTTGAGTCGAACCTCTCCGATAAGAATCAACAAATCACAGCTTTTGACTACAACGAGCCCGGAATCCTGCAATGGAAGCCCGGCGCTGCATATGGCACGTTTGTTTGCCGGGACGTACACAACCCGGAGGACGTTGCCGTTATGCAAATCATGATGCAGTAAGCACTCAATTGTACATTTACTGCAGATGTAATGCGCATTAAGCTAATGGTATGGTGTACAGAATACCATACGCTGGAACAGAGTATAACCTTCCCCAAGAGCGCGCAAGACAGGCGAGCGAGACTATGACCCGCCTCGTCGACGAAGCAACCGAGTCTTTAGAAACCCTGACGAAGAATAAGTGCCCATCAACTCCTCACATCCGCCAACAAGTAGCCACAAGACAGGGAGACGACGGGATGGTACCGGGCGGGTTCATCCGGTATATCTTGCTAGACCGCGCGAAAGGTGTACAGCTGAACGAGAAGCTGTTCTAGTCGTTTAGACGTGAGGAGCGTGACTGGATTCGAGATGCTTTTCGAGAGGCCCAGAGGTTATTTCTTTTTTATAATCTTGACAAGGAAGAAGAGAGAACTGACTTCACTTCTTGGTGGTAAAAGGGCATGCGTCAAAGCCGGGGTTTATCCAATGCAGTTGAGCCTCAAACACTTATTCTGGGACACAGAGGTCTCAGATGTGAGTTAGATTATTGCACCCGCGCAGTGATCGACATAGTCGTTCAACTGACATTGCAAATTGCTTGCTTGTAGCTCAATCGCCGGATTTAGAGAGTCCGCGTGCGAGGGTTTTAAGGATGAATGGAGAGAGACTGAGTGGATTGCTTAAAAAATTGCAAAATGTCCTAGCGGCTACCCGTGGGAGACAGAGAGGAACCCAGACAAGAGAGCCAATGGACACTCTAGTTGTAGGTCTGGCATCAACAGGATGCCGTCTTCAGCTTCTACGTCGGCGCATCACGGACTGGAGACGTCTGCTAATATCTAGACAACCCGCCTTAGCCGGTGGCAAAATGCAATATCTTTCTCTCTCGGGGCCCTGTCCTTACCGGGTACTATACCTTCGTCGACATGCACGTGCGCGGAAGGACAATATAGATTGGGAAGGCGCGACTGGGCGACCTGGGACTGGGCATTCCCTAAAAAGGAAGGAACGCACTCATCGTACCTGCCATTCAAGGGATTTACTACCACTTGGGAAGGAGCGCTGCGTCACTGTTCGGGACAGGAAGGAGCAACAGAGCACTCCATCGAAGTGGTAGATGTCCGGCAACCAATGTCAGTCGAAACTTTTAAGGGGCTCTTCAACATTGACGTCTGGCCGTGATATCTCAGTGGGTTGGTTAGTGAGAGGAATAGTAAGGAAGTATATACAAAATATACTAGTAGTAAGGGCCAAATAAAGTAATAGTTCCTATGTACAAGAGTGTATCAAAGAAACCTGTCTAAACATCAATATGTACCTCCCTTGCCCTCCTAACAGACTCCCAACCAAGCAATCTCTTCGCGTAAACCGCATAATCCGGATAGTCTTGCTCCATATCTATCTCCAGCCTACGTGCCCAACAATACAGCACAAGCAAAAACGGATCAACAACCGTGAACCCTTCCCCAACCGCAAAGCCCGTCCCCGGCTCCTCCGCAACTTTCTCATTGATCATTGCATAGCACTCGCGAATAGTCTCCAACCCCTTTTCGCGTATCGCCGGATAAACCGCAGGGTCATTGCTATACCGCTCCGTGCGCCAGATGCTCCCCATCGCTTGCGAGTGGGCAACCGTGGAGAGCCAGTTCAGCCACTCGTAGACGCGGATTGTTTCGAGGGTGCTGCGACCGAGGAGGCCCTTCTCGGGCGCCAGCGAGGAGATGGCAGTTAGGACAGCGGACATTTCGGTGATTACTTCATTATCGATTGCTAGGACGGGGACGCGGCGTTTCGGATTAATGGATGCTAATTCGGGGGTCATGTGTCCGACGCGGGCGAGGATAAGGTCGGCTTGTAGACCTGCTTCGAGGAGGGCGACATGCGGCACGAAAGAACAGGCGCCGGGGGAGTAAAAGAGCTTTAGAGAGGGATGGGAGGACATCTTGAACTTGAAACTTGGTTAGGTTACTATGGTCTGGACGAGGCGGGATTGACTGTTTGAAAACGCAACAAGCTGCAGTATTTATCTCAGTTGAATATTGCTAGATTTGAAATTGATGTTTATCAACTCTGGTCTAGATCGTCAGATTCATAGTTCAAAAGACTCATGGAAATGACTTGGATAATCTTGAGAGTCAAACTTTAAAGCGGCGAGTAGTCCTAAAACGGTCAGCCTGTTGAATCCGACGAGCAAGCTCCATCCATACAGTAATAGCCTAACGGGAAACGAGTTGATCTCGGACGCTGCAGCTTAAATCTGGCGTAAATCAGTAAACCCGTAAAAAAAATTGACCAGAGCGAACCACATCTCGGCATATTCGCCAGCCTCGCGTAGCTCGCTTAGAGCCTGCATTCTTCAACAATGCAAACTATCTAGATTATCAAGCAGTATTGAACTCCATGAGCCTGATTCCTGCCGCTTCCTACATGTGCATTTGTAATCAACGGCATCATGGAGACCCATTGCTACATATGTCACTTTTTCGTAGGGTATTTAGCGAGCATTCTGGCGCTAGCAGCCGCATACTTGGTACGCAACTATCGGATACAAAATTAGGGCTAAATAACCAGTGAAATGAACAATATCGAGTCAAAAGCCGAATTGCCTAGTCCGAAGTCCGGAATTGGCGAACGGCCTGAATGCTTCAAGAGCACCATCCACGAAGTATGTTTCATTATGATGGCAACGCTGGCAATGGCCACAAACAGTCTTGTCACTGGAGCCATGATCATCGTGACTTCTTCCATAGGACGAGATCTCGACTTGTCCCAAGCTCAGATTACTTGGATCAGTGCAGCAACAACGTGAGATCCGACCCACCCTACTGTACGAAAACTCAAGCCGTAGCAAAGGCATGGTAGCTAACTCAACCAGTCTCACAGCAGGCGCATTCCAGCTCCCGCTCGGCCAACTCACCGACCTCCTCGGCCGCAAACCATTCTTCATCACGGGCCTAGCTGGATTCAGCCTTAGCAGTTTGATTGTAGGTTTCGCTCAAAACGCATTCTGGCTAAACATCCTATGCGGGTTCCTCGGTCTCTTCTCAGCTGTTATCGTCCCGCCAGCAGCGGGAATCCTGGGCGCCGCCTACTCCGAGCCTTCGAAGCGGAAGAACTGGGCCTTTGCGTGCTTTAGCGCGGGAACGCCGGTGGGATTCGGTGCAGGGAGTATCATCATGGGCGTTGCGGCAAAGATCTTTGACTGGCGCGCAGGATTCTTTTTCTTCGCCATCATCTGGGCAGCTCTTGCTGTTGTGGCTATCTTTGCGGTGCCTGATATGGAGGCGTATGAGCCGGGGCCATTTGGGGAGAGGCTGCTCGCGGGCCTGAGGAAGTTTGACGTGCTTGGGACGGCATTGACAGTTTTCGGGGTCGGGCTTCTGACGACCGGGTTGACGTGGGTATTATTCATCCCACAGATGCGATCAAGTTAGCTAACCTGGTGGTAGACTGGGTCCAGCAGACGGATGGAAAGCAGCACATGTCATTTCAATGCTGATTGTTGGATTCTTTCTCCTCGTCGGATTTATATTCTGGGAGAACCGCTGCCGAAACCCTCTGATGCCATTGCATATATGGAAAGATCGAACCTTCTCTCTGGTACACTTCTTCCTTCATACCGCCCTTCTCTCTGGTCAACCTCCGCTGATCTGTCCAGCTAATCCTAATCTCGATCCCCGGCGTAGTCGCTATGATCTCCTCCAACTTCTGGCTTGCTCTCTTCCTCCAGGAAATTCGGCACCGCTCCGCCCTCGGCGTTGCAGTTGAGCTCCTGGCACAGGTTGTCTCGGCCATAATATCCAACATCGTCGCCGCAAACATCCTTCACCGCATCGCCAATTCCCTGATCATGGCATTTGGCGCAGCAATGTACGTCCTGGCGAACGTGCTGCTAGCCGTACAGAACCCACAGACCGTTTACTGGGCGTTTATCTTCCCGTCTCTGCTGACCAATGTCATGGGGTTGGATTTGCAGTTTAACGTTACGAATGTGCGCTTCCCAGCCCTTTTTTTTTTTTTTTTGCTTTTCTAACTAAAGTCCAAAGAAAGGAGTTATGATGCTAATGAATGTAGATGTACGTCATGCAATCGCTCCCCGCGCACCAGCAGTCGCTTGCAGCGGGGATCTTCAACATGTTCATCCGGCTGGGCACGACGGCGGGTCTTGGGATATCAACTGCTGTGTATAGTTCTGTACAAGAGAGAGTTGGCCACTCAGGAGGGGATACATTTGAGCCGTTCAAGTGCGCGTTTTATGTATCTGTAGGGTTTGCGGTTTTGGCGTGTGTGTTTGTTCCATTTCTGAGGATTGGAACGCAAGGAGGTTCAGTGAAGAGGGACTGAGCAGACTAGAACAGAGAAGCTTGCCGAGACTCTTTTCAGAAATAAGTCTATAAGAAAGTTATCATGGTGTTTGTAGAAAAAACCATCGAACGGGTTCTCGACAAATTTGCGAATGGATTCCCTTCGCATCTCCGGTCTTGATATGATAATATCCAAATTCTGTACGATCACGATTTCCATCCCATCCGGCAAAATATATACCGACGTTGACAATCCCTCGTTCGAGGTTGATGCTGCTATATGCTAATGAACATCTGCTACAACCCAGCACCGTAACGAAAGGCACACCATGGTAATTACAGTGATTATCGGAAGCAATGATTGTCGACATAAGTGCCTTCAACGTCAAGGTATTGGTTTCTGAACCATGAGCATCATTGACCGTAGACGTGACACAGTTTGTTCTTGTGAGCTGGGTAAGAGCTCCCAGTTTGGCATACCAGTTTTGATAGTATCCTGGATCGTCTTATACTAGCTTGGAGCAGACTGAATCTGAGTACTCCCTATTGTTTTCTCCAGTCATCGCCTATCCCCAAGTGCCACCAAATGGCCAAACGATCCAGCTCTGGATATACGCAATCATCGGATAGGCTACCCTAGGGGATGCCATCAAGTCGGATATATCATGCACCGACTTCACTGTGGCCACGCATTCAGGATCGACCTCTAGGAAGTGATCCAACTAGTACGTGCAGCTATATCGCAGGTCGAAAAGCGGGCCAGGGTTCGGTCTGGAGGCTGCTATATTAGTCGCTGAAACACCTGGGTTATCAAGACAGTATATTTTGCGGTATCGTTTGGTTGACACAACCCGTAGTGACCGGCTAAAATCTCATCATGACAATCGAATTTTGACGCGACCCAGTAAACGGCGTCGTGTGGGATGGAGTCCAGATCCTTGGTCATTCTCATCGACGACCTGAGAGCAACCATTATTCGGGTGATTGGCGTCCCATCGCTGGTTTGAGAGGCTGCCCGCGCCCGATTGCTCT
Source organism: Aspergillus ustus (assembly GCA_000812125.1). Taxonomy (NCBI): domain Eukaryota; kingdom Fungi; phylum Ascomycota; class Eurotiomycetes; order Eurotiales; family Aspergillaceae; genus Aspergillus; species Aspergillus ustus. Next base: position 258,476 of record JOMC01000114.1, read on the forward strand.
TGAGCCATATCGAAGAACATACATATTGGAAGGGGTCCCACAAAACGAAGGAACAAATCAATTTCTTCATTTTTATTTTATGTTTTCCAACGCACAGCCCTCAACAAAACGGACAAATCGGATAAAACCGAGTGAATTCAAGAGCGTGAATTTGCGTTCCCAAGACTATGCGACACAAGAAGATCGCCATTTGCGAGGATCTTACGAAATCCTACACTCGAATTACTCCAATCCCAGGCTTTCGATCGGCCGCCCGTCATGCTGGTGCTAACCACAACATTCAACCCCCCTTCGGCCTCCGAAGGTTCAGCCGAAAGGAGGTACCTTCACCTCCAGCGCCCCCAGTACGGAGACACTCTGTCACCAGGGACGATGGGGTATTAGACAAACAAGCCGCAAAAGTTCATGCCCACAGCAGCGCTGAGCAGAGGCCACCAGCCAATCACCGCCAAAGATCCCGCTCATCCAGGGCATTCGCGCCCGTAGATAAAAATCGATCTTGTATATATAGTTCGCCTAGGCATAGCAGCGCTAATGGGAAGGCTAGATCCGCATCAGAAAGATTGGGGGTACGGTGGCGCGTTGTCCAACCATAAGTTAGTGATATGACGATTTACTCCCAGATCAAGGCCCTCCGATAACCTGGAGAACGCCCCACATCACGCCCCGAACCTTCCTGATTCGGATACGGCACTGAGTCTCCACCAAAAGCTCCCTGTTGACGGAGACCCATTCTTGGTCGGACCTGTTGACCGAGATGCTGTGCTGCGCTGCGCTGCGCTCTGGCCCACACACTGATTAGTCTGAGTAATACGGAATTACATAGTTCCGTCGCCTAGTTTCATAGTGGTTGGGGAACCTCTGGTCTTTTCGTGGGGAGCAAGGTCTTCTCTAGCATTCTTTTCGTTCATGACTCAAAATGTCGAAAAAATACTCTAAGGCCTGGATTCCGCTGGAATCGGATCCTGATATTTTCACTGAACTGATGCACAACCTGGGCGCAGATGATACCTTGACATTCACTGACGTCGTCTCCCTGGACTACCACCCCGGGTTACCAGTTCAAGCACTTATCCTTATTTTCCCATCTTGCGACGCATACAAGAGAGACACCGAAATACCAACTACAAATCATGATGATAAAGAACTTGTATGGGTGAATCAGACCATCGATAACGCGTGTGGCCTTTATGCTATTCTACATTGTGTCTGCAATATACCTGGCGCTATTAGTAAGATTTCCTTCACTCTCCTGATCCTGTTCGTTTGTATTTACTGGCATAGAATCCGGATCTGTCCTATCAGACTTTATGAAAGCCTCCGACCGCGCTGCATTCCTAGAGTGTTCGGCGGAGGTGGAAAAGGTTTACGGCCTAGCCGCCCAAGTCGGCTCTCCAGCTCTTCCCGCTGAAGCCGTTGACCATCACTACATATGCCTTGTCAAGCACAAGCGCTCCAACCAACTATACCTCTTGGACGGGGAGATGGGTGGACCTATAGAGAAAGGCGAGCTGGGAGACCAGAAGGATGTTTGGGACAAGCGTGATATAATACAAACGTACATTGATAGTCGAAAAGAGGGGAGGTTCTCTTTGCTAGCTCTAGTTAACTCTGGGTAGTCTCGAAACTACGAGAGGCGATCTTTGAGAATCGTTTCAGAGGTGATAACTCCTCTACTGACTCTCCCTTATCTGTCAAAACATTTCGGTCCAGTTTAGGATGGCGGGAAAGTTCAGGCGGATCGTCAAATCCCCAAGATGCTGCGATATGCAGTGGCGTCCATCCCTCATGGTCTTTTGCATTGACATCGACCCCCTCTTGAAGCAAGATTTCGACAATGCGACGAAAGCCACTCCTTGAAAACTGGGAGGGCGGACCAGCGATGGCAAGATGTAACAGAGTAGAGTAGAATGCCCTCGCGTCGAAGAAGTAGATTGACGTAGGTCGGCGCCGTATTCTAAAAGAGTTTTGGCAGCTTCTGCCCAACCGAATTCAACAGCCCAACAGAGAGCAGTCCTATAACGCGAGTCCGCCTGGTTTATCAAACCTTTAAGACTGCCCGATCGCCGGCTCGAAGAGAGAAATTCCTCCAATGTCCAACTCCGATCTATACCCAATAGGACCAGATGAAGGGGTGTGAAGCCTCGGCTGTCTAGGTAGTCTCGCCCGATCTCGCTTAAGCTCATATGGAAGAGAGGGCCGATTTCGTTACAAAGCTCGCCAAACTCGATATGCGAGCCGCCCTTCATGGCCGTATACACCAATGCGGAGTCTGCATGGTCTCCTGAGGGGTACTATCCCACGGGCCAGAATATTCAAACTCGGTCAGTTGCAAGGCACGAGACATACTTGCCAATGTCATCCACCCAGTTGGTATTAGCCCCCATCTTGATTAAATCCGCACAAATTGGCAACGCTGTTGAGGCTCCGTAGGCTTTCCAGCAGTAGTAGGCAGCATACTATATTGTGGATCAGCGACCAGCCCTATGCAGATTGCGCCAGGCCTTACATAGAGTATTCCAAGCCCGTAAGGGTCGACACCATGAATCGACGCCCCTTTGTTCTGTAAATAATATATCATGGCTGTGATATTCCATTCCCCAGTCGAAGCAAAGATCGGAGATTCGTATGGTGATCTTGAATCGGGATGGCAAAATTTATTATCCGCCCTGGGAGTGCCATGGTCGTCCCCCGTAGCCATGTTCAAGTTAAAGCATGATGCACCGCTTTTCTTCTCAAAGGATGTACCCCCTCCATCATCTAATGAGGCCCAAATATTCCTGTACAAACTCGCCCGGCGGTATAATTGCTTTAATCAATTACTTGCTGCCTTTACTACTGCTCTTACCTTTCCTGGACACGCAAGGTTCGGCTATTATATTACTTTACCGCTGCCCCTACAATCACCTGGCAATTTACTTCAAGATCTCGAACCTATCTACATGGGCAGGTTGCCAAGTCCCGATGAGATCCCACACTTCCTGTGTCTTTCAAGTACCTTAAACTTTGTTACATCGTGCCTGGGGAGTTGCCTTTGGGATGAAGATACCCCTAGCAATCTCACAAGTGAGTGGCTCAATCCACTACTGGAAGAGACCATACCATGCCTTTCACAGGAAGAAAAGTCCAATGCTATTCTCTATAGCTAGGCTCGATGGAGACCTAAAGTTTCTTCTCTATGTCTGGGAGCGGCTATATCCGGCTTGTTATGTCAAGTCACCCGAATATCTCAGTCATATATCTATCTATTCAGGACGTGAGCTAGGTGAGTATTTGGCATACTCTGAGTAAGATTTGCTAAATTATTAAATTACCCTTATTGGGATAAATTAAAATCTTCTTGAGGCCCCATTTGATTCGGTTGGCCCTTTCAGCGAGGGGTTGCGTTTCATGAACAATCTCTCGAGGACTGAGGGCGCACCAGAAGACTCGATAGGCCCATTGCATAAAGACCGAGTCAATCATGATTTCTAGACCTTTGAAGATGTACTAGGTAATAGTCGGAGGCAGGTACAGCGCCGGGTGAATGGCCAGCTTCGAGCAAACTTCCTAGTCACAGCTTGGGACGGTATCCCACAATGGACTGGATGGCGAATTCTTCAAGCCCAGCGCCTACTATCATCTGTTATGAGTCCTAAAAGCAGTCCATTCAGTTCCAGGTTTTGTCACTCCGGTATCCCACTCGGCCTTTGCGATCCTCCCTGCATGCGGCGGGATCTGGTTTGACACGATTCGCGAAAACAAACCAGTCCTCCCCACCAGTTAGGTATGAGGATCCAATTGACTCATGGTATGCCTGATGACAACAGCGCCAGATCCAGACCGCCTCAAAAAATTGAGGACCGTCCTCGATCAGACCAAAGGCAGGTATACCCCGGCGACTGTTAGCCTATTGCAAGGAGCGGCAATCCAGGCAGCTTGTTTGCATCTTCGGCGCCCCTCAGACTAGTTTGCTTGTCCAGCTGCCGATTGGTCGGCGATGTCGGTAACCTCGCTAATAGGCCAGCTTTTATACAAATACTTCAGTTGTGCCCAGTTGTCCTGTATGCAGGTGGGATGCCTGAGGATTTGTCAGCGCGTGTCATTACCGCTTTGGGACATGCGGCCCCGCACTGGCGATGACACCATGAGATCGGACAAGTATAAAGAAACAGCTGCGCCGCTGCCTTTGGAACTTGACTTGATCATCAACATCAACATCAATTCAATTCAATTCAACTTCAAACACTCACAATGGCTGATTCACTCGTCTACCACTACCTCACCCTCGGCCGCCTCGGCCGCGGAGAAGTCGTCAAGTAAGTCCATGCATAGCTCCCAAGGTCCTTCTTGACCCCGCCAAACCATACATGTAGCTAACCGATCAATTGCGCAGCCTCTTCCTGAAGGACGCGGGCTTCGAGCCGAAAGACGTCCGTTACGCATATGACGATACTTGGCCTGAGGCCAGCAAGAAATTGCAGCAGGAAGGCCTCACCAGAACGGGGTTGCTTCCTGCTGTTGAGTACAAGGGGGAGAAACTTACGCAGGTTAGTTAACGCTCTCTTCGCTTCCCGCCGTCTCTCCCTCGAGAATTGAGTATTAGATCTAACTAGATGTAGCACATCCCTACTCTGCGCTACTTTGCCCGCGAAGTAGGCGGGTATGACGGTGAGACAAGCTGGGAAAAGTATGTTGTCGATGCTGTCACGGATGTCTATATTGACTGGAGGGTATGTATCTCACTCTTTTTTTTTTTCCCTCTCCTCTTCCCTCCGCATCATATATCTCGCGACCCTAAGCTAATACATCACAGTCCCAGTGGGTCGCGAACCTGAAGGGTGGAGCCACTGACTACAAGACCAAGACTACCCCCGAATACTACAACATCATCGGGCAGTACTACGCTGAGCGTGATGGTCCTTACTTGCTCGGAGATAAGGTGACCTATGCCGATTTTGCAGTCTATCAGTCCATTGACAACGACCGGAGGACTGGGACTTTGCCTGTGAGTACTGTGGCCATTACTAACCCCGCTTAGATGCTAATACATTTATAGGAATCGCTCCCTGAATCTCTCGTGAAATTCGAGAAGGAGTTCGAGGCTCGGCCAAGGATTGCTGAGTACATCAAGGCGAATAAATAGGATGTTATCGAAGTCTTACTTTGTGGGCCTGGTCCAGTGGCGGTACCCTGGTAGTGACTTTCTAGCATGCTCAGTCGTCGTTCCTCGCGGTCTGCTTTATGGGACTTGTTGTTACAGCTTTAAGAGTGGAAGTGTGGAATTCATCCATGATTTTATTTGATCTGGTATTACGGTCCATAGTTGAAACATGTCAAAGGAATGCTCTCAGAATCCGGCGAGTTCGACCAGGTCTTTCATATTGTCTGTCCACGGATGGTGGTTGGTACGGGACTTGCGGCGCTTGCGCATTCCTCAAGTCAGCCCTAAGACCTGGTGGCAATACGATGATCCCGACCAGACATGCTTGCAAAACCATGGGAACAAGACAAAGCGAAAGCTCAACAGGACTTCAAATAAGTAGCAGAACTCTCTCTACCTGGTTGACCCATTTGACGGTTCGAACAAATGGGTGGTGGATCAAAAACATATGACAGGATGTGTATCTTAGAGCTCACCAAGCGCAGACCTTGTTTGTTTGTCGCTCACTATCATTTGCTGCTGTACGCACGAGCGGCTTCAGCCACACAAATATTCTACTAAAGCTAAAGCTAACTTGGTAACAAGGCACATAGTGACACACTGGTAAGTTAGGTCAAATCTAAACGGAGGCCGGCCTCAATGTACTTCCTGGTAATCCTGAATACGACAAAGTAGGGTATGAGGAAACGACACAACAATCGCCCACGCTGGAGTGGTTAGAGGAAAACCTCGAGGCGATAAGGCTTGAACTACGTGATGCGATTGTGATAGACATGTTTCTGATGGTCACCAACAAATTGCGGATGTCAAGGCAGTACAAGGATTTACTTACGCCACAGTGCAAGTAATAAATTAACTTCTGAAGCAATAAGCACCGTAAATACGGCATCAAGTCCTATCTGCACAGCACTGCCAGCGTTTTTCGGTGCGGCGAACCGCTATGTACATATCGGGCCCTCATCCGATATCTCCTCACAGGTCGGCAAGACTCCCGGGACATGGCCGAGCACCAAACAACGTCAATGTACTATACGGAATTATCTCCTCAATGCTAAGCTCAGAGGGAAATTACTCTCTCTTTATAGTGAGGAGCGGTCTTTTTTGTTAATTGCCCCCTTGGAGATGACGGGGTTAGGTAGAGATGATTGTTCGCATGAGTTCCAGCGGTGGACGATGTTCCTATCCACATGAGTAAGTGACTTTCAAACCTCCATAGTCAAAATGAATATGGAGGATTAAGTGATGACAGCAATTAATGTGACTATAGTTGAAATGCGGGAAGAGAGCTCGATATCATCACGACCATTGGGGAAACACGGCGATTGGAGGCCGTGCTGCAGCTTTACGCCTTACTTCTCTTGCGTGATCGCCCGCCCTTGCTCTCGCTCGGTCTACTATTTATCTATAAATGCCCCGCTTCGAGGTTTTCGACCCCGTCTGTATTAGCAATCTATTTGCTGCTCCCTGTGGAAAAGAAGCTCCAGAGCATGATAAATTCGGGCTACACGCCGACCCTCGGATCTATCCTCCGGGCTCTATATCTATAACTTGATACTATTATCCCACTTCTACCCATCTAAACCATAACCACATATACATACACGAGCATAAAAACAGCAGCCGAATTTCAAAATGTCAATCTTCACCTCTGCCCCTCACATCCCCGCAGACGCCATCTTCGCGCTTACAGCCGAGTTCAACGCCGACCCATCTCCGCAAAAGGTCAATCTCGGGCAGGGTACATACCGCGATGATGCCGGACAGCCATGGGTTCTCCCAGCTGTTCGCGAGGGTCGGAAGATCTTGGAAGAGAGGGGACTGCAGCATGAGTATTTGTCTATCTTAGGGTTGCCTGGGCTGAGGGCGAAGACGGCGCACTTGGTTTTTGGGGACGGGTATGCGAGTATCAAGGATAAGGTACGCATGATGTTGCTTCGTGTGTTTCATTGTGAATTTGAATTGAGGGCTAATTACTGCTGGCAAAGCTCGCAACGTCTCAAACGATTTCCGGAACTGGGTCGCTTCACCTCGCAGGCCAGACTATAAAATATCTCTACAGTCAGCAATCATTACCGCTGCCGACAGTCTATATTCCAGAGCCAACATGGTCAAATCACAATCTCCTCTTCTCATCTCTTGGTTTTGAATGTCAGACTTTCCAATACTATGATGAGAGCACCAAGTCTCTCGATATAAATTCCTACTTGTCAGCCTTGCGCGGCGCAAAACCAGGATCTATCATTATCCTCCATGCGTGCGCACATAATCCCACAGGTCTCGACCCGAGCATTGAGCAATGGAAGGAAATCGGGAATATTATCAAGGAGAGAGCGCTTTTCCCGCTTTTCGACGCCGCATACCTCGGCTTTAATTCCGGAGACTATGGCCAGGATGCCTGGGCGGTTAGGCACTTTGTCTTGGACTTAGGGCTTGAGGCTGCGGTTTGTCTGAGCTTTGCGAAGAATATGGGTCTATATGGTATTTATCAGCCATTTCGTCCCTCTCTTCATTCGCCTTCTACATACTTTAAGGCTAATAGGAATGGCAGGCGAACGAGTCGGAGCCCTCATCCTATCTACGCCGGATGAAAAGTCGGCGACGAATACACAATCCATGCTCGAGTCGCTGCAGCGCTCTGTTATATCAAACCCACCTGCCTATGGGGCACGAATTGCAGAGACGGTCTTGTCCGATGACAAGCTGCGCGGGATCTGGTTCGAGGATCTGAAGACAATGAGTGGACGGATACAGGAGATGAGGAGGTTGCTGTATGAGGGACTTACTCGGTATTGTATGGACCGCGTGCTCTTTACGTTATCTTTACATCTGGGCCATTGGGTGACTGACTGGTATAGGCACCGGAAAGTGGGACCATCTCATTCGGCAATCGGGTATGTTTGGATTCCTGGGTCTATCATCGAATGTCGTGCGGATACTGAAAGGTTTGTGGGCCACTTCTGCTATTGAAAAGCCGGATATATCTGACAAATAATCAGAGGAGTATCACATATACATGGCAGGCAATTCTCGAGTCTCAATTGCGGGACTGAACACCAAAAATGTGGACTATGTAGCGCGGTCGATTGCCGAAGTGCTCGCGAGAGAGTCATCACAGGAGTAGAGAGTGCGACTGCTTTGTCTATTGGTCACCGGCCGAGGTCGCTCCTGCCCTGCACCCCTTTGTTGTCGATGCAGTGGCGATTCGCGCCTTCCTGAAATAGCGATTTTCCTGATAAGGCAGGTGTGACGGTCCACTGGCCGCCGGTGCTCGATCGCTCCTTCCTCACGTTTATAGAAGAACTTCCATCGCTCTTTCCCCATATACCCTCTTCCGCGCCTTCCTAGGATGCCAGGTACATTTTGCACGAAGACCCCGGCCGGCTCCTGGGAGATTCCTCATTTCTGTGCTCTCTAGATTTGTTTTCATTGCTTGCATTCCTCGTATCTCTAGTAAGTGATGCCGGCGCCGCGTTATAATATTGAAGGTCCTCAATTATAAGAAATGGTCCGCAGCCGACATAGTGTAAGCAATCATCCGGTTGACGCGGAGGAAATATACAGAGCGGCTGAGTAGAGGCCATCAACTCGCAACACCGTCGTCTGAAGACGCCTCCTCTATCTTTTCACTCGAGTGTGTAATCAAGCCTCCTTGATTCTGGAGGCTCACAACATGCTTTAGTTCTGTATGCGCCATCTTCCTTCCCCTAAACTTCGCAAGCTGGCGGCCCATCGTAATCGTATTCTGGATCTGCCTCCCTGTCATGCTCACCTCTGCAAGTTCATCTAGGTGGCTTTTAACATCCTCATACTCTATACTATTCTCACCAGTTTCTTTGATGTTGTCGATGAAGTTCTGCCAGATCTGCTTGCGCTGCGAGTAGATTGGGTGTTGGTAGCGCACGGCGTACTGGATCCGGGACTTGAATGCGTCATTGAGTTTGCTGATATAACGAGCTGTAAGGATGATGAGGCCGCTATACGAATCCAAAGCGTTGAGCAAGACCGTCAATAGTGCATTTTGCTTAACGTCAAGCGACGTCTGCTCTTCCAAGAAGACATCTATGTCGTCCAAGAGCATAATGCAATCCCAGACCTTGCTGAAATACAAGGCAGACTTTAAGCACTCCTCCGCCTGTTTCGGTTCAGTGCCAATGTCTGCACAGGTTAACCGATAGAGTGGCCTCTTTGCCAGTTCGGCTAAGCTTTCGGCGGTATATGTCTTGCCGGTTCCTGAAGGGCCGTGTAAGAGTATCACTAGACTGGTCTCTTTGCCTTCGGATATATCAATCCCAATTCTTGGGTTAGAACGACAAGAGATAGTCGCTTGTAGGAGCTCTTTACTATCTTCCTCGATAACAAGGGACCCGAATGCGCTTGTATTCCAGTTGACACCTTGGATCATTTCGACGTCCAGATTTACTATGACTATTAGTCTTGTGCATTATATAATAGGGGTACTTACACCATTTCTTGCTGCTCAGGCTGTACCCAGTGATAGTTGGGGGGAAGAGGTATATAAATGGAGCCGACGGGGGTTCATCGAACAACATACAAAGAGGAGACATTTCCTCTCTCTCAGGGTTGGATTCGGTCGAGCCTTGAAGAGGCGGGTGAAGTAATCCATAAGTTTCGAGGTCAATCATGAACCTCTCGCCCTGCAAGGTCAGTCAGTATATCAAAACTTGTATACCGCTTGTCACTCACACTTCCAACATAATCTGCCCCAGCACTACCATAATAAGACACAAGCCTCTTCTCGCGATACCGCCAGTAATTATTGCCTCGTTCCTGAAGACTGATGGCGGTTTCCAGGCCGGTATATTGCAGTGGCACCACACTCAGGGTTCGCAAATCTATCTTTTCGTTGGAGTCTCGAATATCGAATGCAATTTCCAGCGTTGTGTTCCTGTGGTAGAAAGTTCTATCAACTTCGTAGGACCAAGCAAACACTTTCCATCTCTTAGACTGCGTTTTCTCGGCGCTGCGTCTTTGTTCTGGTGTCATTACTTCTTCGGCCCAGGAGGTGGCCAAATAAGCCTGGTCACGCCCTCCTTCTCGAGAAACAAGAACATCACCCGGTTTGACGAGGTACTTCATAGTTTCGTTGCATACGGCTCCTCTAAGCAGTTCGTCATCGACGCGCGCGTATTCTTCTTGGTAGTTTTCTGAAATCCATTCTGCGAGGCTTTTGATGAGACTTTGGTGTTGAGAAGATAGGTGTTTCACTGCAGACGGATAAGCAGGTCGAAATGTAAACCAGAACAGATATGGTGCTGGAATTTCCTTTCTGGCATCAAAATCTGGGAAGATCGTATGAAAATTCGGCTGGCCCATGAGAAATGCTTCAACTGCCTCGACCATCTCCTTTGAGACGAGGAGAAGCGATTCGGATTCCGGGGAAGGAAGAAGCCTGCAGTCGGCCGTGCGCACATGGCTTATCAGAAATCCATCCGGTGATTCAGGCTCATAGGTCTTGAAGATAACAAATGCAATGCTGTCGTTGCTGTCCAGGAAATCGTCCACTTCAACTCCCTTGAACTCAAACAGCACGGCGTAGCGTCTCCCCCCGAAAGCATCCTCCTCGCGCTCCCAAACTGGTGGCTCGAAGAATACCTCGTGACCGCCTGTGAACCGGTGCAGAACCCTATGAGACGACCCATAACCACAACCTGCTTCGCCTTGGGAATCGCTGTGCTCATCCAGACTACTCGTGGACCGGGCGTCGACATTCCTAGACTCCCATTCCCGGCGTGCGGCCAGTAGCTTCTTCTTATCCTCTCGCTCGGCTTGCATCAGGCGCATCATATGGTCTCGGAAAGCCGTGTTTTCAGGCGGATTGCTGGCATTCGGTGTCTGCCCCAGAGAGATATGTGTTTTAACTGGGAACTGGCTGGATTGCGATGGTAAGGCAGCACCGAGACAGTCATCTGTTCCGAATTGATTCAAGAATACGTCGATTGCCTCTGTCTTTTGCTCGTTATCATTGTCCAAATCCTCTTGCTCATGCTTTGTCGTGGCCATCATTGTAATGAACGGGAGATGCAGTCTGACGAAGAGGATGAATTGTAGCTCCGCACGGACAATTTTCTCAGGTGTATGATAAGCGGTAGATTAAAGGACAAGCGATTCGAGAGTTCGTGTAATGGCAGCGTGGGTGGATAGAGAGAAACATGTTGCTGAGGTCGCAGCGTTCTGTGGGACGCTGGATGAATTTCGCCCGAATACGATGCATATGTACCCTGCTGCTTAGCGTGCAATGAGGGAAATTGAGCATTTTCTGCTTGTGGGTTCATCCCAATCGAAAAGTATGCGGAATTCAGCAACGGAACGACACGATGTGTCCAAATAAAATCTTAGATTGAGGTCATGAAGCTATATACAGTTATAAAAAAACACCAATTGTCACATGCATAGTTGCGATGGGTGTATCATTGGTCAAAACGTTATCAGAAATCTACAGCTTTGCAAGCATCTTGTTGCCCTTTACGATGAGTGCGGCGGCATCGTCGACAAGCTCGTCGACAATAGCCTTGGCCGACTTCTTCTCGTTCACGACAGCAGCGACCTTGCCCATCAGGTAGGGGCGAGCGTTCTCGAGGTACTCGTCATCAATGTCATCGGGTAGGTTCTCCATGTCGTGCTCGACAGGGATGACACCCTTGGCAGTGAGCTGCTTAATCTCTTCCGCACGGTTCTCCTCCCAGTTGGCGATGTAAGCGTTCTTGCGTACACGCATGGGACGGCCCTGCACTTGTTAGATTAACCAACCAATGGAGGGTTACTATGACTTACAGTGAAGATGATGGTGCGAATGTTGTCTTCGTGGGTGGCGGTGCGGACAGCCTCCTGGTGAGCCTTGGGAGCACCGGCCTCATCCGAGAGAATGAAACGGGTACCGATCCAGACACCGGAGGCGCCGAGCATAAGAGCAGCAGCAAGCGAGTTACCGTTGAACAGACCACCAGCAGCAACGACCTGCACAGGCTGCTTGGTTAAGGGGCTGATCTTGCCTTCGCAGAGCTTGGCAACAGTGGGAATGAGGACTGTCGTGGGAACATCACCAGTGTGACCGCCACCCTCGCCACCCTGAGCGCAAATGATATCCGCACCAACATCAATAGCCTTTTGCGCGTGTTTAGGGTGGCCAATCATGTTCATGTACAGAATTCCATGCTGGTGAAGCTTATCGACAACGGCCTTGGGGGGGACACCGACGGCGGAGACGAAGAGCTTGGCGCCGCTCTCGATGATAATGTCGACGAGCTCGTTGAGCTTTCCCTTTGTGTAGTCGTAGCTATAATAAGACGCTGTCAGCAGCTGAAACCAGGCCATCGGCCAACTCCGACGCCACGGGAATGCTTACTTGGTCTTACGCGCGCTTCCACCGACCTGGGGAAGCAGCAGATCGACACCGAATGGAGCATTCTTGTCGTTCAGATAGCTCTTGAGCTCTGCAACTTGTTCGCGGAGCATTTCAGGGGTGTAGCCGACACCGCCAATGACACCGAGACCACCGGCGTTTGTGACAGCTGCGGCCAGCTTGGGCCCAGCAGCCACGTTCATTCCTGCCAGCAGGACGGGGTGGTTGATCTTGAGCAGATCTGTAAGGGTAGTGCGGATTTTCTCTAAATTCCAAAGGCCAGCTAGGTCAGCTCCTGTCTCAATGGTACATCGACTGTCATGTGAAAGAAGGGAGGCGACACTTACGAGGAGAGGCCATGATTGCAGCTTTTGAAAAAGAAACTTGGGGTATAATAACGGAGAGAAGCGCCGAGGATATGAAAGCAAGAGACAAGGAGGTGAAAGAGTGAGATCTGAGGAGAATAGTTATAAACGCAGGCCACTTGGGCAGCCGAGGGAGAACCAGGAATCAGGTGAGGGAAAAGCCTCGGCTGAACGTGCTGAATCTTACCCCAGACTTTGGTGCCTTTGCTACCAGGGTCACGCGGAATGCCGAAAGCATCTGACTTAATGGGCGGGGTCGGCAATGGCGGATGTTGTGGCCTGAGGCTGCCCTGCGCTTCCCTTTGCCATTGCCGAAGATCAGCTGACCCCGCGTCACGGGGTTCGCGTTCATCCTCTGGAGATGACGTCTGAGATAAGCTCTCGCTGCTTTTCTAGAAGTTGCTTTTCGAACGTAACTCAGCTGAAGAATGAGGGCTGCGTTAGCGGGGAACTGGCAATGCTGTGCTGCCGCCCGGAACTCCGCCCTTCGAGGCACTTTTTCGTCTTTTCCGCTGCTGCGTCGTGCAGAGACATCCGATAGACGACGGTTCGGTACATTATTTGCGAGGTAGAATCTTGACCAGCCATTGTACGTCCAGTTTGTCTCTAATTCTGCTAGAAATCCGTCTGAGTCTGGTACGAGGTGCCCTTCGACAGTGAATGAATTTTCTCATGTCCCCGCTTTCGGATCAAGTCCCGCAGAGATTGACAAGCTCAGGATTCATCACCAAAAAAAAAGTCGATCAGCGACGCCTTCCAGGGCTTGCTACGAGCAATGGCCATCCACCGCTGAAGCCGGTTTTTCCTATCCGCCAATTCTCTAGTAGTCCGCAGGCATCTCTCAATACAATGAATCCTCTCAAGTCATCGCATAGGGCCTTCATTGCTCTGGGGAGCAACGTCGGTGAACGTGTTGAAATGATTGAGAAAGCGTGTTTGGAGATGGATAGAGCCAATATCAAAGTACTCAGGACTAGCTCCCTATTCGAGACGGCCCCAATGTACTACCTCGACCAGGAACCTTTTATGAATGGCGTTTGCGAGGTAAGTCTAGATGGCCTCATGTGATAAGCTCATTGCTAACCCTATCCAGGTGGAAACAACGTTGCAGCCCATGGAGCTTCTTGATGCTCTGCAGTCCATTGAAATTGGCCTGGGTCGGAAGAAATTGATTGACAAGGGCCCTCGCTCAATCGACCTGGACATTCTTCTTTACGACAAACAGGTCTTCTCCAACGACCGTCTCAACATCCCTCACAAGCTCATGCTCGAACGAGACTTTGTCCTCCGCCCTCTAAGCCAGTATGCCTCCCTTTCAAGCAAACCTAAGGGCAATATCGTCTAATCGCTACCAGACTGATCCCACACGAAATTCCCCCTTACCCAGATCACAAAACAACCTACCTATCCCACCTCCAATCCCTACCTCCTCCCTCCCCCACTCCCCTTGCAACAACCTACATCTCGCCTGCTTTCCCGTCCATCCACCCAACATCCCCATCCCGCCGCACCCACATAATGGCAATCCTAAACCTAACCCCAGACTCCTTCTCCGACGGCGGCCGCCACACACCCACAAACCTGCCCGCCCTAACAGAAACCATCCGCTCCTTCATCGCCTCGGGTGCAACGATCATTGACATCGGCGGCGAAAGCACACGCCCAGGGTCCGTCCCTGTATCCGAGGAAGAGGAACTCGCCCGCGTCATCCCAGCCATTCGTCATATCCGCACATCCATACCGGAAGCCGCAAACATCGCCATCAGCATCGACACATACCGCGCGCGCGTTGCAGAGGAAGCATGCGCCGCAGGCGCGGATATCATCAACGACGTCTCAGCGGGGACTCTCGATCCCGAGATGCTGCCTACCGTTGCACGAACGGGGAAATCGGTGGTTCTAATGCATATGCGCGGCTCGCCGTCGACAATGACGAAGCTGACGGACTATCCGAATGGGGTGGTTGAGGAGGTGAGCACGGAGCTACGTGGGCGGATTGCGGCTGCCGAGGCAGTGGGGATTCGACGGTGGAGGATGATTCTTGATCCTGGGCTAGGTTTTGCGAAGAACCAGACTGAGGATTTGACGATTCTGAGAGATCTGGAGAGGTTTAGGACAGAAATGGAAGGGTTGGAGCATTTTCCGTGGTTAATGGGCCCCAGCCGAAAGAGGTTTGTTGGAAGGTTGACTGGTGTTGAGAAGGCTAGTGAACGGGGTTGGGGAACCGCGGCCACGGTTACGGCAAGTGTGGCCGGTGGTGCAGATATTGTAAGAGTGCATGATGTTAAGGAGATGTGGCAGGTTGCTAGGGTTGCGGATGCGATCTATAGGGGTATCGAGTAAGGGCGGAGAACAAGATAAATATAGATGATCTAGCATTTTGTATAGGAAACTAAGAACTAAATCTGTTATCTTCAACAAATATACAGGAACAGGAGAATGTAAAGGCCGATGAATCAGAACTAGAGAAGGTCAATGGTTAGAACTAACTGGCGAGAGGATGGCAAAACGTAATAAGAAAACTCAAGATTATCCGAACCCCAAAGGTGTAAGGTGCGGAGTTGCTGGTAGCTAGACCTTGCTAGTCTCCGCACTGCCACCAAATCAACTTAAGACGAACGGCCAAGGAGGGAATAAGACAACGCCATTGCGAAACAGGCTGGCTAACAGGTGGGTCATGCTGCGGATATGATCGTGAATAAACTCGGAGACTTATTCAGCTGTTGAGATAGCTGCGTATAGCGCCTTGCAGTTTAGTGGCACCGTCTCCCATGAGCTGTGTCAGGTTCTCAAGGTCGTCGCCAGCAGTGATGCCGAATCGGCGCACGAAGTCCTTGGCCGCGGTTTCGAGATCGCCGTAGGTATCGTCAACGGCTGGGTAGTCGTCTTCGGGGCGGCCAAAGTACGAGTTGCTAGAGATGGAGGTAGCACCGTCAAATTGGCGGAGACGCTCCTTAGCTTCTGACTGCGCAGACGGGTCGAATCGCTCACGTCCGAAGAACTCGTCGGACGAAATACCCTTCTGGGCACCGAACCGGGTCTTGGCTTGTCGAAGTTCTTCCTCTATATAGATATTAGCTTTGTTTGCAGGATATGGGAAGGAAAACAAGCGCACCATCCTCGGCTGAAGGCTTGGCACCAACAGATCCAAATCCAAGCTTCTTCGGCGCAGGAGCAGTAGGCTTTGCTCCAGCGGTCTGACCAAAGCCCAATCGTCCAACACCCATACCAAGGCGCTCAACATCGCTGGAGTTTCGTTCTTGAGAAGACCTTGTAGCACCGAAACTTCCTCTGCTAGGGCTAATCGGGGTTGGTGAAGCAATAGCCGTAGCTCCAGTGCTAGGTGCCTTGCCCTTGGCCTCCTTCTCCTCGGCTTCAGGGTCGTAGCCAAGCTTCTCAATGCGTTCAGCTTCCTCCTTAGCCTTTCTCTCCGCCTCATCGAAATCAATAATCTCCGCACCACCGATCTTCTTTGCGCCGAGCTTAGGGGCCTTCTTGGCACCGAGGACACTGCCCTTCTTCGCGGCAGCGGCTCCAGAGGTCTTTCGAACAGCGACACTAGATCTAATCGCTGCCGGGGCCGGAGAAGTCGAGTCTTTATCGGAACCAGAGAGAGGCGATTTTGAGCGCGCGCTGCTTCCATTCGCACCAGCATTCAGGAACGGAGACGCAGTACGGCTGACCACAGGCGGAGTACCTGTGCGGGATGGGGGGTTGCTCGGTCGTTTGATCGCTGGCTTATCCCAAGAAGAGAAAAAGTCATCATCCTCGCCAGCAGGCGTGCTGGAGCCGTTTGAAGGTGTACCCGCAGGGACGTCCGTAATCTCGACCTCATCGGGGTATCTAGCGTGCGAAAAGAGGTTAGTCCGATATCGGACTCAATACCGTTGCGGTAACTCACTGTTGTGCATCCAAGGCAGCACGCCTCTTTAACTCCTCCTTATATTTCACAGCAGCGTTGGAAGTATATTTGACCTTCACGTCTTTGCTGTTCAGCGCGGCAGAGCCACCGTTCGATTGAAAGTATTTAGTAGCGGATTCGTTTCCTCCGACCTTCATGACCCTGAGCTGCTCCCATTGCCATTCTGTATAGGTGGTTGTTAGCATTGAAACGTCGCGTGGAGTTGTCAGGGGTGCGTACGGTCGAGATTTGTGGAACGGACAAAGGAGATATGGACACCGAGGTTACGGTGGTGCGCTGAGCAGTCAAGACACAGATAAATTCCAAATGGCACAGATGACCAGGTTGGGTTCTTTGTGCCGCAGTCAAAGCATATCTAGGAAGAGGACCAGTGAGCCTAGGAATTGCTACCTGTGTACGGCGGTGGAGGGGCAATGCACCTTGTTTGCGGGCTTCAATTTAAGCTTCTCAAAGATCTTTTGAGACTGCGCCTTGGTGGCACTCATGATGGCTATATGGCACAAATGCCGGAACAAACGAGGTAGAAAGTGTCGTGCGGGAAAGGAGTCTCGACAGAGTCGGGAGGGAGACTTGAAGGGATCCCCAAACGCAACCGGGAGCCAAGTTCAGAACGTGGTCGGAAAGGGTCTTTCGGCCCAACGTATTTTTCACTCTGCGCTAAAGCCAACGCCACCACTTGAATAAGCATGTGCTACTACTGTTGATCAGTGGAAGTCAATTTTTCCGTTTTCTTCGAACGTCCAAGTCGCCTAGTATCTTTATATGCGGTCCTCATGTCCAGCTGTCCGTTAGGAGTAAGTAGATCAGTATAGGCAAGAGGTGCCCAAATTTGGTAGTTGTCCTTTTCTCAAATTAAAATACACAGTCAATGTAATGCAAATACTTACCAGCGGAGCCGCGATGACACGTGACCCAACTCACTCCCCACATCGACTTCGAGAAGCAGAAAAGAAACCAGCACACGACTACATCTACAAATACTCTGTCAGGGGGAGACTCAATATTGACGCCTTGAATTTGGGCATATCCAGACTAGCGAGGTTACGCGACCAAGTTGTCAACTCTCAATGAGCACTCAGTGAAAGCATCATCCCTAAACAACTACCATATATCACCACCCATCTCCCTCCTCACACGAACAATGAGCCTTGTACACATCCGATCCTCTGCTCCTCTGCGCCGGAGCCTTATCCTATCCAATCCTCTTCTTCCGCGCACATATCAAAACACCTACGCCACACAAAGCGGAGGATCAGCACCGCGACGGAGGAATGTCACGGTATTATCGGATGATGGCAGATATACATGGAGCGAGCTGAGTGGGCGCGAGAAGGTTGCGCGGGCTACGCAGCAGTCATTTAACTTTATGATTGTCCTTGCCGGTGCCGTGCTCACGGTGAGTTCGAACTCAAGTCCAGGTCTAGCCATACGACGATGATGGACTTGTAAACGGATGGCGCTGATAAATTCGGCCAAATAGGGCGGTGTTATCACATTATTATACACAGAGGTGTTCTCACCAAACAGCAAGACGTGGCAGTTTGAAAAGGCCGTTGAGCGGATCAAGAACGATACGCGGTGTACGAATCTACTGGGTGACAAGAGGGAGATCCAGGCGTATGGGGAGAACACTTGGAGTCGCTGGGCGAGGAATCGGCCTATTGCGACGACAATTGAGAAGGACCAGCATGGTCGCGAGCATCTGAAGATGAATTTCCATGTTTCGGGACCACGGAACTCAGGTGTCGTGTTTGTACACATGGTCAAGGGGACGGATAAGAATGAGTGGGAGTATAGGCTTCTTGCACTGGATGTGAAAGGTTTGCTTGGCTATCCCACACTTGTGTGCTCAGTATATTAATATTTTGACAGGCTATCCCCGCCTCGTTCTCGAGGAGCGCCATGATCCCAAGGTCGACAGAGAGGTGAAAATATTCGGCATTCGATGGAAGTAGAGTGCGACTTATTCCACCCTGAATCTCAGGGTGACTGTATTATATACCATCACGCAGCTTTCCGAAGTAGGACGTACGTCTATGCCTCGGAATTGTGTAGCTGTTGCTCGCCCTTGAGATAATCTCTAGGAGATAAGCCGAATCAATTGTAAATTTCTACGCCAATACACAAACCCTAATGCAGTAAAGTTCCAGTCCCTTCATTCCATAATCATATCCGTGGTCCCTCCAGAATGACCTTTGCCTCCTCCGACTTCCACCAACTCTTGCCCTCCTCGCCGGGGAATGAGAACTTGTCCATACTCTCCGGCTTCATCTCCACACTGTAACCTGCCTCCAAAGGCGTAACATAGTATCCATCCTTAACGCTAGACGGGTGCAAGAAGTGCTCGTGCAGATGGTCCACATACTCCAACACACTCCGCTTCCCACTCACAACAACATAGTCAATGGTGCTCAGGTGCTGCGTGTATTCGGGCAAGCCGACACCACCGGAGTGAGGCACGATAGGCACGCCAAACTTGCGCGCGAGCAGCAGGATCGCCATGACTTCGTTGACACCACCGACGCGGCAAGCGTCTGCCTGCAGGACTGTTAAAGCACCTGCTTGCAGGAGCTGTTTGAAGATCACGCGGTTCTGGCACATCTCGCCGGTGGCCACGCCGATGGGGCCGTAGGGGGTGGATTCGAGGGCCTTCTTGATGGCGGCGTGGCCAAGGATGTCATCGGGAGAGGTAGGTTCTTCAATGAACCAGGGCTTGAATTCGGCCAGGTGGTTCATCCACTCGATTGCCTCTGGGACCGACCAGACCTGTTTCTTGTTAATACTCCTCTGGCTTGAGGATTAATAGCTGGTTTCAAGAACGTACCTGGTTCGCATCAACCATCAGGATATTTCCCTTATCATATCCAATCGCATCACGAGCAATAGCCAATCGCCTCTTGTCATCCTCAAGGTTGGCTCCAACCTTTAACTTGAAGTGCCTATACCCCTGCTCAACACTCTGCTTAAGTAGTTCCTTCAGCTTCTCCTCGCTGTAACCCAGCCAACCTGCACTAGTTGTGTAAGCGGGCACCGCCCGACTCTGCTCGGCATCCCTGATGCGGTCGGCCTTGCCATCCTCAACCTCCTTGAGAAGCGCAATCGCCTCCTCGGGGGTGATAGCATCGGTGATATACCGGAAGTCAATGCAGCTGACGTACTCCTCAGGAGTCATGTCCGCAACGATGCGCCACACAGGCTTGTCGAGGACCTTGGCCCAGAGATCCCAGAGCGCGTTGACAACGGCGCCGAGGGCAAGGTGGATGACACCCTTCTCGGGACCGATCCAGCGCAGCTGGCTGTCGGAGACGAGGTAGCGCCATGTTTTTCCCCAGTTCGATGTTAGCTCGTCGAGGTCTTTGCCAACAACGAGTGGGGTAAGAAGCTCGATGGCGGAGCAGACGATTTCGTTGCCGCGGCCGATGGTGAATGTCTATAATAATCGTCAGTCGGGTTTCTTTTGGAGTATAGTGGACGAATCGCGTACCATTCCATGGCCAGAGTATGGGGAGTCTGTGTAGAGGATGCAGTATGCGGAAGAGTAGTCGCCGGCGGCGTTCATGGCATCGGAGCCAGTCTTATCGAGGGAGGTCTATTGAATTCCTGTCAATCGACGTATGTCATCGCAGTGACTGGGAAGGGTGTCTCTTACCGGAAACCTCACGTCTCGCGTGATGAAGCCTGTGATTTTCACCATTGTGTCTACTTTTGAATCGGGTGTATCTATGTTGAGGTCAGAAGGTTAGAGTTGTGCAAAGACTATGGCTTCAAATGCTCACTTTATGAAGTCAATTCAACAGGAACTCTTACTAGTAGTCAAAAACCAAGCATTGACAAGCGTCAGAAATAATAAAATTAAAAAGAAACGGACCAGGGGAAAGGCGCGTGTATAAGAATAAAATCATTGCCCCTCCCCCTCATGACCGCGGGCGAAAGAGGGCAGAAAACCCCGCGGATTAATTATGGCTCCCCTCATGGATCGAGGCGATCCAGATTCCCACTAGGTATAGTCCAACTGTCAAGCAAGCAATAAGCCGATGCAAAACTACGACTGGCAGCTATTATCCGGGGCGTGGGGGTGGAAACAGCTGCCGCAATTGGTGGAAGAATAGATTCCGCCACTGAGAAATATCTCCGTCATTGTTCCAGGTTATCGGATCCCCTCCGAGTAGTATCTACAGAATGGCGAGGCAGCCTTCATATCCAGCCTAAATTCAATGAGCCATTGAGATTATACATAGTACAGCTTCAGCTGGTGACAATGTTCGCTAGTTGTGTTGATATGAGAGAAGAACTTCGGTATTACCTCAAAGTTTAGCCCGACAGACCTCTCTTCTCGCTTTCTGAGAAGAAGATAATCATCCGCCAAAGTTTCTTGACTAGAACTTCGGCCTCCTCGTCGAGTGCCTGGTGAATAATGTTAGCATGAATAAAGAACCGAGAACTGAAAGTAACTCACCTCTTCTAGCTGCTCCACAAGCTCCTGAGGATGCCCATGCTTGCGTACATGCTCTTCCACAACATCCACCAGCATCTGTTCCTGTACACCAAGGTACTCCACGATCTTCTTCTCCACAAACGGCTTGAGCTGTTCGCTGACCACAGATTCGTCCACAAATTCCCACTTGACTTCCCACTTCCATAGTCCGTCCTTGTCTGTAGGGATTTCTGCTGCCAGCTGTCGTGCAGCCTGTGCCCGCTCTTCCTCGGTAAGTCCAGCAGCTTCGGCAGCACTGTCGAATTTGATGGGGATGAGAGGCCGCCTGGCGGTGGCTTGAGGCTCTTCTTCGTCCTCCAATAATCCTTCGACTTCGGCAACGGTCCGACGGCTGGTCGCGGCCTGGGCCTTCTGTGCTGCAGCGCCGAGAGACAGCTTGAAGCGTTGTGGCTCGCGCGGGGCTTCCAACCGGGTCTCCAGCTCCTCCGCCTGGCGGGCAAGGAAGTCGTCCGCCATGCCACGGGCCTGTTCCCGTTGCTGTACCGATCGAGCTCGTTCCCGCTCTTCCGTTGCACGATCTGCCTCGTCCATGCTCGCCTCACGTGCCTTGAAGGCTGCGCGGCTTCGTAGCCAAGCTCCTCGGTCGGCGTAGTACTCACTAGCCTTCCGGCTAGCTTCCACGTCGTCACTCCACTCGCTTAGTCGCTTGTCAGCTTCATCGCGTACTTCCTGGGCTTGAGCCTCTTCTTCCATGTCTCGCTTCTTCTCACGCTCCAACGCCGCGGTCCTGCTCCTTTCACGGTTGAGCCAGCGTCGTTCCTGGTCCAGGAATTGTTTCTCTAGTTCGGCGTCCCGTTTGGCTACACGCCTACGTTCCAGTTCCTCGTCATCGGCATCCGAGTCTTCGTCCTCACGATCAATGTAGACCGTAGTAGCAGCACTGACGGAGCCACCATTGACAAACGACACGCCCTTTTGGTAGTCCTTCGGAATCTGTACGCCAAATCCTTTCGGCCCAGATGGTGCGTTGGGCATGCCACGATCTCGTGCTCCTAGAGGAACCCCATTTGCACCGGCAGCAGGTCCGCTCGGGGCAGAAGGAGGAGGCGAGGCTAGTCGATTAAGCCTTGGCCCTGCGTTCCGGGCTCGTTCCAGGGTTTCGATCTCTTCTTCTCTTCTAAGGCGCTCGATATCGCGGCGGTTGCTTCGGTCACGGAAGGCTGCAATTTCCTTTGCCACAGTTTCTCTCATATCGGGTGGAATATCCGACAGTTCATCCTCGACAGTGATGGGAATGGTGACAACTTCGGCGGACGTACCGTCGTTCTGACCCTCAGAATCCCTCATCGCAGTGTCTCCCTCATGATCAATTCCGGAGGCATCTTCTTTCTGAGTAGGGGACGTCGGGTGGCACAGGTCATTGAGAACAGCTGAAAGAGCCTTCTTCGCACCGTCTAGTTGGGCCTGGCGCTCGGCAGGCTCCTGCTCCCCTCGAGTAGATTCGTATTGTTCTAGGTAGCTTAGGGAACTTTCATCGACGACAACCTAGATGCGAATTAGTATTATCCCATATATTCTTGCTGAGCGAAACGTACCAGAAGAGTACTCCTCTCCACTTCACGTTTTTCTTTGTCCTCTGTGTCGGACGGCGTCTGTCTCTTCACAGGAACTTGGACGTCCTTTAGCACTTCCACAGCTGTACCTAGACTCTCAGGGTCCTCGTACTCTGCGAAACCAAACTTGCACGGTTTGTCATCAGCATCCGTAGCACGGATCCAGCGCCTGAGATTCCCCGCGGACCGCAAGATCCTTTCCACGCCTTCGTCGCCACCAACACCCTCTGTGATTCCTCCAACAAAAATAGTCCGTACAATCTCTTCCCTTGTAGGAGGTTGCAACTGCATCATCGCATCCCGCACGTTCTGTCGCTGAGATTCCAGAGTCGACGACCCTAACCCGGCTCGTCGCCCACCACCATCACCGCGGTCTTTGCTGATATCTGGCGTAGCGGACTTTGCTGGCCCCGCAGTGCCGAGTCGAATCACAGGCGCGGAGAAGTTGATGTTAGGCATGTTCGGGGGCGGTTGGAAGTTCGGCGGGAATCCACCTGGTCGACCCGGCTGTTGCGCGTTTGCTTGCGGCATCCCTGGAGGAGCTGTCCCAGGGGCGGCCATCCCTGGTGGGGGCCCTAGTTGTTTGTTAGATCCATGCTCAATTCCTGATTAACGAGTCGGTGCACGGAACACCGCAAACTTACCCATGCCTGGAGGCGCTCCGTAAGCACCATAGTCTGGAGGCCGGCCATACATGCCCGGAGCTACATATGTCAGTTTAGCTCCAGATGATTAAGCATAAGATGCAGTAGCCACTGCCGGGTCGACCAAAAGACGTACGTTGGTAAGGATTATACATTGCGACAGCTGCGCGCCTGCAACACCACGACAAGTGTCAAAGAACGAGTGGAGAAACAGTATCGAAGAATATCGTTTCCGAAACGAGTTTGGCACGAATTCTCAGCAATACACGCACCTCGGTAGGCGTCTGCAATTGAAAATTCGAGGAGAGATAGTGCCCGTTATGATGAAAGGGCGTTGCGCGACTCCGGCTGCATCTTTCGGCGGATTCAATATTGGAGAAAAGTCCTGCTGGTCCGTGCTTTAGTCTTGGCATTCCAGCTTTGTCTGGCCCCTCTGACAGCCTGGAGCTCAGTTCGCAGGGAGATGTTTTGAATCTATATTCCACTACTGGTACTTGTTTATTCTTTGCCATGACTTGAATTTTTCAGATTGACCAGTTTGCTAAAAGGTTGCTTAGTGAGTTCAGACGATTGTTAAGAGTATTGTCTCCGATGTATATATTTCCCGCCCATGATCGCAAAAACGATTCGATCATAAACCGTAGTTCCTGTATTCAACTTATACTTGCAGCATCTGGCTCCAGGTGGATATCGAAATTACTAAGATACTACGTTGACCATTGTTTACTATCTCTAAATGTACCTTATGAGAACCGTCATGATTATTCCCCGCTTTGTCAGCGCATTATGCAATCAGACAGGCTGCACAGTCCTCAACCGTCAAGCTCAAGCATGACCAATTGATTGGTGAACGGACCGAATGCTTGCAGAATGGATGATAGTAATTGAATAACAGCGCGGACTAAGCAATCACCTCCTTCTCATCTCAGGGAGTGGCTGAGGCGGGGGGAATATTTCCGAGGAATCCGTTACATTCTCCGGCGTCAAGTAAGGATTGATAATGGAATTGTCAGGGACCGAAGAGCTCGAGGAACGATAAGTGATCACCAGAAAGTTTGATTGCTCCAAGCATTCGGGTCGAAGTCAATTGATGGCAGCAGTCTAGAATGCAGGTATGACAAACCACATATCTGCAGAGAGCACAGCATGGTGATAGTCCGGTCGCAGCAATTTCTGATGTTCAGATGACCCTGTGAAGGATTAATTAGGTGCCTTAGCAACAGCGGCTAATCGCTGATTATCGACGGATTGACCGGTTAATTGAATAATTTCCAGGAGGAGAGATCTGGAATCCTCAGTAAGTTGCCCCACGGCAGCCCCTCCACGGACCTCAACACGCCGGTTACGCCATCAACAGCTTTGAGCTTCCCAAAGCGTCATCCCCTCTGGCAAGGTCCTGTTTTCAGCCCTCCATACTTATTTATTTGATTACTCCCTGCCCCAATTCTGTCGCTCAGTTTCCTTGCCCAAACTCATGTAAGTACTCCAGTACTTCCGACGCTCCCTCCCCCTCCGCTAGCCCCGCACTGACGTTCATTCTTCTCTCTTAGCTTCGTCACTCTAGAAGGCCACACCTATCCTCACAATCACAATGCCTTCCTTCTCCCAAGCCACCGAGCTCTCCGCCTGGAAGGAGCTCCAGGAGCACCATGGCTCCGTTGGCAAAAACATTGTCCTCAAGGAGGCCTTCGAGAAGGACCCCCAGCGCTTCGAGAAGTTTAGCCGTTCTTTCGAGAACACAGTCGACAACTCTCAGATTCTCTTTGATTTCTCCAAGAACTTCCTCACCGAAGAGACCCTGAGCCTCTTGGTCAAGCTGGCCAAGGAAGCTGGAGTCGAGGAGCTCCGCGACCAGATGTTCGCTGGTGAGCCCATCAACTTCACCGAGAACCGCGCCGTTTACCACGCCGCTCTGCGCAATGTCAGCAACGAGGCTATGCAGGTCAATGGTAAGAGCGTCGTTGAGGACGTTAACTCTGTTCTGGAGCACATGAAGGAGTTCTCCGAGCAGGTTCGAAGCGGCGAGTGGAAGGGTTACACCGGAAAGAAAATTAAGACCATCATCAACATTGGTATCGGCGGTTCTGACCTGTAAGTCGTGCTGTGTGATCGTGTGAAGAAACCGCGTAACTGACACTTGTGCAGCGGTCCTGTCATGGTCACCGAGGCTCTGAAGCCGTACGGTCACCCCGATCTCACCCTGCACTTCGTCTCCAACATTGACGGCACTCACATCGCCGAGGCTCTCAAGCACTCCGACCCTGAGACTACCCTCTTCCTTATCGCCTCCAAGACCTTCACCACCGCTGAGACCACCACCAACGCCAACACTGCCAAGACATGGTTCCTTGAGACAGCAAAGGATGACGCTCACATCGCCAAGCACTTCGTTGCCCTCTCTACCAACGCAGAGGAGGTTGCCAAGTTTGGAATTGACACCAAGAATATGTTCGGTTTCGAGTCCTGGGTTGGTGGCCGCTACTCGGTCTGGAGCGCCATCGGTCTGTCTGTCGCTCTCTACATCGGCTTTGACAACTTCCACCAGTTCCTTGCTGGTGCCCAGGCCATGGACAAGCACTTCCGCGAGGCTCCCCTCGAGCAGAACATCCCCGCCATCGGAGGTCTTCTGAGCGTCTGGTACAGCGACTTCTTCGGAGCTCAGACTCACCTCGTTGCTCCTTTCGACCAGTACCTGCACCGATTCCCCGCCTACCTCCAGCAGCTTTCCATGGAGAGCAACGGAAAGGCCATCACCCGTACTGGCGAATACGTCAAGTACACCACTGGCCCTATCCTGTTCGGTGAGCCCGCCACCAACGCCCAGCACAGCTTCTTCCAGCTGCTCCACCAGGGCACCAAGCTCATCCCCTCCGATTTTATCATGGCTATTGAGTCGCACAACCCCGTCGAGGGCGGAAAGCACCAGCGCATGCTGGCTTCCAACTTCCTTGCCCAGTCTGAGGCTCTGATGGTCGGCAAGACCCCTGAGCAGGTCAAGACCGAGGGCGCCCCCGACAACC
This sequence comes from Aspergillus ustus, assembly GCA_000812125.1. Taxonomy (NCBI): domain Eukaryota; kingdom Fungi; phylum Ascomycota; class Eurotiomycetes; order Eurotiales; family Aspergillaceae; genus Aspergillus; species Aspergillus ustus. Next base: position 284,978 of record JOMC01000114.1, read on the forward strand.
TGGTTCCTCACAAGACCTTCCTCGGCAACCGCCCAACAACATCCATCCTGGCTCAGAAGATCACACCATCCACCCTCGGTGCCCTGATCACCTACTACGAGCACGTCACCTTCACCGAGGGTGCCATCTGGAACATCAACTCCTTCGACCAGTGGGGTGTGGAACTTGGCAAGGTTCTTGCCAAGAAGATCCAGAAGGAGCTCGAGACTGCTGGCGAAGGTACCGACCACGACTCCTCCACGAGCGGCCTCCTGCTCGCCTTCAAGAAGCAGGCCAAGCTTGCGTAGACTTCTTTCTCTTCGCATGCATGTCTAATGAAGGAAAAGTAAAATTGGAATATAAAGATAATTGACGAGAACATGAGTGGCACATTTCTTTAGGTGTTCTTGTTGTAGTCCCCAGAATTGATTTATTAATTGAATTTCTTGCGTGTCGTTAAACAAACAACCTGATAGGTAAACTCTGAGTAACCAAGAGCCACAAATTTAGCGTTGGACAACCTTGGAACCGAGCGCTGGGCGGCTCCTCGCCTTAGCCTCGAGCAAGCGGAGGATCGCCGACGCCGACCTTGTTGGTCAAGACCACCGTGTCTACTCACTCCTCACTCCTCCGCTTTCCTAGCTTCATCCTTGTATTCCAGTCTCATTGACAATCTTACGACCATCCTGCCAGCTTGGCTGTGCGGAGTAAGCACTATGCCTGGCCGTGGAAGAAAATTGCTTTCATGCGGCCTGCTCGCCTCGTGTCTCTCCGAAGTCTCCGTTGCGGGGAGAACCGATGGATATACATACGGCCAACTCATGCCAGTGACCTGCTTGAATCGGACAATGTGAGTAAAAAAAAAAGAAAGACCTGCGGTTTCTATCAGCAACAAGTCTTCCCAATAACTGGAGTATATTAATATGTGCAATGCTAATCTCTTGTCCTTCAGTGACTCCGGCGAACATGTACGCGTGCCCCAGCCTCCTCAAATGCAACAATCTCCAATTCGCTCAAATCCCCGCAAATCCCTCTTCTAACAGCATTTAGATAACCGACGATCTTGGAAAACTCCAATTCATCCCCTTCCCAACATGCAAAGAAACGTCTTCCCCGCTTGCGCTCCGCTATGGTGTTTCCGAGACAGTAAACTGCACAATCGACTCCCTTCCCGATGAGCTCTACCACCTCCTCGAGTACTACGTCCACTCGGACGTCCCCATGACCTGCCGCGTGCCGACCGCGCCCCTAATCCCATCAGCAGAGTCCCCATCAACGTCAAAATCAACAGACGAGGCGGAAGACTCTACAGAAAACGGCGACAGCAACTCTAATACACTCTCCGTACTGAATGACGACGGACCGCCATACACCCCGATTACGTTTGCGCTCCAGGGAACCCTGCAAAAGAGCCACCTGCACATCTGGACAGACATGAATGTCCTCGCGCACAACATCCCGCAGCTGACGGCGGCAGGGAAGCCGCGGAAGAAGAATCAGGGGTACGTCGTTGCGGGGACCGCGTACTCGGTCCCGGAGTTTGAGATCGCTCTTCTGAAGGGGAAAGGCAAGGAAGGGAAGTCAGATGAGGAGAAGGAGGCCTCGGCTGTTTCTGAGGGGGCACGGGAGCCCTGGACGGCTGGGCATGGTACAAAAGTCATCCGTGGGGAACCGCTGACGTTCACATTCCATGTCAGTTGGATTGCGGGTGGTAGAGGGATTGGATGGCCGTCCCGCGGCGAGGAATCGTCCTCTGTGCTCGGTGGTTTGTTCTCGAAGCTGATGTTCTTTGGATTTGCGGCGGCGGTTGGGGCCGTTGTTGCGATCTATTGGGAGCGAAATGGTAGCGGCAGGCGTAGAGCGTGGAAGGGAGATGGAATTTTGGGCGCCCCGGTGCTTGGAAAGGGCCCTGTTGGCGTTTCTTTTGGCAATGGGGCCAAATCGAATGGGTATGGTGGTTATTCTGCCGGTGGTGCTGGGGCCGGATATGGAGGGTTTGCGAGTGGGAAGAGGGATTGATGGGGTGTGCCTTTGTTTTTGATACCAAGAGGATGGACATGTGAATAATATAGACTGTTTGGTCATTTGATATAGTAATAGCCATATAAGCGGCTTCAAAACTACAATGAATGCAATAAAAACTCGAACAAAGAGACCATAATAGTATACACGCCGACTCAATCGTCAACTCAGCCCGATTCCTTTTATACACACACCCTCCTAGCTATCGAAACAGAAACGGAAGATTGAAGAATTTACCACCCCTGCTTCCGCATCCTCTCAACCTTGGCAAGCGTATGCTGGAATGAAAACTTGAACAACTTCCGCCATCTGCGTCTCCTCAAAACCTTCCTCATCAATCCCTTCCGTACGTGCTCCTTTTGTATGATGGTGTCAATCTTGACATTATTGCTCGCAAGTCGGCTCTGCAATCTCCTGAGCGCCTCGTTCAAATGAACTCCACTCGCAGGATCAACGTCCACCGTGCGCCCCAGTGACGGTCCAAGTTTCAGATTGACCTTGGGGCGCGCCTTTGGCTCCTGTTGAAGCCTGGCCGCGCGCTGGGCTGACATGTCTGTCCTCATCCGGTTGGTGGTGGCCGGGGCTGGCGCTGACTCGTGGAGGCGTAATTTTTGGAGAATCCCATTAATGGAGGGTTGGGCGTCGTTGTCACCCTCGGGTTGAGAGGTTGAAGCGGCTTTTTTGAAAGTGTAGGGGGAGGGTTTCGAGGCCGCTGTATTTTGAGGTGCCGGTTGTTTGGGGGAGGCGGCGGTTTCTGAGGGAGTCGGAGGGTCTGAGGCGCCCGGGGTATCTGAGGATGAGGACGAGGAGTTGGAGTTGAAGCGGAGGAATTGATTATTGAGGAGCCTGCGTTGGTATTGGCGGTTGTAGAGAAGGGAGGTGGTTGTTGGCCTCAATCGGAGGCAACGGGTTAGAGCGCGCATCTCCATGATGTCGTGGTCTATATGGCGAGACCAGAGGGTATTCAATTGAGCCGACAATCCCCTCTTTGTTAAATCTCGGAGTGTTGGAGCGGCAAGAAATGGTCTCTTGCAAGTCACTGTCAGGGACGAAATATCGCGGCTTCATTTTTCCAGATCGGAGAACTACTCCTCACGTGACATCCTATCCGACACCACCACCACAGTACTTTGCACTTCGACTTTCCATCCGAAGCACCTTCATGTTATGTACATAGCGAGGAGACACAGTCAATCTTACCGAAAATGTCGACGATAACCATAGCAAATCTACCGCGCATGACCCGCGACGCTCTCTCCTCGCTCCTCCTCTCAACCTCCACTCCCAGTAAACTTGCCATCATCGACGTGCGGGACTCGGGTGAGCCTCTCACAATTCTACTTCTGTCGTCTCTCAGCCTAAATTAACATATCTTCTTTACAGATCACATCGGCGGCCACATCATATCCTCGACCTGGGTCCCGAGCTCGTCACTAGACTACCGCATGCCCGAATTGGTGCGGACGCTAGAAGACAAGGAAAAAGTCGTCTTCCACTGCGCGCTCAGTCAACAGCGGGGCCCATCTGCAGCGCTGCGATACGCCCGTGAGCGTGAGAGAATGTTGGGAAATGACGAGAGCCATAAGCAGGAGGTTTTCGTTCTCGAGGGCGGGTTTGTGCAGTGGCAGGAGAAATATGGGAAGGATGTGCGCTTGACGGAGGCGTACGTGGAGGATATTTGGCAGGAGTATTGAGGTTTGAATCAATGTAGTTTTTGTGGTTAATGATTATTATGATTATGATAGAGGATTGATACCCCAGTTCGATTGTTTTTCGATAACATTCTGTCATGCGCTGATCGGAGCGGGGGAATGAAATGCATGGCGGACAGTAGGCGCATAGATTCTATGGTCATTGAAGTTATTATATACAATATATTACATTTAGCCATGATGGCTATCATGGTTCTATCCTACATCTGCACCTCCCCTCCCAACCCCACTGGTCGTCGCCGGCCGCCATTTTCTGGGATAATAGCCATGACCTTGTAAAGTTTGCCCATGCCGCCAGCACCCCGCTCAATGAGTCGTCGCCAACCGGTCTCAAGGACCTTGCGCTTCTCTTCATCTTTGACGGTGGTAAGTAGTTGCTGCATGCGTGCCTCGATACCCATCGCCTGCAGGAAGTGTCCTTGCTCCACGGGCCCATGAACCTCCACTCCTTCACTAGCTTCGATAGCTGCCTCTGCGAGGGACGTAAAGTCCACATCAGCGCTGACATCGACTAGACCAGGCGAAGAGAGTGCGGGAACAATGCGATGATTCTGGATACCGCGGAGCGAATTGATCGGGATAGTGGACATGGTTCCGTAATCCATGATCAAGGCGGCTCCTGATGGATTGCGCTTGGCGACTACCGGCGCTGCAGGCGCACTTCCCTTAGTTAGCGTCCGCGGAGGCTGCGACGACCCACCGATGCGCCGCGCAAAGTCCGATGAGTAAATGCGGCTCTCAGCGCTGACTTCGATGGTGGAACCGGGCTGGGATTTGAGCGCTCGGTATCGTTCGGAAATTTCGGGAATGACTAGGGAGGATGGTGTTGATGCTTTTGCTAAAGTAAGATTGAATTCTGGCTCGTCTTTGATGTTCTCCTCGACTGCTTTCGGGTTGAGGGTCACCATGATTTCGCGCCATTGAGGTTTGTTCGCAGATTTGAGTGGTTTGTGGAGCTTTGCAGGGCCCGTAGGTGTCATGATTTCTTGCTCTTGCGGTTCATTTTCCGGTGCTGGGGGAATGGATTCGAAAGCATGGATTGGTAGAGCATCAAAGAACTCGTGGGCGAATATGAATGGTGTCTTATCCTCTTCTGTGGTTACAGTTAACAAACGACACCGCCGGGAAATTCCAGCTATACTCACGATGAGGCAGCAGCCTAATGTCTTCCACCCAAATAACGGGCACGTCGAAGTATTTGCTCGTACTTTGATGGCCGATATCTGTTTCCTCCATGGCTGCATCACCGCATAATAGCTTCTTCTGCACTTCCCTCAATGTCGGACTAGCTTCGACAAGGTATATCGCCTCGATACTTGACGTGAACGGTTTGAAGTGTCGGAAAGTCTGTTCAAGTCATGGTCAGGTATAGTCCACGCTCAAAAGCGCAAGACAACTTACACGCAACATATCATCCATGAGCGTTCCCTTTCCCGGCCCAACCTCCATCAACTGCACTCCACGCTTCTTCGCCCCTTGTGCCATCCATTCCGTGATCGTCCATATACCAACCAACTCTCCAAACACCTGCGATATCTCCGGAGAAGTGACAAAGTCACCCTTCTTGCCGAATACCTCCCCGCCGCTCTCTGGCTTGGTTGTATAGTACCCTCCCTCTGGAGACGTGAGCACCTGGCGCATAAATGCTGCAATCGGCACAGGGCCGGTTGTTTTAATCGCATTCGCTAGGGTCCGCGCGAGAGGTGTAGACCACTCTCTAGTTTCGAATGTTGAGGTACATCGTCGCCATTGGAGATTTGTAGCTTGGCGCGCGCTCTTCCTCAGAAATCGGCTGAGGATGCGCTGTGTTGCGTAGCTCATTTTTGGATTGAGTGGCTAAGCGCAGTTGCGCTTCGATGACCTTCCAGCTCAATTGGAATTGATAAATTATATCAGACTTCGCAAATGCCTTTTAATGAATCATGTTAATGCATTGTATGAAAGCTCTTTGTAACTCGACAGTTTGCGCAGGAAATTGGCGCCCTAAAATTCAGGCACGTGATATGGTCTTATCGATAACAGAAAAGTTAGAGCTTCAAGATGACATCAAACTTTTTTTACCAGATGCAGCCGGAAGTGCTTCGGATAGTACTCCGTAGTAGCTATCGATTTATAGCTGCAAATAAAGTGGATATGGGTTGGCACGACTGTGACTGTCAATGTATATTTTATTCGTCAGTCCAACGCACTCCAAGCAAATCCTGAATGCCCCCCCAACTATATGGCAATGCAAATACTCGTACATCATGATATAGTAGGAAATTGGATCTCGTCCCAAATCCATTGATACCGGCGCGGGTGAACTAATATTGTTTATGTAGGGAAAACGCGCGCATCTTTGTTTGATTTCAGTGGGATTGTTCGGTTCAACGTCTCAGGCATTGAAGCCCATAGTCAGTCTTTAAACGGCAGCAGGCATTGCTGCTTATTGACGGCGGGTCCCTCTGCCCCTTGAGTTTTGTGGCGGGGCATCAACCATCATCTCGTCGCTGTAGAGTCCTGTTTCTTGTGTTCCCTGATTCGACCTCCGGTCACCTCCGCCAAAGTTTTTTCTGCCCCGGGCGCCTCTCTGGTTGCGGCCACGACCGCTGTTTCTAGAGTTAGAAGGCTGGTTCGTCTGTTCGTCAAAGCCAAAGCTGCCGTCTTGGACTGCCGGATCTGCTGTCCGTTGGGACCGTCGCTCACGATCCGCTTGCTCTCGTTGGTGATTGAATGAGGCTGAAGGGCGGTCGAATACATCGCGGTTTGGGGAAGATTTGTGTTTCATCGAAAGAAGTCTTCCGTCGGCCTTTTTGAACTATCAGCTTTCAAGTCTTAGCTTGCAGAATTGTCTTCTGAGACCCACCCTCAGGTTGTGAAAGTTAGACACAGCTTTCTCAGCTGACGACTTTTCTTTAAAAGTGATCTCCGCCGTCACCGTCGGCTGATGGGACGTAACCCAGCAACTGACAATCTTTCCTGAGACGGGCTCAATGGCGGATTGAATATCCGCCGCCGTAGTTCCGGGGGCAAAGTTCTTTCCAACCACGACGAATGACTCTGACCCAGCCCCCTTAATGCTAATTCCTCCGTCTGTATTGCGCACAGTAGCCTGACCATTTGAGGGGTTAAGTGCTGACATGAGGCGATCCTCGTCAGGGCGTCGACGGCGTGCTGGCTTTGAAGTTGGTGCTGTGTTTCGTCCGGCCGCGGAGGAGGCTCTACTGTTGTTCTTGGACCCGAGATTGGCAGATGAGGAGCGCTGTGAGTGGAGACGGATGAGCAACCGATTCCCAGGAGTAAAAATGTAAGATGAAAACTTATGCGCAGTGTTGTTACCTTTGTTACACCGATTCTGCTCGCAAGACTTCCAGAGGTCGCATTCTGCGGTTTCCCAACTCCCGAACCGGGCGCGCTCGCCCTTCTATTTTTGCCTAATATTTTGTTTGCGAGTTCTTCATTTTTCTTCTTCTGGCGACCTAAAAGAAAGGAGGGAGGCGTAAATCAGCGATCCGCCTGCTGGAGGGATGAAGGTACAGGGCGCTGTGATTCTCACTTGTTTGGATGATTTCATTAAAGGAAACAGCTTGCTGGGCCGCAGCCATGATGAGAGGATATAATCGAGGCGGTATGCAGCCTCCTCAGCAAATAATAAGCGTTATATAGCGAATTGAAAGTGTGAAATTGCCAGAGGGGTTGAGGGGATTGAAAGTGTTGAGGCTCAGCAGCTGCGTCGGAGAGGTGAGAAAGGGAAAGCTGGAGTCGGCGCCCGGCTGGTGCTTAGCTGCTTCCGCTCCAGCTTCACCACGCATACCACCCCCATGCAGCTTGCACAACACAATTGATGCCGAGCTACGCAATGCCTCCAGCCTCTACGGCCCTGTACAGGCCCAACCCATTATCCACAATGGAGCACAACTCTCTAGTGTTATCTAGTGAAATGTTGCGCAGCTGTAGTTCGTCACACACGCTTTCCATGCTGTAGATGCCCTATTGCGCTCTAATGGAAGCCGCAATCGAGTCCCTTGCAGTGCCCCAATTGCCTCTTTCCTCTGTCCAACGCTGCGAATGGGTTTAACCAGGCGGCAAGTGCCTCTCCGTTGGTCAAGAAATCTGGAGTGATTCCGTTTCTGTCGCCCCTCTGCAGGTCAACCCATCGATCGCATGACCCTCTCTATTGGCATTGTACATCAAAACCAGAGGATCGAGGCCGTTTCCAGATATATTAGTCTACTCCCAAGCTCACTCGCTCTGAAAAAGCAATGGTTTCTTCCGACGAGGACGGTTGTGATACTGCACCTCAACCAGTTCAAGCCGCTTTCTCTGTCTCAGTACGCTCGTCAAGACGACGAAGAAGCCGGTGAGATTCGCTAGATACCTTGGGACGATAACTATCAATGCTAATGACATGCTTTAAGACTCTCAAGACCCCCAACCCCACCATCAGCGTGTGAAGAAAGCGCTCATTATCCAGTTTTCAACCCAGAGGACCCTCGACACAACCCAGCTCTCAGGACCACTGTGTCGCCGGACAACGCGAATGGTCTTTCTCAGACATCCCATCTTACAGTATCAAGACATTGGATGCAAACTCTCCCGGGAAGGTCTCTACGAAGGGCGCGCTCTGGACTACAAGCCCTAAGGTCTGGCCTACATAGGCGCTCGGTCAACCAGAATACTGATGGCCCAATTGTTATCAATGGAGTGTGGCCTTCATCCGATTCTGTGGAAGGCTCCTCTGACCAGCACGAGCTTTTTTTCTCGTCAACAGTATCCGAGGCTAGTACTGAAGAAGACTATGATTTCGGAACCCACCTCTATCGAACAGGATGCAACTATCCCGACTTTAGCGATGATATTGGCAAAGATCTCGGCTCCCCGTCTGAGACACATCACTCTCATCACATAATCTCACCCGCACTAGGCACTAGGGCTACAGCTCCTCTCGATTTCGTGGATCCCTTGCAACCGGCCCCGGAGGATTCTCCGGGGGACGATTTATCTCCTGTGACACCCGACTCGGACAACCCTAGCCTTGTTGACACGCACCAAGGTTCGCAAGAGGGACAGAACGCTGGTGAACCCACCACAGCTGCTGTGCCCACGTCACCCGCTGAAGAAGCAAAATCTCCCGTGCAAAGCCCGTCGGAAAGAAGCGTGGCTCGCGTATCTGAGGCAACGGCTCCTTTAGACGAAACAAGACTGGATCTTCCAGTTGATGACATAGCGGAAGTTTCTCAACCCCATGTGGTAGTCGAGGAGACTGATGTGGCTTGTATAACTCACATCTCCGCCCATAATGCTTTAAAGACACAACACACTTTTCAGATGCCTATTGATGATACTAGGAAAACGGAAGACGCTCCTAGTAGAGACACACCCGCACCGGAGAGCCCGCAGGCAGAAAACATTGCAGAAGATAAGGAGTCATTACCTGAAGAGGAAACAATCCTGAAAAGTGTAAGCGATGCAACAAACTCTGATGATCACCGACTGATCATGGCTTGCAGTTGAACAGTCTAGTTGTCCCCGATGTCGCGCTCGGGGACCTTGGAGATCTTGATTATTTCCTATCGCTGAATAAACTTGACAATAGCGAGATCTCCAGTAGTAAGAGCAGTGACGAAGACCCGAGCCCCACCAGTCTGAGCGAGGACGACACAAACGAACCAATTAATCCTTGGATACCACTTGATAAGGGCGACCGTACATCTCTTCTGTCTTTGAGAGATGAGTATTTCGTTGTTGACGGCAAATCGACTGATCTCCGACCCGACAGGGGCGACAACCCGATAAAAGGAGAGCGAGCCTTTTCAGGGGATGGAGGATTACACAGCGGGCCTGGCCTCGACCGTAGCCTTTCATTACGGACACAAGAAATTCCTGAGATCATCGGACCCAGGGGGCCGATAGGGCTTCCAAGTCCATTACCGCTTCGAGGGGACAGAGAGGGAAGCGACTCGACAGAAGAGTATCTCGTTACATATTCTTTGTTGCACCGCCATTACTTTTCTTGACACTCTTTCGTTCATTGGTTACGAATTCAACTTCTGCAATCGTTCCCCATGCGAACAAATCTGTTGTTACCAGAGAACGCCAATACGAAATATATTTCTACGTTCTCAAGGCTTCTGAATGGATATGGACTGGGGGCATATTGGCAAGCGTGGCTTGGACAGTCAGCAATGTAAATCTTTACGTTGGCAATATGTGTGTACTCTGCAGGACAGCCTTGAGTCGAAGCTTGAATACCAAGGGCGGGTTTGATTAAGGATCAAGAGCCGTCTCTAAATAATTTGGGTCCGTAGTCTCTACTATTAACAAGAAAGGCCAAAAATTGCCTAGCCCAAACGCAAAGTAAATCCCGCCCCTGCCTCCCCCGCATCTCCACCAGTTTGCCCACCAAAAACGCTAGCAAAATCCAACTTCGGCGCCTCCTGCCCTCTCTTCGGTGCCTCGGGCGTTTCACGCCTCCTCCTCTTCTCCATACCCGCCTTAGACGGGAACGTCGGGAACATTTCCTTCGGCTTAGGCCGCGGATCCTCACGGAAATATGGATGCTTAAGACACTCAGCCGCAGTCGGCCTCGCGGCTGGATTCAGACCGAGCAACGAAGAGAGAAGTTGAAGACCAGCGTTTGTGAGGAATGGGAATTTCGTGCGGGGGAGAAGTGGCGGGGTTGTCCCCGTTTGAGCAGAAGGATATGATGGTGGAAGGCGGAGGGACTTGGCGTTTGGAAGAGAGCGGAAACCGGGCCAGATTTGAGGGGTCGGGGGACCAGTTAGGGCGAAGATCTGGCGAGTTGGTTAGCAGGGAAGGGATGTAGTGGGAGTGGTATGGAGAGGGAGGGATGATAATCTACCTTAGATACTTGGTCAACCTCATTCTTGCCCTGGAGCAAAGGTTCCTTTGTAAGAAGCTCCCCGAAGATACAACCCAGACTCCACATGTCGATTTCCGGGCCGTACGTCTGGGCTCCGAGGAGTAGTTCCGGCGATCGATACCAAAGGGTGACAACGAGCTGTGTGAGCTTTGGCGGCGGGTCGCCATAGTACCGCGCCATGCCGAAGTCTGCAATCTTTAGCTCGCCGCGGTTGTTCATGAGGAGGTTGGACGTTTTCAGGTCGCGGTGCATGATCCATTGCGAGTGGAGGAAGTCGAGGCCCGAGAGAAATTGGAGGAGCAGCGTTTTGATTTCGGAGGGGAGGAAGGGCTCGCGCATGTCGTCGAGGAGTGTCTTGAGATCGTGTTCGAGGAAATCCATGACGAGATAGACTCTGTAGAATGGGGTGAGGGGGGTGCGGGGATCGAACCCCCCATCGGATGGATGGTTAATCCCCTGTATCTGGCACTTTTCAGGGTAGAGGGGATGCGCGGAGAGGAATAGAGATGCAATGGTGCTTGAAGATTTATGGAGGGTGTTGGGGAGCTCACTCGTCCATTTTATTGCCCATCACGACTTCACGGAGAAAGACGACGTTCTGATGCCGAGCTTCGAGCAGGGTCTGGATCTCCCGCAGACCAGTGACGGGAAATCCATCAGGGGAATTATCCATCTTGAGCTTCTTCAGTGCAACCACTTCTCCGGTTGTTATCTCCTTCGCCCGGCTAACCCAGCCGTATGAGCCCTCCTCGATATGGTTAAGTCGTTCGAAGTTGTCCACATGGCGGCATGGTCCCCATTCGAGGACAGGAAACTGTATCAAGCTCGACTTTGCCTTGTTTTGTTGCGAATCTACGCCAGGTGTCGGCGGCTGCTGCTGTTCGTTTGAAAGTCGTCGACGTTTTTTCGGAGGTGCGTCCGAGTCGCCATTGGGACCGCCGGTCGCGGATTGGCTCCGCGCTGCTTGAAGCCGTGCTTGCTCTTCTTCTTGTCGCTGCTTCTCAGCTTTAGCTCGTCGCTTTTCCTCCTTCTCACGTTTGCGTTGAGCAATAAGAGCTTCTTCCTCGGGGTCTTCGTCGGCCCATCTAGATTTGGAGCTCGACATTGCAGCGAATGGCCCTCTGTGAGCGTGGATTGCGTGAGGTCGAGAAAGGGTCGGGGTGGAAAAATGGAGCCATGACGCATCGGACTGGGGAAGCCGATGGTGCCTGAAGTATCAGGCAATAGCCCGTGATTTCAAATCACCCCGCTTGTCCCGCCATTACTTTCCTTACCTTCAACAAGAAGCATCTCAGTTTTATTTTGTCTGCCTTATTCTTAAAGCTCAAATCACTATGATTGAACCATTTCAGGTACGAGACTCACCGTCGATTGCTGCTCAAACATGGAGGCTGATGCAGATAGACGACCTTCGCGGTTCCGATGAGCTGTGAGAGCTGTGTTAAAGACATCTCTCAGGCATTGAACCAACTACAAGGTATGAGTCAATCTAGTCTTGAATCAGGTCTACGCAGCTGAAACGTCTGAACTTCTCTTCTAGGCATCAACAAGGTCGAGGCGAATCTCAAGGATCAACTTGTCTTTATTGAAGGCACTGCGCCGCCGAGCTCTATCGTCACAGCTATCCAGGGCACTGGTCGGGATGCAATTCTACGAGGCAGCGGTACCTCAAACAGTATGTCGTTTCCGATCTATAGGGCTGCGCCTCGCCTTGTTTCATTACCTGTACGTTGGCTAAGTTTTGGTGGACGATAGGTTCCGCAGTCTGTATCCTCGAAACACATTCGTCGACGGTCTCCAATAAGATCCGGGGGCTGGCGCGCATGGTTCAAGTTTCGCCTCATATGACGCTGGTCGATCTGACCATCAATGGTCTGGCACCAGGCAAGTACTGGGCCACTGTAAGGGAGGCGGGAGATATCTCTAGAGGGGCGGAGTCTACCGGTGGCATCTGGGAAGCGGTGAAGTCGAAGGTTCTGGGTGGCGACACACACAAGGAGCCGCGTGGAATCTTCGGCAGCGTGGAGGTGGATGCGAAGGGACGAGGCAATGTGTTCTTGGACCGTCCGGTGGCGGTTTGGGAGCTGATTGGGCGCAGTATGGTGTTGTCATCTGGGACGGAAGGCCCGTTTCGGCGCGAGGATTCCAATACCTTGGTTGGGGTGATTGCTCGAAGCGCCGGGGTTTGGGATAACGACAAGACGGTGTGCTCCTGTTCAGGCAAGAGTGTGTGGCAGGAGCGTCAGGAGCAGGTGGCTCAGGGAATGGTTTGATGCCAGCGGTTCGCCAGCCCTAGGGAGGTGAAGAAAGGGGGGGCTAACCTTGCATGAATATTGAGATCTTGATGATACCTAGATGCGATGATGTCAATGTGTACAATGAACTGATAGACAAGAGCCATCTTCCACGGGGCATTCCAAACTGAGTCATGCGATGCTTTTAATTATCTGAACCGCTCCAAGACTTGGAGAGTTGGAAGATATCCCTCCGATGCTTCACATGATCAAAGTCAATGCGGGAGAGCTGCACAATCATGACGGTGAGAAATGAGGAGGGTATTCAAATTCCCCTCATTTCTTTTTCCTCGCAGAGGTCCTGATCCGAGGCTAGGATTGTGGCATGCGTCAATCAGAGGGCAGAGCAGGGCTGCGGCGTGAAGCAAAGGCGCTAGAAGGCCTATCACGGCGGAAGCCAGCCTCAGGGAGATCGCGCAGAAGCGCCGTGGCGGGGACGCTAGAAACTTAGTTTCTGTCACATCTTTCACATTTCTGTCGAATAGCATTCGCGTCCGTTTGGTGAAAGAACTCCAAAATCATGTGGCCCTGAAGAATGTCGAGGATACAATCAGCTTGTGGGTGAGGGTGTGGAACTGGCTCGGGTCGGGCCTTTGACCGGATTTCAGTATATGTTTGTTCGCTATAGACAAGGGCAGGGATGGGATAAATTGTCCACCATATTCAAGGCCGCAAAATATTGATTATTGCATTAAAACGCCAAGGATCAACGTGCTGCACTGTGATGAATTCCCCCTGCAGCGTCCATTCGCCCATCACCAATGATTATTGCATCCGCAGAGTCGAGACTCGCTGGGCGGTTATTCATTCAGACCGACCAGTCCACTCTCGCCGCTCCTGCTCGTCTGTCTTCTCCCTCTTCTCCAGCCCCTCTCGATCCATCGAGTCCATTCAATTCTTCTTGTTAGCCGCTGCATCCCTGCTGCACCCTTTTCTGACTTCTCCTTTCTCAACAATTCCACCCTCTTGGTTTCAGGTACCAACGGCCAGGACAGTGTTGGATTCATTGCAAAGCGCACAATAAAAGGAATTCTCCAGTTCTTGCTCCTGCGTTGCACTCGTTTTTAAAGTTACTTTCTCGTCTCGACTTGCCAATCGCCGTTTAGTGGCGGGTGCGTCTTAATTTATGATCTAAATATATATCCGATCTATCGCTTCTCTCCACCCAACAGGATCACTAAAAGCATCCTTCGGCTCTCGCGCATGGTCCGTCACCAACTTGCTTGCTTGCCTAATCTCTTCTTGATTGACTGATTCTCAGACCGAGCAGTGGGCTCACAACTCACGCCCTGATATTCTAGCATTCTTCCCCGTGTCATCCCAATCTCTCTTGGCCCGCTCGACGCTCGCCATCTGCCCACCCGTTCCCTCCCCATCACATCCTTGGCTGTTGGTTGGCGCATACATATAATTGCTACGTCCTGTCCGGGAAAGCCGCCAGCACTCCCCCTGCCACCTGGCAAATAAATTTCCATCCAGCCAGTGTCAGCCAGGTATTCACGACGCGGGGGTCAAACAAGTCGTCGGTTACCCAGTCCCTATACATAAATCTGCCACTGGCACTGGCAACGCACCGAAATGTCCCTCAAGCAAGTATGTCGACACTGCTGCAACCCTATTTGAGTCACCCTGGTGTTAACAAGAAGCTGCAGGAAATTGAGACCTGGGTGCAGGCTCTCGAACATTTCGATAACCAGGAATATGAACTTGCCCTGCGAGCGTTTTCCGGCATCGCCGATACCTCGAGGATTCTCTTCAATTGCGGAGTTATATACGCTACCCTAGGTGAACATGAGAAGGCCGTATGTTCTCGCTTCCAGACTTGATCACTCGATACTAACGGCTACAGGTCGAGTGCTACCAAAGCGCTGTGGGGTTGGACCAGTATCTTGCCATCGCGTACTTCCAAGAAGGCGTGTCCAACTTCCTTCTGGGAGACTTCGAGGAGGCATTGGCCAATTTCAATGACACGCTGCTATACCTGCGAGGCAACACCTACATCGATTACGAGCAACTAGGTCTAAAGTTTCGCCTGTACTCTTGTGAGGTCCTGTTCAATCGCGGGCTTTGCTACATCTACTTGCAGCAGGTTGGGCCCGGTATGCAGGACCTCGAGTATGCCTCAAAAGAGAAAGTCACACCTGATCATGACGTGATCAATGACGCTATCAAGGAGCGAGCAGAGGTTCGTATGCACCCCCAGGTTCCTCAAGTTATGCTGATAATTTTAGGGCTACACTGTCTTCTCCATCCCAGTAGGAGTTGTCTACCGTCCCAACGAGGCAAAGGTAAAGAACCTCAAGACCAAAGATTACCTAGGAAAATCTCGAGTGGTAGCCGCCAATCGTCTCAGCACACCGGCCGACACGAACGCAAGAGCCCCAGGCAATGTGCCATTCGCAACGTCACACCTAGTCCAGAAGAATTTGACGAGCCGTAGCCGCCAGCAGTCCGAACCACCCCTGAATCGAAACCTCTTTCCTCCTACTCCCCCACCCGATGCTGACAAGGCCAGCCTCAGCTCATCTGGCAGTATCGGAGGGGCGACAGCCGCCCGCCCTATCGCCAACAAAGCCCTAAGACCGCCAAAGCTAGACCTGGATCGCCCGGGAGCCCAACCCGCTCAGCCTAACGGACACGCTACGACCGCACCGGAAAAGCCTCGGATAGGAACGTCACGAACTGCTTCAGAGCCTCGCGGCCCATCAATTCGACAGCCTCGTGCATTTGCCCCAGAAAGACAAGCATTCCCACGGGAGAATTATGGCCACCGCAGGGAAGGGAGCGAGGGTCTCGGCTTGGTACCCAACGGCTATCCGGACAATGCGTACGGAGCGTACGGAGCGTATGGAGAGGCGCGGGCAATGGCTCTAGCGAATGGTGGGCGCCCCTTCCACCAAGAAGGGTACATTGATGAGGCGGAAGAGTATGGCAGCTCTCCTTGTGACGAGGAGTTAGCTCCGGATGCCGGATTTGAGATCATGGGTGCAAAGCAGCGGACACGATCAGGCAGCCGCGGTCCAGCCCGCGGATACTCTCGTCGGCCAGAGGTGCGCAAATTTCGAGTCAAAGTTCATTCTTCCGAGGACACACGATACATCATCATTGGACCGACAATTGAGTTTCCTGAATTTGAGGCTCGTATTCGGGAGAAGTTTGGGTTCCAGATGCAGTTGAAGATCAAGATGCAAGATGAGGGGGATATGATCACGATGGTAGATCAAGAAGATTTAGATTTGTTACTCATGGCCTCGCGAGAAATTGCACGGCGGGAAGGAAGTGAAATGGGAAAGATGGAGGTATGTACCCTGCATTGCCTGTTTCCGAACAGTTGACTAATTGAAAAACAGATTTGGGTTGAAGAACGACGGATGATTTGACGATAGCGAGTTATACCCTGCATTTGTTTGTTGTATATATTAGCATTTATACCCAATAATGATACCACTTTCAGTTAGCGCTAGATGTTGAATCATGTCTAAAGCTGCTTGTTCCCCTCCTTTCGAAGTACGTGGGCCGTGGAGGATGCTTGGTCTAGCGCCTCGTACTTTTGAGATAAATGAAAGAAGTCAAGGTATTCAGAGAAAACTTCCGAGACAAAGACCCGGCATATCTAACATAAAATAAATATCCGAATAGCGTGTTGGGGTGCATACCCCAGGCCGTAGATATGTAGGGCATGGTCCAGATCACGGGATCAGCGCCTACCTTCCAGCTCAGCGTTTACTCCAACTCTCCACCTACCGACGTCAACATCAACGCTCGAACTGAATTCTAACGCCCAAGCATGATTCAATAATCGACACTATGACCGACCTAACACCCACTTTTACCGACCTCCTACACAAGGAAAACAAATCCCTATCCCTAGCGACCCGCCCGCTCACCACCGAAACGGCCGATGAGTTCCTCAAGGAAGCGTACCGCATCGTTCGTTCTCCCACTTTCTCAACAAAGGACCAAACCCACACGACTTGAACTGACAATGCCATGACGATTCCTACAGAACACACATATAGCATCACTACTATCATACCTGCACAAAATCCGCCCGTCATATCTAAGCATCTCCACGCACTGCAGCGCAACGAACAACAGAAACAGACCGCACCACCGCACCACCGCTTCAACCTCAACCACCCGGGAAAAGGAAACCCTCTCCCCGGCCGAGCTAGACAACATCACCACATCCACCTCGTCCCTCCTGCACACGCTCTCCTCGTCAATCTCGAACCTCTCCAGCGCCGAATCCCTCCGCCAGGAAACCCACTCGACCCTCCTCGATAAGAAATACGGACGGAAGCGCTCGCGCGCCTCGAATCTGCTCTTCCAATGGGCGTCGGGATCTTCATCGCTCTCCGAGGGACAAGGCGATGGGGCTGGTGCGGGGTATGGCGGGAAGAAAGAGGCGCAGATTGTCGAAGAGCAGCGCGAGGAGCTGCTGAAAGGGGTAAGGGAGAGTATAATCTGGTATCTACGGAGGCAGCTGGAAACTACGATCGAGACGCAGCGTGAGATGGTGGAAAAGCGGATTGAGAGGGCTAGGGAGAGGGAGAAGAGTGTGCTGTATAAGGCTCCAACCTCGAATACTGCTGGAGCTGGTGGGCGGGCTCGGACGGGAAGCACTGCTGTCTCCGCGCCTTCGTCGTACCCGGAGACAGGTTTTGAGGCCGAGTTGAGACAAGTAGGGAAGGGCGAAGTTCTGGATGAGTCCGAGGTCGCGGCAATCGAGGCTGAGCTCTCACCTGAGCAGCTTCAGCTCTTTGCAGAGGAGAACGACTCCATGGTGCGGTATTATGAGGATACTCTGAGCAAAGTCCAGTGCGTCCCTTGATGCACCCTTCTTTCTTCCTTTCATCTCAACGGAGAACTAACCGTGCTTGCCCTGCTAGAAACGCCGAAAAATCCCTCCTCGAGATCTCCTCGCTCCAGCAAACTCTCGTCACCCACCTCTCAACACAAGAAGAATTCATCGGCCAACTCGTTTACGACGCGGAAAACACAGAAACGAACATCGGACGCGGAAACAAGGAGTTGAAGCGCGCGACCGAGGGCCGGAGTGCAGCGCAGGCTGTATTTTGGAGCACGGTGGGCTTGTGTACGTGGTTAATTGTTTGGGATCTGATTTTCTAGTCCTCTACAAAGTATCATAATCTATACTACCTGCTATGTCGCACATCGAAGAGGGGAGTTGGAAAATGTCTTTGTGGAGAGTAAGGAAATCTATGATATTAGATTCGAGATTTGAGAGCTGTCCCTGAGGACTATTTTATCTTTCGACCGATGAAGACCTGTTTCTGGACCGAGACCGAGCGACCGATTAACCTGAGTATGTATGTGATGTGATGGGTGACGTAACGGGTAGTAGTAGTTGTAGAGGGGAATAAGTAAGTGAAAAACCGAAACAAATCCAGGTGAGTGGAATACAAAGAGAGAATCAAGGTAGAAGAAAAAAGAGATAGGAAATT
This sequence comes from Aspergillus ustus, assembly GCA_000812125.1. Taxonomy (NCBI): domain Eukaryota; kingdom Fungi; phylum Ascomycota; class Eurotiomycetes; order Eurotiales; family Aspergillaceae; genus Aspergillus; species Aspergillus ustus. The sequence continues at coordinate 303,315 of JOMC01000114.1, forward strand.
ATGACGTCTCCCGCACAACACTATCGACTGCTTCAGCGAAGTAGTCGAGATTATGCGTATTCAAGCCAGCCATAGAAATGCGGCCATTCTTGGTCTGTGGTGGTGTGTTAGCATCCGTTTCACATGCAAAAAGAAAAAGTAAAACGTAATAACATGAGGGAAGGGGTGGTCATACCATATAAACATGCCACTTCTCCCTCAGTACCTTAACCTGAGCCTCGGTCAACCCAGTAAAACTGAACATGCCAATCTGATCGGTGATATGGACCCAGGAGCCGGGGGTTCCCTTGGCTTCTAACCGCTCACGCAGCCCCTTGCGCATCTCCGCAATGCGCCCGCTCATCGTCCGCAGATCCTCCTCCCACTGTGCAAACAGCTCGGGATCATTCAGCACGCGGCTCGCGATGCGCGCGCCGTACGCGGGCGGATTCGAGATCTCCGACCGCTGCAGGATGGCAAGCTGGCTGGCGACGTGGGCGGAGGATTGTGTTGCTTCGGGGCCGGGTGCAGAGACGAAGTGGAAGGCCCCCGTGCGCTCGCCGTAGAGGCCGAAGTTCTTTGCAAAGGATTGCGCGATGCACAGCTCGAAGCCCTGCTCGACGAAGTAGCGGATCGCCCAGGCGTCCCGGGACAGGTCGCCGGAGGCGAAACCTTGGTAGGCGCAGTCGAAGAAGGGGAAGTGCGAGCGCTCGGCCATGACGACCGCGACTTCCTTCCATTGATCTTGGGTGAGGTCTACGCCCGTGGGGTTGTGGGCGCAGGCGTGAAGGAGGATGATTGAGCCCTTGGGCGCGGAGCGGAGGGTGGAGAGGAGGCCATTGAAGTCTAGGCCCTTGGTCTTGGGGTCGAAGTAAGGGTAGTTTGCGAGGGAGAAGCCGACGTTTGTGAAGATTTGGTGGTGGTTGGCCCAGGTAGGGTTGGAGAGATAGAGGGTTGGGCGAGGGGTTGGGTGGAATTTGGACAGGAAGAGGGCACCGAGGTGGACAGCGCCTGTGCCGGAGATGGTTTGGAAAGTTGACACGCGATTTTCGGCGATGGCCGGGCTTTGCGCGCCTATAATGAGCTTCTGTGCAGCCGTAGTGTATTCTGCGAGGCCCTTGATGGGGAGGTATTCGTGGTTGAGATTGGGGTCGTTGCGGATGAGGTCATCGGCCTGTTCGTTGCATGGGGGTTAGCTTTCCCTATCTTAAAACGGGGGAGCACACGAGCTCGGAAAATGAATTTCGAAGCTCGTGACCAGAAATCCGAAATCAATGGGCCAACCTTCTTCACGACGGGAAGCACCCACGGCTTCGCATTGTCATCGCGATAAGCACCGATGACCAGATCCACCTTCTTGTCGGAGGGGTCCTGACGATAAGCCTGGGCGAGGCCGAAGAGGGGATCCTCGGGGGCAGAGGGCACAACGGAAGTTGAAAAGACGGGAGCACCTGAGGAACCCATAATGTGTGATGTGAGAGAGGCGAGACGGGATTTGGCGATGGAGGTGAACGAGGAGGAAGGGGAGGAAGGAGAAGGAGAGTGAGATGAGGAGGACATGATGAAGTTTTAAACAGACACACAAGAGTCACACCACCGCAGAATTATGATGATTTTGCTGCTTGCGTTCACCGGTCAATTCGGGTCTCCAATAATGACAAACTGAAACTGCAGGACGTGAGGGGAATTCGAAAGCCGGCAGTCCAGAACAGAGTTCCTGCACAGCTTTGCTTTAAATACAATAAATGCCTCAACTGAGAGCTCTGAAGCTCATGAGAGCCCCGAGACAACCGAGGTGTGCAAGTCCCGATGGCAACGGATGACGACATCACATGTTCTGCTCATCTGTTATCTTATGATAGCTAAAAATCTACTTTTCAGGATAAGTATTGCGATTGTATAGCTGAGATGAAGCTGTCAGGATAGCAAGGATGCAATAGTTCGATGCGGGGAACAGCGCCCATCAACCAGAACAAGAAGTAATAGTCCACTAAATTCTCCGAATCTCCAAACCCGCAAGAGAGAGGTAGACGTTTGATAGATACTTCCGTTTATTATTATTATTATTCTCGGAGATCAACCTCCACGGCTTCTTCCCAGAGCGTAATAAAAGCTAACCAAGGCACAGAACACGCAACCAACCACCGAGGCCGCAAAGTCATCCGAAGCACAACGTCCGCCGAGACCAGCCGTTTTGCAGGCGTTCCAGAAAACCCACGCACGTCGCAGCCTCCCAAGGCCCCAAAACAATTGCCCTCCCCCCCACAAATGTATCCACGCTGGAGAAGTTGCCCGATCCTGTCCAGGCTGTGCTCGAGACGAGTCTGGCAAGACTCCGACGGCGACGAGAATTACCCGGACGCGTCTACGGACTTTTTCCGATTTCCCTATAGGGATGACGATTCACAATTTATCCTACGTTGCATATAGCCAGATACCGAGAGGACCTTTAGGCTGTCCGTCGGGGGAAATGGCGGTTCTCGCACATTTGCCCGGTTCCTGAAACTCACGCACCCAACAGTGCCGGTGGCTTTTCGGTTAATACCGTCCACGGGGTCGGATTGAATAACCGGATCAAGTGAGATGGAGACTCCAGGGCGATTCTTATCCCCTCACTACTCCTCCGCCATCCAGTTTGAAAACTTTTCTCCTCACACGACCCGTGATCCCCTCATCCCCCCTATTCACCCGTTCTCCGTTGCTTCCGCATCCGGTTCTTCCCCCCTACATACCCCATGGGGGCGGGTTCCCCTCACCTCCCGACCATAGTAAATATAAGATTGAAAGCGTCCCAAACATGACTTGAAAAAGTGAGTGTTTATATATGTCAATTTATATCTACACGGCGCCGTAGCAGAGATCAACATATACACAAAAAATATAGCCGTCTTTTAACCGCCCTCCAATCTCAAAACGCCTGTATCCCATGGGTCAAGTAAGTCGTCAAAAATATCAAACGTAAAATGCAGGCCGGCCATGCATCCCAAATCAATCATATAAATACCCCCCAGGAGGTAGGAAAAAATGGACAAGAATGAAAGCAGAATATACTCCTGAGCCGTCTTCCAGCCCTACGTGGAAGTAGGGGTAGGAGCAGGCTCTTCGCCATGCGCCCGAGTCCGGATCCGGAACCGTTCACGGAAACGAGCAGTCAGGCGATGTGGTCGGCGTTGTTGTTGTTGTTGTTGTTGCTCGTCGGTTTCATCTTCCTGATCGCGGTTGGCTTCCTCACGCACACTTCGGAGCGCTGCTAGTCGTTCCTCGACGCTGGCGTCACGCATACGACGGGCGTTTAATGTACCATGCAGATAGTTGCTCAGCCGGCGATGACGATGCGTAGGTGTTTCCTCAACTGCGGGTTCGGGCGTTGCCTCCTGTTCTTCATTGCGGGCTTCGCCCTCCTGGTTCTCATTGTTCTCGCCTTCAGCTTGAGCGGGATTGAGGTCGATACGGCTACGATACGTTAATTCAACCAATAAACCTCGCACTGGACAGGCAAACATACCAAAGAGGACAGGTTCCTGACACATTGACCAACCATGGGTCAATACACTCAGGATGGAATTGATGATTGCATGGCAACACGCGCAGGTCTTGACCCTTCACAAAGTCATCGGTACAGATCGGGCACGAGAAGTTGGGATGATCGGTTGGGGTTTCAGCTTCGGTCGCTCCAGTCGCTCCAGTCCCTACACGTCGCTCTTGGTTCGTCTCTGGCGTGGACGTTGCGGCATCTCGCGATGTCTCATCGGGCACCGGCGACGTGGTGCCACCAGTAGCCATCGGTGGCTGACGGGGCTCATCCTCTCGTAGTTGCGATGCCGGTGTATCCGACGCTATCGACATCTCCACATCCCCCTTGTCGCCTTCCAATTTATCGTTCCCATTATCCCCAAACTTCACAATCGGAATGGTCTCCAACATCGCCCTTGCTATACCTCTCGCTCGACTTTGTCGCGGCCGCCCTGGCCGTTGCCGTGGGCCATATCGCTCGGGGTGACGATGAGCACGGATCGCACCGGTGATAATGATGGAGAGAAATAGCGCTGTAATGATACCCGTAATACTATAGAGGATAATCATCGCTGTTGTTGCGATTAGCCTTCGTAAGATAGAAGATCGCCCATCTCAGCCGATGCATACCTGTATTAGGGCTGTCTGTTCCGCCGCTGCCATCGGCGGTTGGCATGGGCCCCGGATAGGACGTCATGTTGGGCACGATATAGGATATTCCTGATTGACTCGTTGAGCTCAGTTGTGATTCGATGTCCCTCGCAGCAGTGGCGTTCAGTGAAGTAAAAATGTCCTCGTAGTTGGTGCCCTGGTCATCCGTATAGTTGCAGTGGGATGCTGATGTGCTGTAAAGTATAACCGCTAACGGCTTCTGTTGCGAGCTTAGGATGCTGTCCAAGGTAGCGCTTGCATCTAATCTTCCTGGGTATGCCGACGAGTCGCAGGAAACAAAGGTGATACTAGTATTGTCCGAATTGGCAACTGACACCAGAGGCCCGGTAAGGTTAAAGTTCTAGAGCGTAGTAAGTAACCGCATTCGCCAACTTTCATGCCAATAACGTGGGTCCGATTATTCGCATTTAATATTATATCGACAATACTGACCCTGGCTTCTTGGCGACTGATATTGAGGAGCGACCGGGTCAACGGGGCAAGGCCCAAGTGCTGAGCAAGGTCCACCTGATTGCCGTTAAGATGAAAACGCTTGTCGTCCGACACTGAAAGCTCGGCGGAATTATTCGACGGCAGCACTGTCGAGTCCACAGGCCGAACCGTGGAAAGGAGAGAGAGGAGGAAGAAAAGAAAAGAGAAGAGAGAAAAAGACGAGGGGTGACGAGATAGAAAAGGAAGGTCCTGGAGCCGGGCCATGGACACGACGAACCAGCCGGATGAGCAGGAATTTCCCCACGGGTTGTGAATTGCGAGGCTTACGGCGGAGATGTCGGAGGGTATGGGGAATCGCGGAAGATCATTAGGTCACAGATCTCGCGCAGGAGTGAAGTGGGACACAAGAAGAAGCAAAGAAAAGGGCGAAAAGAGAGTAAGCGACTGGGGTGGGAGGGTCCCAAATTTCCAAGGCTTATGCCCAGACTGCTTCTGATATCACCTCTGATGCAGCAACTGGTCGATCACTAATCCTGAGGAGGCGGTTAGTCTCGTCTGATCTCTGAAGGAGCCCGGCTTTTGATGAAGTTGCGTCTGTGACTGCAGCAAAACTCGCAGCAGAAGGATCGGAGGCTGTGCAGAGTGTGCGGCGGCCACGGAGTGAAGTGAGACCGAGAAACAGTTACAGATGGTGAGAATATCCACTACGAGAGGATGAGTGGAGGAGGAAGTGCCAGGATGATGGAGGATGGAACTTGGAGAGGGGAGGGTCCGGTTCGATTTATTATTACCCCGGGGATCCGAGACACTACCGCTGAACAAGAACTGTCAATGACAACCCTTCTGGGTTCAATTGGATCGAGAATAATCAGTTTGAACACGAATCCGAATACGTACAAAGCATGCGATCCTTATCAAAGAAAAGACTTTCCGGCTGCAAGCGCGGTGAGAGCCACCGTTGACGGTTCCAGAGGTGCCAGGCGTGGGATGACCCAACCCCAATAATCTGAACCTCTGACCCGACGCTGACAGTAAGCGTATTCTTAAGCGTACCCAGAATTCGGTGCGCTCACCCATCTTATTCATCTCGCATCTCGCCTAAGATAGAGTAATCTACTAAATTTATTTATTGTCATCAGCTTACTGTTGATGCGTTGAGATTGAATCCTGGAGCGATGATTATTGAACCTTACCAGGGTTTGATTGAAAGCTGCTCAAGACCATGGATCGCAAATGCCGAGTTGAAAGGCAACCAACCAAACAATTCGATTGACGAAGGGCCGAAAGCGTGGATGCGGGGATCGACCGACGCCAGCGCCAGCGCACCACTCCAATTTTCAAGGCCGAAAACGGTCTGTTCGTCTCACATCCAATCCAAGCAGTTCAACCACAACAGATCTGGGCGCATTCAGGTCTTGATATCAAATATTACAGCAGACATTCCTGTCCTATCATCGAATCATTCCTTCTGTTTTCCGATTCATTCGAACCCGGATTTCTGGGCTCACAGCCACATTTGCATCGCGCTTCGTAAGCTCGTCAGCTGCACCGCCCCCAGGATGACAGTTATTCCAAGAGAATTATTGTGCCCGGTGTTATCGGCTCATTCCGCCACAGATCCGTGCATAATCATCAGCTCCAAGACATCCAATCGGCCGCTGTCGATGTTACAAGACTTGAACTGACAATCTTCCAGCAATCAGCTCATGATTACGGCATCAAAGAGAGCTCCACACCGAGGCGATCAGCCTTCGCCCTCCGCCATCGGAACACATGCTTATCGCGATTAACTCTTGCGATAACAGCGATAAGTGTCAGCGATAAAGAGGGCCAGGGACAAAACGCCTCCGGAACCGTGGCTGTGGGAGAAGTTGAAGACAGTCTGTCGGCCTAGGGCATCGAATACGAGCACAAGAATGCCTTGGAGTCTCTGAGGCACATCGTGCCGAGCGCTTCCAGTTTGCAACGATTTCCCCCCCCCTTCTGGTGCTCCTTCGAAAGCACGTACTAACATATGATGCGATGAACGGAGGAGTTTCCTCACCTGGGTATCTGGTCGAGTCAGTCCTTTCGATCGTCGGTTGATCACCCATACTGTACTAGAGCTGTCGAGAAAAGCAAGGATATTATAGTATCCAAGGATGTCTGCACTCCGCAGTTAGCTATTAAATGTGCGGAGACGCTCGGAGGAGTTCGGCTCCAGCTGATGTTTGTTTCCTATGGACCTCACTTGACGCTGTCCTCGCTCTTGGCCCAGTAGTAGTTGATAGCTCGCCTGTCTGCCTGCAAGCCTCATCGCCATTCTGACACTGGAAAATCTTTTATTGGCCAAAGCCGACAGATTAGATAAGCTTTAGGATCCTACTGTTCGGCGACGATCTCGTATGCGAGCGCTGAACATTGAGAACGTCCTGACAAGTTCATACTAGTCTCTGATATTGCAAATCAACCTGTTGGTTTGCATCATGGCGCTTGCAATGCATCCCAAAGAGATGTGTGGGTGTCGCAATCTTTAAGCTCTTCGCCGTAACACCAGCGGTCAAACTACTGAATATAGTGGACAGGCTGAAACCAAAGACAGATCAAGCCGCTCGATGGCACATTCTCATTGCGATGAGGTTGGTTTCAGTTTTGTCGCATTGGAATGCTACCAAGCTTCGAGCGCGGCAGAGAATGTATTGGATGTGAGATCCAGGGGTGTTGCCTCTCAAATCCAATGGATTGACGATTAGCTAGAAGGGTCCAATCTGTTGTGCTGCGCTGTAACTTGCGTGTTGTGTAACATTTGTGATCTGTGGCGAGTGATGTGAGGCAGCTCGCTCATTTAGTATGCACAATACACTGCACATTCGAGGCTGTCTGGGTCCTGTCCGCTCAAGGGTTGAGCGGGGGTCGGAAGGGAATTACCTTATCTTAATCGTCGATAGAGTTAAATAGCTCGCTTCGGGAACCCGGGATTTGAGAAAGAGATAAATTGAACGATTGTTTGTTTGCCGGCCTAGGCAGAAGCATATAATGACAATCTCCTAACAACTAAGAACTTTGAAGCCTCAATGAGGGGGAGTTCGTTCCCCATCAGGCGAGGCTATTGGCGGAACTGGCAGGGTCTAGACCGGCCGTGGGCGACGGTCAATCTGTGTGTTCAAGCCACTTTGAACTGTGCGCAGTGGCAAATGCGAGATGGTAAGACCCCAAGAAGTGCCAGCTGAGCAACTAGTCGTCACTGACTTCGACAAGGTCACTCAGGCGATGGAATAGTGTCGAGGTTACAGTAGCCTTCGACACATGGCCATGCCCGGTGGCCGGCCCAGTGGGGGAAGGAGGAAAGAAGGAAAAGTCAAAAAAGCCACGCCAGTAAGACGCTTATCATAGCCGACCTGGGATGGAGAAGGACGGAAGGATCGATGGAAAACCTCAAACCAGGGAGTCCGTGCATGAGGCTGGGATTCCTGTCAAATATGGGCTGAGGGACGCCTCAGACGGAGGCCAGTAGTAGCCGCAGTAAGAGGACGAGAGAGGGTGACACTGTCAGAAGGCCGTCTTTCCTCCGGCAACCCAGAAGGATCATTGCCTTTAGGCTTTAAACAAGAGAAGACAGCAGGGTGTAGAAGTAAAGAGCAGAAAAGGGAAAACACCCTCCCAGGCCAGCCCGGCCGGTTTGGCCAAAATTAGTGCAGCCGCATGCTCACTGGCCCAGAAAGGCTCTTCCTGCTGCGAATCCCCGCTTCTATTTGGGGCCTCGAACATTTGGGATGGCTATTTGTTGCATGCGGTGGAGATGTTCATTGGCCCGTCCCGCCAGGAGGCGTCTCTGAGGGTGTCAGTTCTTTCTGCCCTGGTCTTCTTTCGCTGCCTTTGAGGATGCTGGAAACTGCTCCGTTCCAGTAGAAGTCGTGCGCTCGCTGTGGCGCCTGGGCACGGGCTGTTAATTGCCAGGATAATCTACGCAAAACAGACTCAGGCGCCGTGGCCGCGACAGGGTCTGCCTTTCCGATGTTGCGCGCCATTGCGCTTGACAGCAATAATCATTGATAAATCACCATAATAAGCATATTATAGCAGAGATCAAAAAAAAAAGAAAAAAAAGAAAAGCCTAAGCCTCTGAACATATTTTGCTGGAGCCACTACTGGTGTGACTGAGTACTTTTCTGTTGTTGTTTTCCCAGTTCCCACAATGCAGTCCCCCTCCTCCTTCCACCATCCACCATCCTTTCAACCCCAGATCCCCAACTCGGCCTAATTACTGGTCTTTCTTTCGTTTTGGGACGGACCTTGGTTTGGTCCTCATCAACGTTGGTCCTTCTCTGTTGCCGCTGTTAGTTCGACGAATCCAACAGAACAGACCTCGCAAGCGGGCCTCTTTCCATCGAATCTGAAAGAATCAAAGGATCAAAGAATCAAAATGCACCCCACGACCATCACTTAATCCTGCTCTATCATTTTAACAAGGAACGTGACTTCAGTGCCACTCAGTTTCTCTAGCTGATTCTGAGTGGCCCAGGTACTTCTCTGTTTCTCTTCTCTTGACATGATTGTACTTGGTCGACAGTATGTCAGCGAACGCCGTCACCACTTTCCCAGCGATTCCTCGCCCTGTGGAGGATGGTCAGTTCCCAGCTATTTATTGGAAAAGGAGATTCGACGTGCGGCATCCATCTCCGTAAGTTCGACGCTTTACGCTCGTTTGATATCAGAATAGAGACAAAAGCCTGTCTCGAAATGTCCGTTGACGAGAGCCCGGCGTAACTGACCTATCTCTTTAGGAACCCCATCATTGCGACTCTCGATATAGAGTACAATGAGCTAGCAAAGGCTTGGAAGAGGCTTCAAGATCTTCTTCCTTTGCCAGACCAAGTGCGCTTCCAGGAACGCCCGCAGACCTCTCAGGATGTTTACAACCTTGTTCGCGATATCCAGAATGAATGGGCTTCACATCCACAGCAGCGAACACTCAGTCGGGCAACGACGCTTTGCGACACCTTTCTAGTCACACTTGATGCACATACGCTGCCGTTGACAACACTTCCAAGTCACCAATTCTACTCTTCTCTTTTGTACGCCGCATTGCAGTCCATCACCAAGGTACGTGGTGCAAAATCAGCTGTATTTCCATGTCAAATCTAATCTTTGCCGGCAGGCGGCTGCTAATTACCCGAGGATCATGGAGGGCGTGATGAAGGCCCTGGTCCAAGTGAACCAATCCATCTACCCGACAGCAGACAGCGAGCTGCCACAGCTGACACAACACTTGATTCCACCAATCGCCAGCTTTTACTCTCTCACATTTTTCTTCCTTGGCGAATTGATGGATTGGTATGTGAGGAGATTGAACTGCCGATTGCTGAAGAGTCTGAATGAAGATGTATATCTCGACTTCTCGGGCTTGATTTCAACTATACAAAATAGTGCAAAACAGTTCATCGACGTCTCGGCCGATGCGATGGATATCGGCGACAGTAACCATGGAAATATCCAGGAAACTGTGCAACACATCGATTTGAGGTTGTGGGAAGAGGCTCGATTAAGTCAGATAGGGAGACGAAACATTGAGCGGCGATTCGCTGCCCAGAACGCACTGACTCGGCTGCTCATATGGGAGATCCAGCGCAGTGCGGACCGACGAGCTAGCTTAATGGAGAATAGGGGAGCGATGCTTCAGCAGATACGTGACACAGCAAGTCAACGATTGCAAGCCGTGGGCCAGCAAACTGAGGGTATTGTCTGTTTGACAACGGCTGCAGGACAAGATTTACGTAAGAAACCCTCGTCGCATTTAAAGAAAGTCAAAAACTAACAGAACATTCAATTCTAGTTCTCCCACCCACACCTTCAGAGACGTCAAAGCACAAATACACCCGAGTCGAACTACACCTAGCTTCAGCCCATCTTCAAGATTATTTCGATAGCGACAGTCATATCCCTGACTATCAGCCAGATGTGAACGTCACGGTGGAGGACGGCGCCATTGCAGCGCTACAACAATGGGCGTCAGACACATACTCTCAAATTATAGCTATCGGAGGCTCGCCAAACCCCAACGTACCCAATCCTGCTTTCATCTCGGTTTTTTATGCCAACCTCGCACTAGACGCCAAATTGCCGTTGATCGTGCACTTTTGCTCCATACCATCAGCCGCAAAGAACGGGTTGACACTATATCAACAAGGCCTGATTGCGCTTGTCTACAGCTTGATCCGCCAGTTGATTGAGCACTTACCACCGGTAGCAAACACCACCTCGGATCGCACAATCAAAGGCGAACAGATAACTGTTCTAGATGGCACCTTTGCCTCATGGAAAGAAGTACTGTCATTAGTAGACACCTTGCTAGACTTTGCACCCCCACTACTGTTATGCGTCGTCGACGGGCTCGACAAACTACAACATCCTTCAACCGAAGGGTATATCAGGTCACTGGTTCGATTATTCGTGAGCCATACGCGGAAACCACCCGATTCGGAAGCTGGCCGGCAAGAAGTCTTATTGAAAGCACTGTTTACAGTCGCTGGGCCTCTAGATTTGCTCGCGGAGATGCTCTCCGAGAACCCTCTCACCCTGAGCGAATCTAACAGCATCATCGCCATGACCGCCTCTGATACCCCGATATGCACCGATGTCGAGATCGTGATTGCATGACACACAAAAGTAATGGGCACTGTTTCCGTCTAATACCCTTTCTTTCCAGATCTTGCTTTACCTACCCCTCTCATTTCTCTATTTGGATATCATTTCTTTCGGGTGAAACTAGGCCATAGAATTAGCGCTGGGTAGTTGACTAAATTGGGATCTGTATGTCGGTGTCCGCTTAGGCCATCTCTACATCTTCGGGTACATGGAGCATGTACAATAACAACTAGTAGCAGTGGAGGGTAAAATCTCACGGGATGTATTGTTTCTCACTCTCACTCTCACTCTCGCCTTGGCCTTGTCTTTATCGAGAAGGAACGGAATTAGGTTTCCGATCATCGCGTGGGTTGGAGACATCTTCTGGACCAGCCTCCTGTCGTTCAGGCTTTAGTCATGGTAATACGTACTTGACTATCTTATTGGGCTGTCGAGCGTGGGTAGCCTGGCTGGTGCTTTGGGTCTTCGAGGAATCGGGGCCTTTTCCGTACAATATTCGGAATTCTTCATCCTAGAGGTGGGATTTATACCCCGCCTTTTCATCACGTTAGTGTTACTCTGGATGAGCTGAGTATACCATAATTTAGCTTGTGAGTTCGGGGTTATCTAGTGATTTACATATCAGCCAAGCAACATGACTCTTACAAACGGCCACCACCCCGCGACCTCGAACAGAAGCAGACTCTTCCACACGGAAGCATCAATCAACCTCGCCGACTTCATAGAAATATGTTCTCGCACCACAGACGCAGCCCTTTACCCCAGTGCCACAACAGTCCAGCAAAATATCCCCATATACGACGCGCGCACTCTCAACCCACTAGACACCGCGCAAACCCCGACCCTACAGGATGAATGGTACTCGATCCTCTCCAAGGGCCCCGGAATCTTCGTCCTGAAGGGCATGTACGACCCAGCAACCTACAGCACAACACTTGAAGCGACAAACACAGCCTTTTCGCAAATTATCAAGCGGGAACACGAGTCCTCATCGATACGAGGCGACCACTTCGCCGCAGGCGGCAAAAACGACCGCATCTGGAACTCCTTCTCTAAGCACGCCTTCGCCGACGCCGCCTCCTTCATCGACTACTACTCGAACCCCTGGCTGCCCCTCGTTAGCGAGGCCTGGCTGGGCCCTGGGTACAGGGTGACAGCACAAGTCAACATCGTGAAACCGGGCGGCGCGGCGCAGGAGAGCCACCGCGACTACCACCTGGGGTTCCAGGACCTTGAATCCTGCGCCGCGTTCCCGAAATCCATCCAGCTCGCCAGTCAGTATCTCACGCTGCAGGGCGCCGTCGCGCACAGCGATATGCCGCTGGAGAGCGGGCCCACGCGATTCCTGCCGTTCAGCCAGGGGTACGAGCCCGGGTATCTGGCGTGGCGGCGCGGAGAGTTCCGCGAGTTCTTCCAGAGCAATTATATAGCGTTACCGTTGGAGTTGGGCGACGGGCTGTTCTTCAATCCGGCGGTTTTTCATGCCGCAGGGGCCAATGAGACGGACCCCGCTGGCGGGTTTCAGCGCAAGGCGAACCTGTTGCAGATTGGGTGTGCGTTGGGCAAGACCATGGAGGCGGTGGAGGCGGGGCCGGTTGTTGAGAAGTGCTGGGAGGGGATTGTTGAGAGGTATAAGAGTGCCGGTGGAAAGCTGGACGTCGGGCTGGAGGCGCTGGTAAAGGCAATTGGGGAGGGATATCCGTTTCCGTCAAACCTGGACCAGAGACCACCGGCGCCGAATGGGATGGCGCCGGAGAATGAGCAGGAGCTTTTGGTTCGGGGATTGAGGGAGGGTTGGGACAAGGAGAGAGTCGTAGCCGAGGTGGAGAAACTGGTTAGTGATTCGAGGGCAGTTGCGCCGTGGTAAGTGATCATTTGAGGTTATCTTATCGATGATTACAATGTATCAGGATGTGCAAGTACAGTTCAAGGTAGTGGATTTGCTTTCTTGCCCAAGGAATGACACAGAGACAGAGGTTGAGCCACAAGGCGAATCCCCGAGCAAGTGATTCGAATCATCGTCATCTCCTAGCGAATCGATAAACGATATCAACCATGTCACTAGACACCTCCTTGACGCAAATTGTACTATTTTCAGCCAGCCCACTATTCTTGTTGATAGTGGGCGACTACTGCACGTTCACCACACCATTCCAGACTAAAACACCAGTTAGAACATCGCGAGTGCCGCTAACGCTCGACATCCTTGCATACCCGCCCCAAAAATGGCAACCCGCACCAGCGGCACAGTGAGCTCGCATCAAGCCAAGGAGATCGAGCCTGTGACGGTTCCTGAGTCTCCAACGGATTGCCGGAGGACCTTGTCGCACTACTGCACACTGCCCCCGTGCCAGCTAGAAGGTGTGGCTCGACTGAAACGTACACTTGTGTGTAATTGGTCAATTGTATTGTAGTCCATCGACTTAGCCTGGTATAAGCCACGAATGTGTGGGAGGACCCCACAGTGGTGTTGCACTTGCGCCTTAGGTAGATTGATAACTGTATGCAAGTAGTGGTATAAAGATGTGGGAAGTTGTGTCGTAGGCTTGCTGCAAGTGTATCACTTACCTACCTCACTCAAAATCTCCAACATATTCTAAGTATTATTGATCATGCCTTCTCCCCGAGCAACACACCTCCCCCACCTCTCCGATATCCTCAAACTCCACCCAGAGCGCGAGACCAATTGCTCCGGAGTTGCCGTCACCAAAGGCCGCCGCTGCCGGCTTTCGACGAACGCCCACGGCCGAAGAATCGCGGTCTCTCTTCTAGATAAGGGTACCACTAATCTCCACGCGGGGAAATGCATTGATGATATCCTGGAAGACCTCGCTCCGCATGTGTTGTGCACAAGGTGGCACCAAAACCAAGCGCCGGATCTTATTTCGACATGGCAGAGGCGGGTTAATCGATATTTAGCCTCCGCACCGGCTTCAAGGTCGACTAGACGACGCTCATCCCGAAGTCGGTATGAGGGTTGGAGTACCGAAGACTGTCTTGCGGAGTTGGAACGGCTCCTGGCCGAGAGAGCTGCAGAATCTGTGGTCGCTTCCCGGTCTTCTGCTCGCGCGACACCGAGAAGCAATCGGTTGACGACTGCTCCGAGCCAGAATACCGATAACAGGTCCACTGTACGCACCACAAGCCGCACGGTACAGCGGCAGCCAGGGACGGGTGCAACGACGGCCACTCAAAGCTCTGGATCGAGAATCTCAGCAGATATCCCACTATCCCGTCAAGCTGCTTCTACTCCGGCTTCGAGAAGGAGTCCAACGGCGACACCTCCCGCTGCCAACGCTAGTTCCTCTCGTCCTTCGTCCAATGCTCCTTCTATTCCTTCTCGAACCTCTCCTGCTTCGGTTGTTCGTCCACGCTCACACGAAGTAACACGTCGGTCTGTAGACGGCTGTTGCAGCATCTGCTTGGATGCGTTGCAGTTATCGAGAACTCGTATTATCGAGCCAGTTGACGCAAATGGCGGCGGAGCGAGTGACGATGACAGTGACGATGACAGTGACGATGACAGTGACGATGACAGTGACGATGACAGTGACGATGACAGTGACGATGACGATGAAGAGGAAGAGGAAGAGGAAGAGGAAGAGGAAGAACAAAGTGAAGACGGAGCGGGAGAATCGGATGAAGATTCGGAGGCTGAGGAGTCAGAGACAGCCGAAGAGGAAGCGCAGCTTTCGTGGTGCAAGGCCCAGTGCGGCGTCAACTACCACAAGAGATGCATTGATGAATGGTTGGCAGAAGCGCCTCGCCCAACATGTCCGAGTTGCCGGAGGCCTTGGAAGCACTGAGTCAACTTTCTATAGCTTGTTTTGTTTATGTTTGTTGATTTTTGATACCACTGTAGTTCTCAAGAATGAAACCTATTCCGATATTACCTTCTACCATCCAAATAATTGTACAAACCAGAGCAACCATTCGCTTGAGGCTATCTCGGCTAGTTTCGCTCTCTGATAGGCAGCTACCTCCGCCACAGAAGCGTTGGAACCTTGTAGCCTGAGCAAAGCGCTATGATGAGCTTAATTGTTGAAGCTTGACTCACGCTCTGACTCAAGATTGTGTACAGCCTCGCGGCTGAAGTTGAATACGAGAGGCTCCCCCACACATCAAGAACTATAAGGTAAGATAAGAGCCTCTCTGCTGAAGACCATCAAGATTCAGAATCAATCTAGGCTTACATTTCGATTCCATGTCTCAAGATAATGAAACCATCGACTTGTTGGACGTCCCAGGGATCCGCGTAACAGACACGCATATCTACTTTCTTCCCGGCGTGCTTTCCAATTGGCATCCCAGCCCCGAACGATTCTCTGGCAAACGAGCTCTCGCGTTGTGTCTTCATAAACTCGACGAATTAAAAATCCCTCATCCAGATGAGAATGCTATTTCTACGCGACTGCTCCAGGCATTTTCCTTTGGCTGTGGTGAGCAATGGATGATGGCTGTTAAGGCCTGGCTCTTTGAGCGCGACTCGATTCCCCTCGGCGAATCCATCGAAGACCTCGACGAAAAATCATTTGCGAAACTCCGGGAGGACACACTACGAATCAAACCGCTGCCTGAAACAGCGGACCCTCAGCGAAAAGGCCTCTGGGAGTCGTCCCTTTGCCGCATCATGCGTTCAAACTCGCCTAGGTCCCAGAAGATGGAAGGTCGCAAAGTACGCAATTTCGACGATAAGCTGTGGACAAAAGCGTCAGGAGCTGTCGTCGTTGCGGGGTGTGTTGCGCGTGCAGAGGTGGACGACCAGCTCGAGGGGGTATATTTGGCGAGTGGCGACAGAGTATTTGTCGAAGGAAGCCGGAAAGATCGAGTATGGGGCGTTGGATTAGACTGGAAGAGCAAGGAGATTCTGAATGACAAGAATTGGCGGGGGGGAAATCGACTGGGAAAAGCTCATAACGAGGCGGCGATGTATCTGAGGGATAATCCTAGCTCTTGATTCTCGTTGTTGATAAATTGATGCATAAATGATGTCGAGCTGTTGTAGATAGATCGTGTTCTTCCATCATTGTTCTGTAATTTACGGACGCTATATTTGGCGACACTATGGACGAGGCGAAGCCCTGTGAGATGGGTCTTGATCGAGCGATCTGGAATAGTGCACTGATGCTCAAGCACTAAAGGCGCGCTAGTGTGGAGCTGCCCTATGAGATTGATATCATGATGAAATCGCAGTCGGCGATCGCCCAGTTTGGTCAAATCATCGAGAATTGACGCAAGTGCGAGGAATGCAGGAGCGGAGAATGGATGGATCCTTGGTGATTCCCCTGACTGCAGCATACCACAAAGCCCACAATCCCATGGTTCGCGCTGAAAGCGAGAAAATTCGGAATCCAGAGCATGGCGTGTGGTGGCGTTCTTAAGGATCAGGTTCTGGATCGAGTGAAACCTCGCCAAACTCTGAAACGTCCGTCTTTTTCTCCAATTCTCAGCTTCATCCTCTTCTCCTCTTCCGTCTTCTCACACTCTTTGCCATTCATTCTGCGCTGCCATTCTGTCTCTTTCCGATTTTTCGCTCGCATGCCTTTCCCTCTTTGAGGCCTCGCGATTTCAACACAGGCCCAATTGCATCATTTGCATGGGTTCAACAGTCTCCAACGACCCACGTTTACGCTCACTCTCCACCGGAACCGTGATTTTCAAGTGATACTGTCATAACAGGTCAATCTTGAGGATTAACTCGGCCTAACTCTCGTTTAGAACTCGCTAGTCGATCCCCCTCACTGTTCCCGTTCGCTTATGCCCGAGCTCTCGCTCTTTGACTCGGTCATAAACTCTCAATGTCTGGACGGCCTGGCATCGCGGAGAAGCGTCTGTCCAGTCACCGCTTTCAGCAGCTTACAGACCAAAATATGCAGAATCCCAACGATGTTACAATCGACATCCCACTGCAAAGCGTGACCAGTCGCGGGCAGACTGGCGCACGAAGTAACAACATGAACATACCCGCCTCGCCATCTGGAGGATATTCTGCCGACACCGCTAACCAAATGGGCGGCGAGAAGGGAGGCTTTGGAGCAGAAAGCCCTCCTAGCTCTCACGGCTTCGGCCATCGCCGCCGGCGGCCCATTGATGAAAATACTGGCCGCTCACTGGACGACCCGGAGGATGGTACAATCACTCGCCTGGGTCGCTTTTACAGTGCTGTGCTCAACTTCTCTATTGTCACCCGTTATATGATTTATGTCGCACCGCTCGCCGCTCTTATTGCCATTCCGATCATTGTCGGAGCGACTGCTGCCCCAGATGCCAAAATTGGTGGCGTGGGCCTTCCCTGGTTTTTCACCTGGATTGAGGTCGTTTGGGTATCTTTGTGGGTATGCAAGCTGGTCGCGAAAGTCATCCCATTTGTTTTCCAGTTTCTTTGCGGAATCGTCAGTGCTGGGACTCGGAAGTATGCTCTCATCCTTCGGAACTTGGAAATGCCTATTACCACTGTACTTTGGATGATTGTCTCACTCGTGACGTTCTTGCCGGTAAGTGTATTGGTCAATTGGGTGGAACCCCTGGTAACAAATTCTGCAGATCATGGTGTACAACGCGCGAAATGTAGCTGAGGGTGACACCGAAACGAAGAGTTGGGAAAAATCTGTAAAGAACATCCTGTTTGCGCTCCTGGTTTGCGCTTTGATTTTCCTTGCCGAAAAGACTATCGTCCAGCTCATCTCCATCAGCTACCACCGCAAGCAGTTTGACACGAGGATCAAGGAGTCCAAACGTAACATCTACCTGATTGGTGTTCTCTATGATGCCTCTCGTAGTATGTTTCCCATGTACTGCAAGGAGTTTCGCGAGGACGACGCGATAATCTCCGACTCGATCCTCGCCGCTATGCCCCAGAAGGGCAGACCTGGGCATTTACGCTCTAGCTCTTCCGCCCCTCTACGCTTTATCCGTGGGGTAGGCCAGAATGTTGGACGTTTCGGAGGCAAGATCACCGGTGCTCTTGGCGATGTTGCACAGGAAATTACTGGCAAACAGGTTTTCAACTCTGGCGCGGCTCGATCCATCGTTAGCGAGGCGCTTGAGCGTAAGCGATCATCTGAAGCTCTGGCCCGGCGAATCTGGATGTCATTTGTGATCGAAGGTCGAGAAGCTCTGTTTCCTGATGACATTATCGAGGTCCTCGGCGCTGGAAAGGAAAATGACGCAGAGGAGTGTTTCGTGATGTTGGACCGGGACGGTAATGGCGATATCAGTTTGGACGAGATCATATTGGCTGTCTCTGAAATTGGCCGTGCCCGCAAAGCTCTGAACCACAGCATGCATGATGTCGATCAGGCCATTCACGTCTTGGACAATCTCCTGGCTACGGTCGCTTTTATCATTGGTCTTCTCGTCTTCATCTCGTTCGTAACCAGCGGTTTTGGCACCGTCATCGCCGCTGGTGCCACTTCTCTCCTGTCTCTGAGTTTCGTCTTCTCCACCACCGCACAGGAAGTGCTTGGTTCCTGCATTTTCCTCTTCGTGAAGCACCCCTTTGACATTGGTGATCGCGTGGAGATCACGAGTCAGCCTTACATGGTCGAGCGTATCTCGCTACTGTACAGTGTCTTCCGTAACGTCACCGATCACCGCGTCACTCAGATTCCGAATGCTGTCTTGAACACCATCTCGATCGACAACTTCTCGCGCGCGGCTGCGATGCGAGAGAAAATCACAGTTGAAGTTGCCTTTGATACCTCGATGGCCGAAGTGCAGCTTTTGAAGGACGAAATGGAACAGTTTGTGCGCGATAAAGAGAACAGCCGCGACTTCCAGCAGGACGTTGACATCGATGTTGTAGGCATTGGTGCTCTAGACAAGCTTGAGCTGACCGTGACCCTTTGCCACAAGTCCAACTGGGCCATTGAGCACGTCCGTGCCGCGCGCCGCTCCAGGTTTATGTGCGCACTGGTTGCTGCTGTCCGCAAGATCCCGATGCGCGCTCCTGGCGCCGCCGCGCCGGAGGAAACTCCTGCTGAAGGCAGCGACGGTCCTGGCGATGGTCCTGACAGTCAGCCTGACTTCCAGCGCCAGCCGTCCACCAGTGAGGGAGTCCGTCGCCCCGCCGCCGCGGACTCCAGCTTCACCGAGTCTTCCAAGTCCACAGGTTTCGACATGGGCCGCTCCGGATCCGTCCAGCGTCGTACTGCAGCTGCAGCAGCAGCAGCCGGCACTGGCAGCGCCTATAGCGAGAGTACCCTTAACAATGACCCGTACCAGAGCCTCAACTCGCCAATTGGTGATAGCCATAACGCAGAGTTCAACCGGACCTCCCTCTCCTCGCCTATCCAAGAACGGAACCTCAGCGTCAACCATGGCACCCTCACCCGCGGAGCGTCCACCGCATCAACCGGCCGTCGCAAGCCAAGTGGCCAGAGCCAGCAACAGCTAGCGTCTCCAACAACTGAGTCTCCTCTCCCTCCCCATCTTCAGGCACCCCCAATTCAGGTGTCTCAGAGCCTCTCACAGCAATCGTCAAATCCGTATAGCTACTCCGAGCACTATGACCTGCCAGAGAGCTCCGGTCCGCCGTTAGAGGCCTACTCGGAGATGGAGTCTGCGCGAACCCAGCGACCACCTCATCCGCAGGTCTACGATGAGTATGGTCGCCCTGTCTCGCCGGATGAGCGTTCGCCTCGTAGTGATCCGCGATATAACCCCGACGCCTCGCGACGGGTCTAAGTCTAAGGAGGGTTACCTCCGAGGGGCTGCTGGTTATGTGAACACGACATGTATCGAAAAAAAATGTAAATCAGGGATTTGGAGTTTTACACTGTTACCGGGTGGAAATCTGACTGGATACGTTCAGAATCAACTCCTAGAATTGGCGCTTGAGAACAATTCAAGTTATAATTTCGGAGATGTTCCATCTATTGTCCTATCGTACAGTACACTCGAGTAAAATATAATTAAAAACAAAAACAACCCTGTCTGCAAGTATCATGGGTATCCCAGCAATATGACATGACACAACATAACACAATTGCGATGCCCTGACAACACTATCTTACGCTCTTAAAAAAAAAGCCTTGTTCTAGCTTACTGTTCACGCACGAGGAAAGGTGCGCGAGCGTATCTATTTGGTCTCCTTCCAGGGATACGGAACGCTATCATCCTTGCGGGTCCAGATCTTGCTCTTCCTCTTGCTCACCACATGCTCAACCCAGACTTCGCGCGTATACTGGGCCTTGAACTTGCGGATCCAGCGTGGGTCCCACAGTTCGCTCGCAATGCCTAGATCCTTGCAGCATCGCACGAGCGCGTTGGATCGGCAGCCCTCTGTCGCGGTGGGGACCCCGTCCGGGTTGAAGTAGTCTTGTTCACCACGGGCTACGGAGACGAGTCTATACATAATAGAGCAAGAAGAGATTAGCCCACATATTCCAAGCTCACCTCACCAGCTCATAGAAATGTAAAAGTTAAAGAGAGAGAGAGAGTAGGGGAAAACATACCGCCCATGACAAACAAGCGCATACTCCCTGGTAACCGTCTTCTGCGTAACAATACTCTCACTCCGCGGCGCAAGCCCCCAGCCACCAGGCCCAAATGCCCTGTTCAGTATCCGGCGGTACTTGATCTCGGGGAGATACAGGATGCCATCGGGCTTGATCTCGACTTCCTCCGGGTCCATCTCGGCGAGAAGGATATCAGAGATTTCGCGCGGGAAGGGCTCCGAGGAGAGGCCATGGAAGGAGCGCGTCCAGTCGATTTTATCATCGGTCGGGTTCTCGAGGTCGAGGGGTTTGTCATCTAGCCCTGTCTTGGAGATATTCGGGGTTATTGGCTGGGTTTTGGCATTCGCGTTGGAGGTTGAGGTTGAGGTTGAGGTTGATGCAGAAGGCGAGGAAGAGGGTGTGGCGGGCTTGGGAGGAGTTTGTTGCGATGCTGGTTTAGGAGCGGTGTTGTTCTGGGCGCGCGCGGAGGTGGGCTGCGTGAGATATCGGTTTCCTGTTGCGCGGGTGAAGGAGATGGAGGCAGCGATCGGGCGGGAGGTGGTGCGGTAGATGGACGATCTCTGGAG
Source organism: Aspergillus ustus (assembly GCA_000812125.1). Classification (NCBI taxonomy): domain Eukaryota; kingdom Fungi; phylum Ascomycota; class Eurotiomycetes; order Eurotiales; family Aspergillaceae; genus Aspergillus; species Aspergillus ustus. The sequence goes on from JOMC01000114.1 coordinate 324,559, forward strand.
GAGAGGCTCTGCAGCCTGGAGAGACCGACGGAAAGCCATGATTGTAAATTTGAAGGGGTAGGAAATAATCACCGAGAGGTCGGAGCTCTGGCGGTTGCGGAGACTTGAAGTCGAGTTTGAAGCTTGTATCTAGTCACGTGATTGGTACATGGCGGTTGGAGCGAAATATCTTCGATCAGGGGAGTTGTTTCATTCATTATGAGGCATTGTCATATCTAGTATACATTTGAAGAGGTCTAGTATTGTACAGGTGCACCGTTGGCCCGGTGCAGTTTACATGGTTGCGTATTGGGACAGCTTAGGCGTCTTTACTCTGGGTGCGAACGTCGTTGCCATGCCGCTTCCAGCATTCGCGGAAGATTTCCATCTATTCGGAGTAAATGAGTTAGTTTGAACGGATCGAGGTTCGTATAAGGGAGTTGAGAGGGGAAGATGAATGGTGTTCGCAGGCTGCACGGTTGAGCGCATCTCACCTCCTTCTTGCAGCTCCGCCAGTCTTTCTTTGCCCAGTAGCATTCATTCAGCTTGTCTTGTTCGGCTACAGAGTCAATTGCGTTAGGCTTGACTCATTCTGAAATACTGTTGGGAATCCAATATGTTGAGATACCTGAGCAGCCGGTACTGAAGATCCGCTTGTCCCTACAAATTGACCGGTCAGCATTCCGAGAATGACGAATATTAAAGGCAGGGCGTGAACTCTGGTTCTTACCAGTCATCAGGCTCATCGTCGTCGACTTCTGTAGCCACCTTGGGCTTCTCTTCTCTTTTTGATATCATTGCGATTGGTGGTCCGATAGTAACCGAAGTTGAGGAAGGAGAAATTCAGATCTCCGATCGTCTCTCTTTCCGCGGCTCCTAACTCCCCGCAAAAATGGCGACAACGGCTCCCAACACCACGGGGAAGAAGCTCAACGTGCTGGTTTATTCCGGTTTGCTCACTTAATCGACTGTATATTTTTTTTTTCTCGAATTAATTGACTGATTTAGGAGATGGAACCACCGTCGAATCCGTCCGCCACTGCCTCTACACCCTCCGCCGCCTTCTCGCCTCCCACTATGCCGTGATCCCCGTTACAGCGGAGATGCTCGTCAAAGAGCCATGGACCCTTACATGTGCCTTGCTCGTTATTCCTGGGGGTGCGGACCTAGGCTACTGCCGCGCGCTCAATGGCGTCGGCAATCGCAGAATCGAGCAATTCGTTCGCCGCGGGGGCGCCTACTTTGGTTTCTGCGCGGGGGCGTACTACGGGACGAAACGCTGCGAGTTCGAGGTCGGCGATAAAACATTACAAGTGATTGGAGAGCGCGAACTGGCTTTCTATCCGGGAACCTGTCGCGGTGGAGCATTTCGTGGCTTTGTCTACCATAGCGAGGCCGGGGCACGGGCTGCTGCGCTTGCGGTGTCGAAGGAGGCGCTAGGCGCTGGTGTTGTACCGACAGACTTCCGGTCTTACTACAACGGTGGTGGAGTTTTTGTTGATGCGCCTTCGTACGCGGACAAGGGTGTAGAGGTTTTGGCAAGTTATGCGGACAGGCTCAATGTTGACCCGGGGTCTGGAACGGCTGCTGTAGTATACTGCCCTGTTGGCGATGGGGCAGCAATTCTGACGGGGCCACATCCTGAGTGAGTGCCACGCTACTTCATAGAAATTCTGGCTGACTTTGTAGATTTGCGGCGGTCAACCTTGACCCTAAAGCTGGCGGTCCAGAATACGCCGAAGTTGTCGAAGCTCTGGCGGCGGATGACAAGGGCCGAACGGACTTTCTGAAGGCTTGTCTGTTGAAACTGGGGTTACAGGTGGCGCAAGATACAACGCACGTCCCCTCTCTATCGTCCTTGCATTTCTCATCTTCGTCGTCCGGCGATGCAGAGCGGGTGCTAAAGTCTCTTGAGGAACTAGTCGGCGACGAGGAATTCCTCAAAGACGAATACGACACCTTTAAGATTGAGAAGTCGGGGGCGTATAACATGGGAACTCTTGCCGAGAGTCTTCCAGCGGAGCCGAAAGAGGCTTCGTCCGAATCCTCCCAGTCAGAAGGAATTATAGATTATCAGGCGATTGTCAAGCGACTTGTTATCCATGACGATGTACCGTCATCAAAGCTGACACCATACTTCAACCACCACGCATTCTACTCGCACCTCCGAGAGTACCAGGTGCAATCAAAGGAGGGGGCTTCGCTGTTCGGTTCAAACATTCTCTACGGTGAGGTTGTTACGAGTACCAACACGATTCTGGAAAAGTAGGTCTCCTTCTCTGATGGTGGGGCCCATCTGACTCGAGCAGGAACGTCAAACTCCTGCGCAATCTTCCAACCGGCACGACTGCCACCGCCACTACTCAAGTAGCTGGCCGAGGGCGAGGCTCCAACGTCTGGGTCACTCCAGCTGGAGCTCTCATCTTCTCTACGGTTGTACGGCATCCGATGGAGAAAATGCAATCCGCTCCTGTTGTGTTGATCCAGTATCTCTCTGCGCTAGCCGTTGTCCAGGGAATACGCAGCTACGACGAGGGCTATGACGCCATGCCAGTCAAGCTAAAATGGCCCAACGACATCTGTGAGTAACCATTGATATCACCATATCACGAATTGTACTAATGCGGATTATTTTAGATGCACTTGACCCTGAACAGCCGGAGAACAAAAAGCAATACACGAAGATCTGCGGAATCCTCGTAAACTCCTCCTACTCCTCAAACGAATACACATCCGTTGTTGGCATCGGCATCAACGCCACAAACGCCTCTCCCACAACATCCCTTGTTGCACTCGCCTCCCGGTTTGTCGGCCGCAGGGCTGCCCCCATCACCCTCGAGAAGCTTCTAGCTCGTATCCTTACCGTCTTCGAGGATCTATACAACCGGTTCCTTCGAACGGGATTCGACCGGACGTTCGAGGACATGTACTACAATGCGTGGCTACATACAAACCAGATCGTTACGCTGGAGACCGAGGGCGGTGCGCGGGCGAGGATCAAGGGAGTCACCCGTGACTTTGGCCTCTTGCTAGCTGAGGAGCTTAGCTGGGATGATCGGCCGACAGGACGTGTGTGGCAGCTGCAGAGCGATAGTAATAGCTTTGATTTTATGAAGGGGCTGGTTAAGAGGAAGGTTAACTAAATGTTTGAGTGGATGTAATGAAATGGGTGGACGTGTTATACGTGTTAATGTGGCTCAAATTATGGTAGTGATCAGGTCTCCCTCTTAAATAACCATATTGTGAAAGAGATCAACTGCATAAACCTTTCATCTGACACTTGAGGAAATAACAAATCAACTAACAAATAGAAGAGGCAAGAAAAAAAAATCAGTCCCAATGGTGAACCAAAACACACAGATAGAATAGATAGTAGCCCTAACTTCTGCAACCCCGCCAAAACACTCCTCATTCACCACCAAACATCAGCAAAATCGATAAACCGGCCCGTAAAATCATTTCTTCTCGAATAAATGCGCATGGCCTTGAGATTAAGAATTTCCAGCCCCGTCGGATGGAGCTTATCATCATCATCATCATCTCCTTTCTTCTGCGTCTTCCTCCAGACCGCGACCGGGCTTGGACGAGACCTGGCCACATTGGCCGCGCGCTCTATCGCCCCCCGCATGATTTGCAGTAGCTGACGGAGGATTCGGGTTATGCCTTGGGGCCAGTTTAAGGTACGTGTGGAGCACTAGGTAGAAGTTTTAGGTTAGTTGTTTTTTCGAGCTGGTAGGGAAGGAGGTGAGTGATTATTGAGAGAGAGAGAGAGATGGCCATACCCTGCTCTTGTGGTCAATATACGCAAAAGTCCACTGCGCAGAATCCGTCGCAATCCCCCAAATCTCGGCGTCCTTCTTGCAGGCGGCTTTCCTAGCATCGTGGATTCTCGCTTGTAGAGGTGGTTGTTAGCCTGCTAGTTGAAACATGCAACAGCCCAATACAGGGTTAAGGAAGGGGGGTGTATGTGGAGGAGAGAAAAGGCAAACTCACCCATACTCACCAACAAATCCTTCGTCATATCCTCGCCCACCTTCCTGGCCCTTAGAATAACCACACTAACCTCGAGATCCTCCGGATCTCCGTGATAAAGCATGTAGTCAATCTCAGTGACCAGCGCGCCCTGATGACCCTCGTCTGTGGTGTGCCTAGTGACAAGAACGCGCTCGCCGACGAGAGATACCAAATCGGAGCCCGCGATATTCGACCGGTCGTTGAGTGAGGAAAGGTGGCTATGCGCCTCGTCCGTTCTGAACCGCTTCCGAGCGTCCTGTAGCGACGTGCGCAGTACGGTTTCAACCTTCGGTCTGATAAGCTGGCTTGCGGGGATTCTGATGATCAGGCTGCGCTGGAGGCATAACTGTTTCCGTACTTTCCTTGTTATTAGTCTCTTTCGCCTGTGTTGATAAGAATGAGGGGTCTCTTTATTAAGTTGCATAGGGTATAGATCTGAATCTATGTACGCACCGATAACTCTTGCAAGTGTCTCCACTGAGAAATCGACACAACGCCACTGTTTATTTGCCTTTTTTTCTTTCGCTGCTTTGATACTGGGATAGGCAGGGATTAAGTGCTCCCTCTTCCAACGACTGATGCTCATTTTGCCGTGGCCGTGTTTTGTTCTGTCTTCGAGCCTGATCTCCACGTTGTAGTTTCCATTGAGGATGCAAGCCAGGAGTCGGTCAGAAGTGTTGAGAGTGTCCTTCATCGTGACAGCTGATGATAACGGGAAGATGGCACTTTTGAAGATATGTAGAAACTGATGATTTGTGGTCGACTTCGCTTAAGATGGGTGTAGGAGAAGGGGAAATGGAGGGAGAGAAAGAGAACGCAATATGCGAGTCGTACGATTTTGCCATCCGGAGGTAGTTTCCAGGCAAGCTTCGTCATTCATAGTCTCAAGAACCCAGTAGAACAATTTACCAAACAATTCTCTATACAAGGTTTTTTTTATCGGGCATTTTGCTCCCCAGGAGAGGTCGGGAGATGTATCCACGAAACCCTATACAGTTGCCGTGCCAAGGTCAGAGAGGATGGTAAACTCAGACCCTATTTCAAGTTCGACAAGGAAATCACAAGAGCGGTCGCTGATACTATAGTAGTATGTGCCAGCCTAGTAGTATTGGAGGCAGAACAGGAGTAGAGTGCTTAGCTCTGCGCTTCTTCCATAACTGTCCTCGCTACCAAAGAGGCAGGGAGTCCGCCGCTGCTTCCTTAACAACTCCCCTACCACGGATAAATATATATATGCATTCTACCCCGTCGAGGCTGCTTGCGACCCTCTTTCTGAGTGTTTGCTTCTCTTCGACTTACCACAATGATGGAGACGCCACCATGTGAGCCACTGTGTCGGATGGTGCATAACCCTAATGGTGCTCCCACGAGCCATTTTAACAGGTGAGACGAACTGTACGTGCAAGCACACCATCAGGAATGCTTCTAACCTGGTCTAGATCGTTAGACTCGTTTGCTCACGTGGCTGACGCGTACATAGTCTGGGTGGATGAGTTAGTGCGGCTGAATTGAAGGGTCCAACTGGAGCAACAAACTCAATCATCGTCATTGTGAAACCTCCAAGCCCCCATTTTCTCGAAGGGCATTAAAAACCGCCAAAACCGCCGAGTCAAGCCAATCTTTTCTGGTTGCAAACTGCACAGTCCGAATCCGAAAAGGCTGGAGCGCAATCAACCCCGCAGCAGGCCATGAACACGAACCCTCCTGAAACCTTCTCGCAGGCTTCATCACCGTCTTCTTCACTCCTGCGAAAACTGAGAGTCCGTCCAAAATGGAAAACGAAATGGCGTCGAAAAGGGAAACAACATGAGGACGGCCCACAACCGGAGGAGGATGGCCAGGAAGTCGACGAGGAGGAGGAGGAGGTGGTGGTGGTGGTAGTGGTGGAAGAGGAGGCGGACTCGGAAACCGAAGAAAACATCATCATTGAGCAGAACTCCAGGTCCGACAGTGATTATTCTTCATATGAGAATGAAAGATACTCGCGCTGGAAGGCTGTGTGGACGAGGGTTCACATGTTTCTAACAAACCTCACATCGCGGTTCCTTATGCGCTTTACGCCTAGGATTGGCTATCACCACATAATGATGGTCTTTAGCGCGGCGACTATTACCTTGCCTATGCACATTTCCTGGATGGCGTGATGAGATTATTGATACGGATGACGACGACGATGAGACTAAAGGCAGCCCTTTCACTTACTTCAGTTGGTATCCCAAGGCCGTCATTGCCCTGGTCTTGCATGGACTCGCAGAGCTCTTCCTAATGGTTGCAATTCTCTGGCAACATGTTGCAGTGGTAGCACACTCTGCAACCACAGAGGCTGCATTTAATGGTGCTGTCAGGAGCGACGTGGGCGCTGTGGTCATGGGCTTAGGTTGGGGCGCCATGGGGACGAACCTGGTAACGATCGCAGGCCTCACTCTGTTGATCTCGAGTCTGAGGCGTCTTCACAAGCTGCTCGATGAAGACTTCTAATTCCCCGGATTATGTGTAAACAAAAACACCTTGGGTCCGCTATCTACATTCTTCTCCAGAATGGCTTAGTCCTCTTCCGAGCTTCACCCTCCTCGACAGCATTATACCACTTTATCTGCATCCCAGATCGCAACCATCTGCGAAGGTCCAGTATCGCTAAAAGTACCATACTAGTGACAGAGGCGACGAAGGCAAGGAACAAAGGAGTCAGCCCGATCTTGAGCCCCATGTCCAGACGGCGTGTCCAGATGACACCAAATGGAGGTACCAGAACACACGTGGTGATACAAATTACGGCCATAATCGGCCCTAATCGCGCAACCTCCCAAGCAAGAATAGCCGCGTTGCGAATTGGAGCGCCCGGTCGGATCGAACTGCGGGCTCGAATTGAGTCGAGAACGGCCTGCTTTTGCCGATGTACCCATAGGCTGCGTACAACGAGACGTAGGGCGTAGGTAGACGTGCTCAGCGAGACGGCAAAGACGATGAAATTCCAAACAGGTACAGGATTGGTAAGCTCTTGAATCTGCATGGAAAATAGTGACGCGGCGAATGATAGCGCAATGAAGAGGAAGGCGAGCTCTGTGAGGCGTGTGTCACCCTCGGCCTCGAGGATAGCACGATGACTCTCGATAAACTGCAAGGTGCCTATTTTTGCACTCGAAGCCTCTTTCAAGTCCTGGATTGTCCTCTCGAAGTATTCTCCAAGCTCTTTGAGGCTTTCATACTGGGAGTTCTCGCCGTTGCCATGTTCGAGGAGTATTTTCAAGGCTTTCTTTAGCTCTTGACTGAGTGGTGGTAGATGCGCGTGTAGACTCGCGATGAGTGTTCTTTTACTGAGGATGTCGTCGATCTGCGCGTCCTGCGATGCCGTCGATTGCACGATGCCGGTTTGAATATTCTCCAGGAGATGAAGGAGGCCCAAAGTGTCAGATACCATGATGCGAAATAGATGGATAAACGGAAGATGGGCGCAGGAGCCCTGGATGTCCGTGGAGACTTGGTTTGCAGGATCTGAATTGTCCCAGAGGCATGTCATTGTCGAATGCAGGGTCCTGTAGATATTGTTCAGTTCCGATTCGGGAAGCGAAGCTATCTTGCCAGTGCTGATGTTGGGGGTGAAGCGAGGGACCAGACTCTCATACAGGTCTGTCACTTCAGCTCTCGTGCCAGGGGGAGGCTTGTAGGGCTTTCACGGTTCCTTGCGCGGCTCAGTCCACTCTGCCCGGGACTCTTTCGGGATCGCGTCAAGTAGCATAATCACTGGACTATATTAGTACGAGCTATCGCTAGGCATCACCATTGCGCCAAACCTACCATATTGGCATCCTTTCCAGGTCGTCTGGTAAATTGAAACGCGCTCATCGATCGCAACCAGCTCTGCCTCACCGAGACACCAAAACCACCCAGATCCCACTCAGGACGAAGGATATTCGAGCGGCACGAACTGCCTCGACCGTATAGATATTATGAGGTTCGCGGTCCTCAGCGAGATCATGAGCGATACCTTTCACAATCCCATAGTGTTCATCGACCTGCTTCCGCCGAAAAGCACCATTGATATCCCGATTCCGACAAACAGGCCGATACCAATGAAATGAGGTATACGGCTTGGCCAGATTCCACGTATTCCAGCGAATGCGCCGGTCACCTCTTCCGGCGGGAGCCCTAAAGAAACCTAGTTGTTCATATGATCGAGGAAGAACTGCGGCTCGATCCCAAACGTCGCGCCGAGCGTGCACACAACCTCGCTGTCGGTATCCTGCATAAGCACATACCGCGTCGTCGTATCCTCCAATCCTTCCTCGGCGAGCCAGCGATATAGTCGCGCGGGATCCGACGACAACTTCCGCACAAGGAGACTGCTGATGCTGATCCCCCGAGAGAGGCGATGGTTGTGGTCGTGGTCGTGGTGGTTATACAGCTGCGAGGAGAGGCGCGCGTACCCCTCATCGCCAAAGTCGAGACGAGTGAGACGAACAGCGCCGCCGTCGATCCCGCGCGCGATTTGATGGTACCCTGGTACTGTAGTCGCGAGGCGCTTGATGTTTTCTTCGTACTTGTCGCAGGCACCGAGATATACCTGGGCCATTTTTTCCCCTCCTTTTTTTTTTATTCTTTCCCGCTTTGACCCTGCACAGTCTGGACTGGCATTCGGCTTTGTTCTGGGCTTGGTTGGTGGTGCGGCTGACGAATTGGCAACCAACCCAACTTAGCTGTCGAGGCTCCAATAGGGCTGGGCTGCTTTCTCGCGGCGAGACCTGTCGGAATTGAAAAACTTGAAATCGCGCCTTGACAATTGGCCTTGAGTACTTAAACCATTACTGATAATACTTAGTATATGGATATCTGCACGGTTGAATCATAATCCGGGGGTTACAGAAATTTTTAGGCGCCTGCCTGTATATTTAAAATCCATCGAACCCTAACTCTTAAATCTATTATTACCTCACATACAGTTAAGTATCAGTACTCAAGTATGCTGGGCGCCTGATTGATTACAAGTCATAGATATGTGCAGGAGATATCTAGCACTTTGTGTATGCATTTCTGATAGGTTCACAATGGGTCTCGGCCGACGTTGACTGGCAACAATCCTGAGGACATAGAGGGACACTCATATATGTGCGGTGCTAAACAGGATCCACTTGAAGTAAGCGATCCCACCAGTAAGAGACGGCACGCCTGTTCGGGGCCCATCGGGTCCGCTTTGCTGGCGAGGGAGCATTCCTTCAGTAGTGGGAAGCCGTTGGTTCCCCAGTTTATGAGAAAAACGTGGGAGCTTATGCGGGCGAGTCTTGAGCTGCAGACCGACCTCATTTACATAGTGACGATACTCTAACTCATGCTCAGGCCTGCTGCCAATGGGAAACTAGGGCTGCGAGCATTGATGACTGTACTTATCATACTAAATGCCTGCATCGCCTTTGCTAGAAAGATTCTCCTGGGCATGCGTCAGGACAAGCTGATTGTACTGCATACTTCACGGCCGTAAGCAACGTCTAACATGGAATTGATGAAATTTCAACGTCTGATCGATGGCGCAGACACAGAGGGCCGCTTTCTCCGCTCAGGAGCTGAACCGCCCGCCAACGGCCGGTCAGCAACGGCTGAAGTCCTGAGACCCGAATGTCTGGATCAATTGGTAGGAAGGAGAATACCAAGAGAAGCAGGGGTCGATCCTTTACAGCTCAGGCGTCCAGGTTTATATTAGGGTTGTTGTGGTTGGCTGCATTTCAGGGCGTCACTGGTTCCAAGTATCTCACATGCAAAGGACTGTACAACCGACGTGATTGTGCATAAATCCAGAAGCTTTTTTTTAGGTTACACTCCCCCCGATGAGCAGGTGCCACTGTCATACCAGCATATGTAACGAGAGTCTCCGCCCGGACCTCCACGCTCTCGTCTTGTTGTCACCGACTATAAGACTGCACGACACCGCTGCGTCGTAGTATCACCGTATTTCACCCCTCGACCTTCCCAAACTCGTCAGCATGGCGACTCTGCCCCTCATTCTTGGACTGGCTGTCTCTCTTTTTATCCTTCGCCTTGTGTGGTCTACCTGGACTCATGCCCGCAAGGCGAGTGGCTGGAGATGCGGCCCCCTTCCTCGCTTTCCCACTGATATGCTCGGAATCAATCCTCTTCGAGAAGCCCTCAAAGCGGACAAAATCGGGACGCTGCCTCTTCTCCATCAACGCCGAGTCGAGGAATTGTCGGCCCGCGAGAACCGCCGTGTCAAAACCTTCGCCCTCCGCGTGCTCGGTCGTGAACTCACCATCACCTGCGACCCTGCGAATGTCCAAACAGTGCTAGCGACCAAGTTCAAGGACTTTGAGCTGGGTTCTGGCCGTCGGGCAACCCTACACCCCATGCTAGGGACGGGAATTGTATGCCTCCGCTCCTCGTGTTTATGCAGTTAGATCGCCGACGGCTAATTTTGTTCTCTAGTTTACCTCTGATGGCGAGGTCTGGGCGCACTCGAGAGCTCTGCTTCGCCCGCAATTTACTCGTGATCAGATCAGTGATTTGGATCTGGAGGAGCGCCATCTCCAGCAAGCTATGCGCGCTCTGCCCGTCGACGCTGCTACCGGCTGGACCTCCGCAACCAACATCCAGGACATCATCTTCCGTCTCACCATCGACTCCTCCACAGAATTTTTGCTCGGTGAGAGCTCAGACAGCCAAGGGGAGGCGCTCCGCAACGGCGGGAAACTGCCACCAGACCATTTCACAGAGTATTTCGACCGCGGCCAGTGGTACATCTCGCAACGCATCCGCTTCGAGAAATTCCACTGGCTCGTCAACAACAAGGAAAGCAAATATATCCACCAAAGAGTCAACTCGTACGTCGATCACTTCGTCAACAAGGCCCTGCGAGCAGTCGCAGAGGGCAAGCCCGCCTCTCCCAACTACGTCTTCCTTGAGCACCTGGCTGCCTCGACAAAGGACCCCATCGAGCTCCGCTCGCAAATCCTCAACATCCTCCTCGCCGGCCGAGACACGACCGCCTCCCTCCTCAGCTGGTCGATGCTCATGCTCGCCCGCAACCCGCACGTCTTCGAGAAACTGCGCGCCACCATCCTCGCCGACTTCGGCCCCTACACCTCAAACTATGAGAATATCACCTTCGCCGCCCTCAAATCCTGCCGCTACCTCCAATACTTCCTCAACGAGGTCCTTCGCCTCTACCCCTCCGTCCCCATCAACCGCCGCATCGCCGTCCGCGACACAACCCTCCCACAAGGCGGCGGCCCAGACGGGAAATCCCCCGTGTACCTCCGCGCCGGCCAAGGCGTCATCTACAGCGTCTTCGTCATGCAACGACAAAAGGAATTCTTCGGCGAGGACGCAGAGGCCTTCAACCCAGACCGCTGGGCCGATCGTCGGCCGGGCTGGGAGTACCTCCCCTTCAACGGGGGTCCGAGAGTGTGTATCGGACAGCAGTTTGCGCTTACGGAGGCTGGCTATGTGCTTGCGAGGTTCTTGCAGAGGTTTGACGCTATTGAGGATGTGCAGCCGGAGAAGGAGATCAGGTATAGGCTCACGCTGATTGTGACCCCGCAGGATCCGGTTACTGTAAGGTTGCATGAGGCGCATGCCTCTTGAGCCTTTTTTTTTTTTTTTTTTTTCCTTTTCTCTTCTCTTTTTTCCCTTTTGGCGAGGCGAGGAATTCGTCTTCTTTCATGTTTGTCTTCTGTTACACAAGGTATATGTATGGTTGCGTGGCACAGGGTTTGCCTCCCGAGTTGAATTCCCGATGTGTATTCGAGGGTTTTTGGTTGTGGCTATTCATCGAACATACTATGTTATAAATATATAGTTGGTATCATCAAGATACATCGGGGATAAAAATCAATAGTATAAGTTCCACTTATCCACGATTTCCACCGGTCATGCCAGCCAGCCAGCCAGCCAGCCAGAGGGTTCCTCAAGAAAGACATCGGAGCCACAGAGCAGCCGAACAACGCCGATCTGATCTGGCAGCTCTGCAGTCTGCGTATGGATGCATTTGTGCATATTTATGTACGCATACAAACTGCAGGCAGGCCCAAATGGTAACCCTCCTAGTAGGAAAAAGGGGCAGATACTAGTGATTCGCTCACCGAGTTGAGAAGAGAGAGAGAGACAGCCCTCTTTCTCTCCTTGATTTCTTTAATTTTCAAATTTAGGTATTGTACATAATCCCCCCATACCAGAAATATTGGCCTCTGCCTGTTTGGTCCTTGTAGCTCAAGGAGCCTCCCGAGGTCGAGTTCCAGTACTCCGTACTACCTACTAGTACTTACTCAATGATCCGACACTATGCTCCATTGCGGATCTACATAGTAGTACATTCGTCAAAACTCAGGTTCGCACCGAATAACCAAGTGCACACAGTAAACCCTGAACTTCTCATGTCACCATATCGAGAGTCGAAATTAACTCCCTCTTGTTCCCCTTGGCACTGAGGCTCAACCCTAGCTAGAGCAGAGCGCGAGCTCTCTATCTTCCCTTAGGGACTGTTTGCCCAAAGAGCCTCCTCTCCCCAGGTCATCGTTGTTACTCAATCACTGTCAAGTTGACTGATGAAGATATGCAAGTTCGCGTGAAACAGGAAGGAACGACCTCGGGGCCCAGCTTGGGGTGGGGGGGACAGTCGGTCGTTCCTTCTTTGCATACTTGTTCAAGTTCTTTCCTTTCTCACAAGGCTGGCATCATAAAAGACATGGCTACGGGCATCTGGATATTTATCCAGGTTGTTCCACCCCTTTAACAGCGCTACAATACACTTAGACGCGGTCTAGATAGTAGTACGCAGATATCATTGGAATGACCCAGTTAATTACCCTAAACCACTATGATCTCCTCACTGCTAATTCGGGGTATAAGTAACAGCCTTCTCAATGAAAACCGGCTCCCCAGCAACAGCCTTCCAACTGGCCAGCCCATAAACCCTCTCCGCCCACGCAACAATGCCCCGATTCCGCTCCTGCGAGCGCCACTCCTTATCCAGCACAAACGCGAACCCGCGCGTGAGATGCCCGGCCACATACAAGTCGGCGACCGTCACCCCGTCCCCAACCAGGAACTCGCGAGTTTGGAGGTGGTCTGCGACAATGGCGATGTTGCGCAGCGCATTGGCCCGCGCTGACTCGACGGATGCCGCGTCGTACGCTTTCCTTCCCGTGAGAGGTGCAAACCAGCCGCCGATGTGCGGGAGCAGTTGCGTGTTCGAGTACGAGAGCCAGCGGTTGATCAGGGCTTTGTCTTGCTTGGTTTTGCCGAGGAGCGTGTGGTTGTCTTTTTGCGAGGCGACTATTATATATACATTGTTAGATGAGTCTCAAGCTAGGTAAGCGCAGCTTAGCCTATACTAAGCTTTTCAGAAAGGCATACTGTAAGTGACGATCGCGGGACTCTCGGTGAGAACGAAGCCGTCGGCTCCGACGAACGTCGGGATCAGCCCCTGCGGGTTCAGCTTCAGGTACTCCTCCTCAGAGGGAGTTTTGGGCTCACGCAGCACAAGGTCGAGGCCGAGTTCCTTCGCGACGACCAGTGAAGGGAGGGTGCGTGGATTATCCTACAACATAGGTCAGTACACTCGCAAACTCGAATGGCTTTTTTTCTTCTTCTTCTTCTTCTTCTTCTTCTTCTAGAACATGAAAACTTACCACACGGCCGTAGATCTCGCCGAAAGACATTTTTCTTTTTCTTTTTGGAGGGCTGTAACAAAAGCTAAGTTGTCGCGTGTGGTAAGGACTGAGGATGCGTTAGCTCAGGTAGGAGGGGATGATGGGCCTATAAATAGGGAAGCACACCGCTGTCCTGGAATTGCAATTAGATGTTGAAGATACTCCTGTTGAATTGCGCAATATTAAACGCTATAGCAATCTGCCTGGGCGGGGTTTGTTGATGTATACGATGGCGAGATCGCACGCCATGTGAGGCCGTCCCCGAGATAACTACTCCAAATATTGCGCGTAGTTAGTGAATGCGGAGTATTATTAATGTAATCTAGATTCGCTAAAACGAAGGACCGGTGCAGCACATCAAAGTATCGTGAAACAGGCTCCCTCTGGTGTCCCTGTATGCATCTAACGTGCTTTTGGCCTGTATGTCGTCTTCTGCCAACTGCCAGTTACTCCAACCCAGCTGGAGCACGGTCTTAAGAAGGAACATCGCAGTTCTCGGCGTTTGGAAATGATAATGATAATAATAATCTCCCGTACTACGTGCGAATCCACCCGCATGCCATAACTCCCTTCGAGCACCAGCCATGTGTTCTCTCGCTGTTGAAGAACAAACCAGCCGATATAATGCAAAGTATTTCCCGAAGCAGGAGCCCTGGAATCCGGCCCCACCGGTCAAGGTACGCCTACAATATGGACAAAATGAGGTGATTCACTTAGAGAATCTAGCCCGCTGAGATATTTCCATAAAAGATCATCATCGTGGGGGGCGGGATAGCAGGACTCGCAGCCGCCGTGCTTCTCCCGAAGAAAGTGCCCAATTCAACAGTTACGATCTATGAGCGGCAGGCGCGGGTTGTAAGTCAGGAGTCTCTCCATGGGATCAGTTGTCGGACGGCTATACTAAAAATCAACAAAAATATAGGGCGGCACCTGGAGTCAAAATGTCTACCCGGGCGTTCGATGCGACGTCCCTTCGCACGCGTACCGTATGTACTCTACTATCTGACACCCATTGGGAACTATAGACAGCCCAGTTGACAGTAATTAAAGAACTCACCGTCGACCCCAAGACCGACTGGTCCGAATACTACCCCAAAGGCGCCGAGATCCAACAGTACTACGAAGACGTAGTCGACAGAAACAACCTCAGAGAGTCCGTGCACGTACGGCACAAGGTTCTCTCCGCAATATGGCTCAAGCACGCCAACAAATGGGCAGTCGAAGTCAAGGACTTCGACTCCGACGGCACCGTCTCGCTCGACACAGCCGACTTCCTCGTCAGCGCGCAGGGCCGCATCGCCGACCCAAAATTCCCCACCATCAAGGGTCTGCTGGACCGCTTCCGCGGCCGCGTAGCCCACACGGCAAGCTGGCCCTCTGACCTTGACCTGACTGGCAAGCGCGTTGCGGTGATCGGGAACGGGGCCAGTGGGCAGCAGGTCGTGCCGAATATCTTCCCGCTCGTTGCGCGCCTTGACCATTATGTCCGCACCAAGACGTATGTCACGACATCGTTGAGCGGGAACTTCCTTGAGGCGACTGCGGATGCGCCGGGAGGGCCGGTCTATACGGATGAGCAGAAGGAGGTATTTCGGGCGGACTCCAAGGCGTATCTGGAGCATCGGCGGGGCCTGATGATGGCTCTGCAGCGGCCGCCTGGGAGTGAAGTGCTGGGCAGCAAGGCGAATGCGGAGCTTCGAGAACGGATTATCGAAACGATGCGGGGCCGAGTTGGTGGTGATGAAGAGTGGCTGCAGCGCTTGCTCCCAGACTATGCCCCAGGATGCAAGAGATTGACGCCCGCTCCGGGGTATCTCGAGGCATTGCAGCAGGACAAGACGGATTTCATCACTGAGCGGATAGTCGAGGTCGACGAGACGGGGATTCGAACGGCTGATGGGAAGCACCGCGAGGTGGACATCATCATCGCAGCCACTGGGTTCGAGCGAGTCTACACGTCGCGATTCCCTGTTATCGGCAGAGATGGGATCGATCTGAGGGAGAAATGGAGCTTGGATGGGGAGATCGGGTACCCGGAGACATACCTAGGGCTGATGGCCCCCGGGTGCCCGAATTACTTCACCGTCCTCCAGGTAGGTTTCCTGCCGACAAAGTCACGCTGAGAAGTACATATGCCCGCTGACACAATTCCAGGCCCAAGGAAACGCTCGAGGCGGAAGCGTCCCCCTGCAATGCGAGATCGCCTCGACATACATCGCAAAATGCATCCGCAAGGTGCAATCGCAGAGCTACGTCTCGCTCGAGCCCCGACAAGACGCAGCGGAGGAATTCAACGACGTAGTCAACGGCTGGTCCCAGGACAAGGTCGCGCAAGACAGCTGCGATGCGTGGTCCAAGATCGGCCACGGGGCCACGCGCGTGCTGCTTGCGTGGCCGGGGACCTTCCACCACAGGTTGGCGGCGTTGCGAGATCCGCGGTGGGAGGACTTTACCTTTCAGAGACGGGCGGGGGCTGAGAGGAATCGGTTCGAGTACTTTGGTAGCGGGATTACATGGCGCGAAGTTTATGATAGGTCTGATGAGGGTCTTACGAGCTATTTGAGGGAGTTGGGCAAGTTTGATCTGGCTACTGTCCATGAGCTTTGGAATGATTAGCAGTGCGAAGACCCCTGTGTTGGAGCACGATAAATATAATTTGAGCTTTGCCGTATGTTCAAAAGGGTCATTAAAGACTTGTTACTCGAGAGAATGCAGCACCGAGCCGACCAGGTTGACCATCCTTATGGAAAGTTCTAGGGCTAAGCCTACAATATCTAGTTTTCTTATATATAAGACAAGACAGTAGCTGAGCTTTACAATAATGCAGCGGAAATGAGGCCACGACAATTTCCTCCAACTAAAACGTTTACATAGCCCTAAAAGGCTCTAAGAATCCGAGAGTAGTTGCCAGTCGCGAAAGAGGTTGAAACGTATTGCTATAGTTGTATAAAGCTCTAACTACCCACTAGCTCCGAACAATTGAAGGGGACTCCTATGATGCAGCTTGCCGACAATGATTTATATATCAAAATTAGCGTGCAGCTCAAGTGGTTCTCCAACTACATACCAGCCCTAGTGGGTACTACCCCAGGTTGACGCGCCCCCCCTCAGCCCCGTACAACCTCGCGCTCAAGTCCGTCTTCCCCCCCAAGTTCTCATGCACAGGAACCCCATCACCACCACCATAGACAAAAATCAACGGCAACGGATCATTCCTCCAGTTCGGCACCGCCATCCTCCTGCTCATCCACACCGTCCCCGCCAACCCGCCCGCACCCAGAACCCACACAAGAGCCGGCAGCACCACCCACCCCCACTGAACCCTCACATACGTCACACTAACGAGCGCCTGGCCCTGCGCCATTACCCCTGGCGACGACGACGCTTCCTCCTCCTCCGACAACGACGCTGCGATGTACGCCGAGTCGCGGAACGACTTCGAGATCGCCGCTGCGACATTCGCCATGCTGCAGTTCAGCCGGCTCGCTAGCTCGGCCGAACAGCCGACAATGTCGCCCTGGCCGAGTGCCTGTATCACGTCGGCGCTCGCGTACATGGAGCTCTGCAGGTCTTCTGTGTTGAAGGACTGGTGCAGCGGGTCGCGGCGGAAGTAGCCCGTGAAGAGGATGCGGAGGAAGGCGCTGATTGCGTTTCGCGCGTCTTCTCCCAGGACGAAGGTCGAGGAGCTGTTGCTGCCGTTTCTATATATCCCCAGCTCGGGTCCCCAGGATGAAGGAGGGCTGAGGTGCCAGCCCCATACGATGGTCTGATTGGCAAGTTCCGGATGGGGCTCCGTGATTGAATACTCGGTGCGGGCATCCCAGATGGCGAGGGTCTCGTCTGCGAATTCGCTGTTGCGGACAGAGGGCCTCGAGCTCCGGATGATCGGCTCGATGGCGCACTCGGTGGCCTCCCACATCTGGAGCCTGTCGGCCCCCGCCCAGATCGAATTGCCGGCCGGGATCGTCGCGAGAAGCGAGATGTTGGACACGCGCGGCGCGACGAATTGGATCGGCATCATGCTTGCGTTTGTATAGACCAGCGCCAGCTCCGGGTCGACGGCGCTCAGTGTGAATCCGTGCATTTCCGCGATGTCGCCCTCGCTGCTGGCGAGGAACCAGGCCGTGGTATTGCTTTTGGGGAGGATGAGGGTGCAGTTACGCGAGCCGGCATTTGTAACACTTTCGTCCTCCGTTATGTTGTGGCAGGTCTGTTCGAGGTGGGTTGGTTGTGATATTGGCGCAATAGGCTTGAGCCTCGAGCGAGGCGACCGGACTCCAGGTGCAGTTGGCAGAGCTGCAGACGAACTGGGGGATCGCCCATGGTCTTGCGCGATCGCTGTTGAAGAGTGAGTTGTAGACGTTGGCTTTTAGAACAGGGTCAACTGTAGCGTCTAATGTGAAAGCAAAGGGTTAGCTAGGTAAGTGGTGCCCTGATCCGTCGGGGAATACAGGTGTGAAAGACATACCCTGAGTGGCTGACCCGAAAGCAAAGCCCTGCGAAGTGTAATCCGAGACATTAGCGACCAATGCTGTTTGCGATGTATCGACCGACATATGCTGATAGTAGTGGATGAGATTCTGCGCAAAGGGACTGAACCCCAGTCCTAGAATAAGCGCAAGACAGCCCATAACCGTATAATAATGCCTGTATGTCAGCAATTACAATCAGCACATGTGTCACATCCCCAACCCAGTAAGAGAAAAGAAAAAAAAGAATGCCAACCTAGCCCTCATCGTGAAAATCATGGTCATGGCCCCATAAACGCCGCGACTGGCGACATCGAACGTCCTCAGATCAGGGATCGGTCGCGTCCTCTGCGCAAACCACACCCATTTAGACTGACCCAGTGCCTCACTGACAGCGAACAGGATACATCCCCTCGACAACGTGCTCAACCACGCGACGAGCGTGTTCAGAGACATGCGTTCCCAGTTCGGCTGCGGCTTGCCATCGTACGCGGCCAGGACTGCAATGATTGCGGCGAGGAGGCCGAGCGAGACGACCACGCCGAGAATCTCCAAGGTGTACCAATCGCGCTTTGGTGGCGGGTTCTGCTCTGTGTCTGTACCTGTATCATTTGGTTTGGGGGGAGTGATGGTGCCGTTGACAACCGTTGACTGAGAATCTGAGGCGGCGGGGGTTTCTGTGATTTCGGGCTTGGTATAAGAGGACCCTGCAGCCTTATCATTATTCCGCCCTTGCAGAATCTCCTCAGAGACTCTGGGTTGGCTTTCGAGCAGCTCATACGCCGGGCCTTGTTGTGTAGTCGGGATTGGTGGCTCCATTCTTTTGCACCCTGGGCAATATCGTGTGTATAGATCGTGCCAAGCGGGTAACACGAAAAAGAAAAAAAAGGGGGACAGCGCCTTTATTCTGTCTTCTAGAGGCTCTGCTGGCAATCTTACGTGAGCGAGAGGGGAAGACTAGGGTGTTATTAGGTGGTTTTCTGTTTTGTGTAACTGCCAGCCTCGTCTTAATGGGTCCTCAGCCGCAGATTCTGGATGGTTACATTCAGCTGGTCGGCGTTAAGCCTCGGAGAGGGGAACCAGTGAAATATCTATTATCTATCCATTTACTTAGAAACATGCTAATTAGGGACCCATATTCCTCGACTCGAGTCACCATTCGAGTATAGCAATGCAATTCTCAATGCATCAAACGCATATGGCACGGATATTCGTCCCAATCAGGCAGTTCGAGAAGATGATCGGGACGGTACTCCAGAGTAAATATGGAGGACAGATCATAAATGATTAAATCTAAACATCTAGTTTAATCTTGCACACCTAGAATAGTAGCCGGATCATACCCTCAGCTTTCACCTTCTGTACAGTGTCTTCACAAATAAACCGAGTTTCCCATGGCCTTTTTGGGCGGGCGCTAGAAAGACAGACCATCTTTAGCGCGAACACTCAACGTGTGGACGGAAAATAGAGACAATCCCAGGCTCGCTGAGATATCACTTACCCTTTCGAGCAGAAGTTCCGTTGTTCGCAATGGACCAGGGCCAGGTTGTGCATTGTGTTAAATGTAGATGGGTGCTCAGGGCCGAGGATGCGTTTGCGAAGTTCCAGCACGTGGTTGTTGAGCTCTTGGAACTCCTGCCATCGCCCTTGTTCCCAGTAGACTGCGGCGAGGTTGCTGGTTGCGTTTAATGTGATAATATGTTCGGCTCCTAAGATTTGCTCCATGGTTGACATAACTTTAGTGAAGATGTCTTCGGCTTCTTTCAATCGGCCTTGACTTCTATAAACCTGGCCAAGTTCGCTCATGGTCATCAAGGTGCTACGATGATCGTGGTCTGGCTTCCCCGCGTCGGCTTCAAGTACCTGGTTGAAAAGCTCTTCAGCATCCCCAAATCGTCCCTGAGCCAGGTATACCAATGCCAGCCGGTGCATGGCTCTAATTGTCTCCGGGTCGTTCTGTGGCAAAGACTCTTCTCTGATCGTTACCACCTCGGTGAGACGAATTTCTGCTTCGCTATATCGCCCGTCCCTGTAAAGACACTTTGCAACCTTGTATAGTAGATCTTCTCTGTTCAAGGACTGGCACTGGTACTCCTGGCTCTCGAGTAGCCATTGGGCATGTGGCAGGTAAGTGCGCCATACTGCGCGATTTTTATCCCCAACGCTTGGAAACATCTCTTGTAGCCGAGATGCTGTTCTCATTGTGTGCTCCGGCAACTGAGCGGTTTGCCTCAGCCAATTCCGAGTCGCAAGGTGAACTAGTCGGTGAAGGCTGACAAAATCATTGTCTTCCTCTACAGTGACGAATGAATAAGCCTTGAGCAGCCCCAGTGCACTAGTAAGATCGAGCATGGATTCACCAGATGTAGGCGAGCCGAGAATCGACAAGGGAATATGCTGATGACAAACACACGCCATCATTGATAGGATGTCAGCTGCTGACTTGTTCTGCCTCTCAATCTGCTGAAACGAGACTAGCCACGTGGTAGCTACCGGGTTTTTGATCTCCTTGTACCGCCACATGTCGCCAAAGTCGTTACTGAGCATGCAAATCACATCCTCCTCCTTTTCTTGTAAAAGCTGGAGATACTGCTGTGGTGATATGCCATTCTCATTTATAAATGCTGCGGCTTGCGTAATTGCCAAGGGCAAATAGGTGAGATGATGAATGAGGCTTGATAATGTGGATATCTTGTCCTTCTCGGCACTTGAAGTAAGAGTCCCGGTTCATACAGTAAAGTTCGTAGCAAACTAGTTGCTGTCTCTTCATCCATTTGTGGAATGGTAACCAACGAATGCCCCGCGAGCTGTACAGCGAGCTTCCGGTTTCGTGTAGTAAAGATGATCTGCCCTTGGTCGCTTTGAGGAAAGCAATGGGTCAGGCTCGAGGGCAGTGTCTCTTCACCCTTCGGTACCCATTCTCTTGAGTCATCGATATTGTCGACGACAAGTAGCCATTGGCCCGATATAGTAGAGTTACTGAGGTAGGTATTGACCTGCACTTGCGCATTTTCGGGCGTAACGATACCTGGTAGCCCTAGCTGCTCGCTTATTTGCATATAAGCTTGGTCAATCCCCTCACGACTAGCACAAGGAATCCAGAATATGGAGCATCCAGGATGTTTCTCGCGCATTTGGTAGACAAGTTCAAGAGTGATTTATGTCTTTCCAACACCTCCCAATCCAAAAATAGCCACTCTATCAGAGAGAAGTCTTCTTTCATGGATCTCACGAAGCTGCTGTTCCCTTCCGGTAAAGTGGGAATTGCGCTTGAAGGGGACGACCCAATGCGCAGCCTGTGTCTTGTTGCTATCAAGAGCGGACGGACGAGAAAGTAGAGGAAGGTGCGACAGGAGGTGTTTAGCATAGGCAGCCGCATTTAGAGCCGCGTAACCTTGCCATTTTTTATTCTTGTGCGAATCGCTATAGTCACTGATTCCTCGGATCACAACGGAAGGGAGCTGGTTCATGATACCAGCCGCTTCCATCTCAAAGCAAAGAACATTTGACTCCTGCGCGATAACGTCGCGCAGGTCGGCGTCTCGCATCAGCTGATTTCCTGATGCTATGGTGCCGTAATGGATTCTAGGGTCGTCACTTGCTCGGGAAGACCGAATGACTTCGTATTCCTCTGCGCATCTCCTACAGGAACCTGCCTTCTATATATCGTCGATTTCCACGCGTTGATGGGTGGACTGGAATAGGCGATCTCGGCTCACTCCAACAGGCCGCGAGAACCTAGTCATCATATCTGTATTGCGATCGAGAGCCTCCTTGGCGATCGCGGCTACGCGTCCACTGTTGCTCTTCAACTCAGACGCTTGCATCTGGGAGATCGCGTTAAGAAAGAGAGTCGGCGGGGGAGAGAGGACCCCGACATGCTGAAATTCCCCTTTGCCTCTTATTCTCCCAAAATCATACTGTATCACCCCTGGGTAAGCCTCCACAGGTTTACTTATGACCACATCACCCAGGCGAATATCATTTGTCTGCACAGATGGAACTCCACCCCCAAGCCCGACCAACAGCCCATACTGGACTGCGGGGAATGTGGTTCGCAGATGATTGACCACCGTGGTGGCAGAGGTTGTACCGTAAATACCGGATGGCAAACACGCGACAACAATGTTATGGCCGCTGATACTTCCCAAAGAATATGCAATAGGATTTGTTGCTGGCTGTTGGGGTTTCGGGTGGATTTCGTCGAGCATGGCCATGGCGGCCGTCAGCTCTAGCGGAAGCGCACAGATCCAGGCCATCGTGTAGTCATGGTGAAAGAGGTATTGCCCCGCCATGTTGCCGGCGGTTATAGCTCTCTTTCAATAGCTTTCGGAATGTTATATTCGACAGAGACCCCATCGGGAGAATGGGCAATGTCTCCGTCTCCGTCTTCCCGTCTCCCTGGGTTGTTGGCAGTGAACATGTCGCATCTGAAGGAAGGCCGCCTCCTCAACGCAGCCGTATTTGGGTAGAAATTGTTCAGCCTTTCGCGGCGTCAGGCACGCGCACAGCCACAACAACAAAACGGAATGAAGTAATCTTATCGCTCATTATGGGTAAACTGAGCTCCGCTTGGCGGCTCGACGAACCTGGTTGCGGAAAACTATTCAGTCGTGGAAAAGACGAGCAGAGTCTATAACTCAACCGGTTTAGGAAAGGACGAAGAACTTCAAGAATTATTTGCGGCATATCAACAGACTGCTGAGTTAAGATATTCTTCAAGGATAATGTCCTAACAGCATACCAGATAAACATGAATCGTACTGAAGCCTAAGAGGTATAGATGGAATGTGAACCAACTATTATCAATACTCACTATATACCTAATGACGCTCTATCATGACTTCCTCACTCGTGGCTCATAGACTCATTTTAGTTGCTCAGACGCCGATAGACAGAAAGAAAATGCAAGTGTTTTTATGTGCCCGGTCAGTGAGCCACTTGGAATTCAAATGTCCTGTCTCCCTCGCCAATGGGCACCGCGTTGGCTTCTTGATCGTATAGAGTGCGTTCAAAATACTTCACTCGTCCATCTTTCTGGACCAATATCACAGTCTGTTTTTGCGTCCCGTACGGGCCATGCAGATAGGATTGGTCCAGAATGTCATGGCCATGCTCAGCGTGTTTCTCGACGGGTGCCTCCGTCGTCCCATGCCCCTCAACACATGCTGATGACGGCGCAGCAATCTCGGCGGCAGCAGCAGGCGCCTTTGACTTCTCCCTCGTTCCAATTAGGGGTATGAAGATGCTCCTCCTGAAAAACGGAAGATAATCCTCCGCCGTCGCATCATCATCCAAGGCAGGCAACGAATTCGTATTCAAAACCTCCAGGAACCTCTCAATCAACTCCCCCTCCCCCTCATTCGCCTCGACATGCTTTCCAATCGCTTCCTCTACCAATTTCTCTCCGTCCAAAATCTTCGGCCAACTCCGATCATCAAAGACCGTATTACTCAGGCCCTTCGTCTGCCCTGTCTCCCCCGCAATCCAGATAATTTGCTCTATATCACTTGACCGGTTCGACACAATCGCTAGCGGCTCATTCACGTACCCACAGACAAGACTAAACCCGCCTACATTCCTAGCCGTTGGGGACGCAACCATCTCTTCAACATAAGAGGTAGTAGGATCGTCGGGGGTCCGCGTTAACCAGCTATTCACGATTGCACCGCGGGATTGCTGCCCCGTTGCTGCATCGGAGGTCTTCTCGCGGTAGTTCGTGAGGATGGCGACTTTGCCGGATGATGTTACGCCCATCCAGGTGCCTTGTGTTTTGCGGGCTAGGTCGCGGCCGCCGAGGACTTGCGTGTTTGGTTCCGGCCACCAGCTTGCGGGGTGGGTTGGGCGGCGGAGGTATTCCTATGAGAGTAATTATTAGTTGTGGTTGGCACTCGATTTAGGAGGGAAGAAAGCGGAATCAATGCGTACATCTCTGTTGTTTATGATTATTAAAGAATAGGAAGGGTGAGACGTCGATATTAATGCGATACACATGGTTGTTGGCTTCCGCTCGAGAATATGGAGAGGAAGAAGAGGCGGAGGATCGGGAGATTGGGAGATTGGGAGAGAAGGATGGATGAAGCCCGACGACGGGTGACAACAGAGCCACGGGAGCAGTTGGGCACGTGCAGCTAAACCAGGCAATCAATCACCGGTTCAATTGAGAAATGGACGATATTTGACATCTTGCAGCTTAAATATTCTTAGCGTCGACCATCTCAACTATACGTAGCTACTCCAGCTGGTTTGTTGAGCTACCTTTCCCCGCAACACTAGGTTTGGCTCCGATGATGTAGTAAGTGCTTTTGGCCCCGGTATCGCTCCGTCTAGTCCCCGAATTTCACATCCAACAATAACAAACTCCTTTCTATCTCGCCAATGCTCCTTTTAATGAGCTTTGTACCACGTATATAGTGGCTCGCCGCTCAGTCCTATATTTAGTAGTTTGATCGCCCTAGTCTGAATGTTTTGATCCACTAGTGGACACTATACTCAATGGCTAACAAAGGACTGAGGGTTGAGATAGGAAATAACCCTGAAAAAGCGAAGCGATAAGTCCGTCCCCTTGCCTAGCATTGTATTTACCCATGTAACTATAATAATGGGGATGCTTGTCCTGGGGATGCTTGTCCTGGGGATGCTTGTCCTGCTCTGTAGGTACATCGGTTCTGTAGAGCTACCAGGCCATGACGTCAACGATATTGAGAGACCAAAGGAAGCTGCGGGTGAATAAACAACTAAAGCTCTGGACGACGAAAGACAGCCTCAGGAAGGAGTGCCTAGTGTCTCCTCCATCTCTATGTATAAGATAGCGGAAGGCAGACCGTTCAAGACAGCCGGACCTGCAGGGCTGAGACCTGAGCCTCTCTGCTTACCTCCGCCCAGCGCCCGAATCGGTCACACTCCAGCTCCGCACCGCAGTCCACACACCCGGCAAACCGGAGGCTCCAGTTTTATCTTTGTAACAGGTGTCTCAGTTTTTCTCCTTTCACAGTGTTGCCTCTATTTAATCTCCATCTGCACACTCTCCTCGTGGCCGGCCGTTTCTTCTCTACGGAAAACTTAACCTGAGACCTGCTTCTCGTGCCCCGCAGCTAGGCAGCGTCGGATAAGATCGCATCTGCTCCGCATCCAACCAAGACAATTAATCTTCTCACTTTCCACCCCTCGCATATTGCTCACTGTATTATCAGCGTCAAAAGGAACGCACCAATTGCCAGAAGATGTTTGGGATCTTTGCAGATTTGCTCTCGTAAGTCGCCGGAGCAGATGGCTCAACTCTCCAGCCTTAGTACGCCTGGTGCTGACACTGCCAATTAATGTAGCTCCATCCTCTCAATCCTCTTCCCCATCTTCGCCTCCTACAAAGCTCTCCGTTCCTCAGATCCATACCAGCTGGCACCATGGCTGATGTACTGGGTGGTCCTATCCGCCGTTCTGATGGCTGAGTCGTGGACGGTCTTCATTCTAGGATGGGTTCCCTTCTACAGCTGGTTCCGGCTCTTCTTCTTCGCATACCTGGTTCTTCCTCAGACTCAAGGAGCCAAGGTCCTGTACCAAGAATACGTTGATCCTTTCTTGACGCACCATGAGCGTGAGATCGAGGAGTTTATCGGCCGCAGCCACGAGCAGGCTAGAGCCATGGGCCTCCAGTACTTCTACCAGGCAATCGACTGGGTCCGCGAGCAAGTACTGGGTCTTCCACCGCAGCGTCCTCCAACCCCGCCGCCAGCCACCGCGACCTCCTACGCCCAGTCGCTTCTATCGCGATTCAACCTTCCCTCGGCCGTGGGCGGAGCGCCATCCTCTTCCGGAGCACCCGCCAATGACTGGTTCTCAGCTATCAGCTCCGCGGTCGCCGCGGTTACTAACCAGGGCAAGAGCCAAGAAGCCCGCTCAGAGGAACTCGCCCACCAGTTCCTCCCTCGTGAGATGGCAAATGTGTCTCCTGCGGAGAAGGAACGCTTCTACTCCAACCAACAAGGCATGCTAGATCTTCTCCGCGATGCGCTCACGAAGGAGCAGCGTAACATGAAAGCTGCTGCGGAGGTGGAGGACGAGGACCTAGCCTATGGCGGCGCGCCCCTGAGGAAGAACCGCAGCGACAACTCATTCCACCATGTCGAGCACGAAGATACACGGGATCGATCGCCCGGTCGGCGAAGTGGTCATCGAAACTCTGGCTGGTTCGGTAGCGGGGACCAAGCTACTACATCTGGGGCAGAATTGGCTGCGCGAACGGTTGAGGCGATTGCTCGTGCGAGAGAAGGACGTTAGACTGCACTGTGTTTCTCAAAATCGTAGCACTGCTTTGTTCTATTGGTGTTAGTAAGACTGTCAAATGCAAGGTTTCCGGGGTCCTAGATTAAGATTGTCATGTGCTGTGCATAAATGCTTTTTTCAGTTTGGACAGAAGGGGCCTTCAAGGTCGGAACATCTCCAACCCAATCATGAATATTAAAATGATATCCGAGTCCAACCGCATGTACGTCATCCATGGATCGCATCTCGAATTTCTTGCCTTGAACAACACAACCACAAGCGGCCGCTAAGAGACTCTAAACTGTCTGGTGTGCCGCCCCGCGTCAAATCTTGCATTAAATTCCATACCTCAAGAATGCTCTAACGCCGCCGCTGACATCTATTCCCTCGGACATTCCCCTCCAGATCTAAGAAATGTGCGTAGCGTAGCGCGTGTCCCCATTCAACCCGAAAAGCGCAAATAGGAAAATACCTTCTGCGGTGCAGCAATGACATCAGAGCGCCCTGTAAGCATGTGCCTTGATAGCCGATAGCCTCACTTTTTTCGGGATTCCCTCCTGTAAAACACGCGACACTGCACATAACAGGCATGCGGAAAGGGAAAAGTTAACTCGGTCTTCGACTGGCTCGGATTTAAGAGACCCTAGTCATACAGAGAGGGGGCTGAGCCCGTATGACTCAAAGCTGGGCGAACCTGCCCGCTTGGACGATGTAAGTAAGACTCAGAGGCTAATAAGGAGGAGATAGAGGAACGAGCGGGCGTGGGGTGATTGTATTCGTAGGATGGCCAAAGCAACTTGAACAAGGGAATAATGAGGCACGGAATTTAGTTACTAGCAGCATTGAAATGCGAGGCTGAATTAGTACGCAAACCGTATTTGTATTGGGAACGCGGCGTGGGTGGGTAGGGATTACGTATTGGGCTGGTGTTATATTCGTATGATACCGTACAGGAAAATGTGGCGAGGGACCTCAAGGTGTCGTGCGAATTGTAGTGCCTGAGACAAAGGTAGAATTTGAGACCTTGCGGGACTCGAGGGTGAATTCAATAATGACTGACTGTCTCATGACTGTCCAGCGTCAGGCAATTAGGTAGTCATATGTAGTTTGTTTTTGCAGCCAGATTGTAATAATAGCAAAAGGTCAAAGAGAATCGCTGTGATTATTTCCAGAACAATACTCCGGCAGCAGTCTTGGCAGGCTGTTTTGCCGCCTCCACCCGAATGATAAGTGGTAGGTTTTCGTAGAAGTCAGGTTGAAAGAAGGAGGAGAAAGAAGGGAAATGGCAGTATCACCATTTGTAAGGCAGTAGAGAGCTCCAAGTACTGGTGCTCAAAGAGATAAAAGTAGAATCGTGCGTTGTGCCGGGCTCATTTCTTTTTTTCCTTGATCTTTGCTCCTTACCCTTTTCGTCGGCCAGGACAAGCACCACCACCGAAACGCAAAAAGGGTGTTTGTAAGAAAAAAAAAGGGAACCGAAATCCTTTCCATCTCGCCAGAAGACTTTGACCTCTTCTTCCTCCCCCTTCTTTCCCCTCTTCTCCCCAGAATTATCGTCGTTGACCACGACGCCAGAAACATTTCCGCTGGTGGTCTTCGTTTCTTTCTTTTCCCCTTGTCGTGACATCCTTCGTCTGTTTCGTTTTCCCTGCCGTTGTGTGTGGGAATTCTGGATGTGGGATTATCGAGCGTGTTCCTCCTCTTGTTGTAACACGCCTTTGACATCGCCTCAACTCTGTCATCAGGCTTAACGATCTCCTTCCTGCGAGCATCGTTTCCCTTCTCTCTTCCTCTCTCCGGAATTTTTGAGAAAAAAAACCACACCATCTCCATCCACATCTATCTTCCTGATCTTGCCGCCTCGCCTGTCTAATGAGCTCGATCCCTCCAAAGTCAGGCCTTCAACCCCAAGGACAGAGCACGTCGACCCAGGCCGCTTCGCACTCTTCCTCTCCTTCGCTCAGTGGGAAAGCTTCGCCGGCTCCCGCTCCGACACCGTCCTCGACCACAGTGCCCCGTTCGTACGCAAACGCGACCAAAAAGTCCGCGACGGACTCAACCGCCGCCGCACCCGTCACCGTGGGTGGCCCATCACAACATGGGAAGTCGACCTCAACTTCTGTGAGCGGCAAACCCATGCAGCAACAATCTCCCGCCCCGACCATCGTGAATGGCGCCCCGGCGTCAGCTCCCCAAGGCGACCACTCCAAGAAGCCTTCAGTGACTATCACCGCTGCCTACGTCCCCAACAGTGCGCAGGCTGGTGGTCGCCCCAATAGCCTCCAGTTCGGCTTTGCCAATCAGTCCCCGAACATGGGCCCTCCCGCCGCTCTGGCCAACCAGCCTCAGTCCGGTCTGGGTGTGACGCCCCCCGTTAACCCTCGTGCGACCTCGCCGCAGACTTCGCCCTCGCCCATCCCTCAGCCTGCCTCGAGTGGTGGCAGGCCACCGCCATCGTCATACCAAGCGCAGGTGAACTTTGGTAGCTTTGGAAATGCGGGTGACAATGTGAGTGGATTTTACTTCTCTGTTGGATCTTAAAGAGTGGTCTCGACCGCTGCTCAAAGTTTTTTTTTTCCCCTTCTACCCGCTGCTACAGAAAATAGAACGGGATGCAGGCAACTTTTAACACGTATTGAGGGATAGCTTGCGTCTTGGAGATGATATTAATAGTTTTCTCGTACAAACAGGTAGCTCAGGCTCCTCTTGGTCCTGGCCCCCAGTCGACTCATCTGCGCCGCGAGTCCTCCCAGTCTGCCCACAGTGATATGAGCAACCACTTGGGAAGTGGTCCTGGCCGTGGTGGCTACCCCTACCAGGGTGGTCGCGGCCGTGGACACTCGCAGTCCAGCCATCAGGGTCAGATTCCGTACTCTCCTACGCCCAACTTCCGTACCCCCAACCAGCCGCGCGGCGGTCATAACATGGGCCCTCAGTTCCACAATCCCAACCAAGGACGGCCGATGCATGGATTCCCATCCCCACAAGCTAGCCGCAGCCCAGCGCTGGCCAACGCGCACCCTGTGACTCCCCAGATGAGCCAGGTCCCCATGGCGCACGCGCAGATGCCTCCTCAACCCTATGGCGGCTATCCTCAACCTATGGGTCCCCAAGTGAGATCTCCCCACCCATTTTCCCACAAACACAACCGCCGTGGTTTCTATGGCAAAAAGAAACAAGGTCCCCGTGCGCTTCAGTCCCCAAACAGAAGCTTCTCCCTACCCCAAGCTCCTATTCAATTTCCTCCAAATCTTGCTCCAGAGAGCGGCAACTTTGAGCAGTATCTAACATTGATGAAACGCGGCCAGACCTACCCCTACGCGGATCCTAACTACCCATACTACCCGACAAACTACCAGTACATGGGTCCCCCGTCCCCGCAGCCCGGTCCCCGCCCAATGCACTACAACCAGCCCCCGTATATTCAGGGGCAGTACCCTGTCGCCCACGGCCCGCCGCAGGCGACCGCCTTGTCGCGCTCTCCTTCGCAGGTTTCCGATCGCCCGGGATCTGCGTTGGGCCAGAACCAGCCTCCTGCCGCCCCTTCGACTCCCGGACACACACATACCCCGAGCCGTTCTTCCAACACCCCCGGTGCGAACAAGCCCGCCTTTGTCATTCCTCAGCAGACACGAAAAGCGATCACTATCCGTGATCCCGATAGTGGTAATGTGAAGACATTTGAAAAGGCCCCCGCATCCCCTGCGCGCGCTACCCCCTCTCCCGTCAAGAACGCCGCACCAAGCCCTACTCCCCCTTCAAGAACTGGCAGCAGCACGGATCACACTCGTGCGCAGTCTGTCTCTGCTAATGCCAAGACAGCCGCTGAGAAGAAGCAGGAGCTGAAGGATGCAGTCCTCCAGAAGATGCAGCAGGACAACGCCGAGGCTCGTCGCAAGGCGGAGGAAGAAGAGGAAACCGCCAAGCGCAAGCAGGAGGCAGAGGAGTCTGCCAAGAAGAAGCAGGAAGAGGAAGAGGCTCGCCTGAAGAAGGAGCAGGAGGAAGCTGCTCAGAAGCAGGCTGCTGAAGAAGAGGCTGCCCGTAAGGCTGTCGAGGAGTTGAGCTTGAAGGAGAAGGAGAAGGAGACCGCTGCTCCCGCCGAAGAGCCCGCTAAACCTACCGAGCCTGCTCCTGCGCCCGCCGCTGCTACCGCAGATGACGAGGATGAGATCGACTACGACGCTATCGAAGCTGAGTTGGCCGAACTTGAGGCTAAGGAAGCTGCAGCCGAAGCTGCATACAACGCCAAGAAGAAGGCCGATAAAGAGGAGCGCGAGCGCAAGGAGAAGGAGGAACGCGAGGCTTACGAAGCTAACATGAAACAAGCTGAGCGCGAGGCCGAAGCCCGCGAAGAAGCCCTCGAGAAGAAGCGACTGGCCGGTGAGGAATCAAGCAACAAGGACCTGTTCGCCTCTCTCAAGAAGGGTGGCTTTTCCGCTACTGAGACCAGCACCCCTGCTGATAGCGGTACCGTTACTCCGGTCTCTGATATCTCCATGGGTCCTCCTGCCAAACCCGCCAGCGCCGCGACCAAACAGAAGCCCGCAGCACTCAAGCTGGAGACCAACAAGACCGTTGAGCCACCCCAGCCTACTGCCGGTATGAAGTCTCTGCACTCCGCCCGCTTCGTGGACGACCTCAGCAAGATTTCCTACCCCGCCTCTATTGCCTCCCCCAACCCTGCCCTCAACTCCAACGCCCCTACCGACCGCAAGTTCCACTATAACAAGGAATTCTTGCTCCAATTCCAGACCGTCTTCAAAGAGAAGCCGTCCCTTGACTGGGATGTGCGCGTGCGCGAAACTGTCGGGGATGCCGACTCGTCCCGCCCACAGTCTGCTCGAACCCCCATGTCACGCACCCAATCTCGCACTGGGCCTGGCTCAGATTTCCGGATGGGCACTTTCGGTCAGCAAGCGGGCCAAAGCCTGCCGCCCGGAACAACCTCCGAGCAGAGATTCGCTCTCTCCAACTCTTCCCGCACCCCCTCTATGGGTAACCCCTTTGGCCAGTTCCGCAACTTCCCAATGGGTTCGGGCGCCCCCTCCATCAGCCGTACGAATTCTTCTCATAACATGATGCCTCAATCGCCACGTGTTGGCTCCAGAAACCAGGGCAACCGTGCTGGCAGCAAGAAGCACCAGGCCAAGAAGGAAGAGCAGATGGCCGCGTCGATGCCTCTCACCGCTGGAAAGGAGGTTCAAGGTCTGCAGATCTCGAGTAGTGGTTGGAAGGCTCGCAGTGTTGGCCAAGCTCCCGCTGCTGGTGGCCCTACTCCCGGTGGTTACATGGCTCCGGATGTCGTGCAGCGCAAGGTCAAGGCCGCTCTGAACAAGATGACACCAGAGAACTTCGAGCGTATCTCTGGACAGATTTTGGAAATTGTTTCACAGTCCAAGGACGAGTCCGACGGACGAACTCTGCGACAAGTCATTCAGCTCACATTCGAGAAGGCTACCGACGAAGCTCACTGGGCGTCGATCTATGCCAAGTTCTGCAAGCGTATGCTTGAGAGCATGAGTGCGGATATCAAGGACGAGAACATTCGCGACCGACAGGGCAATGTTGTTGCAGGTGGCAGTCTGTTCAGAAAGTACCTTCTCAACCGTTGTCAGGAGGAGTTCGAGCGTGGTTGGAAGGTTAACCTGCCTCCCAAGCCCGAGGGTGTCACCGAGGAGGTTGCTATGATGTCCGACGAGTACTACACTGCTGCGGCTGCCAAGCGACGTGGTCTCGGTCTTGTCAAGTTTATTGGTGAACTGTACAAGCTGGGCATGTTAACAGAGCGTATCATGCACGAGTGTGTCAAGAAGCTGGTTGACTACGAGGGTATCCCCGAAGAGGCCGAGGTCGAGAGTTTGACCAGTCTCCTGCGCACCATTGGTGCCAGCCTGGATGCTTCGGAGAAGGGTCCCGCTATGATGGACGCCTACTTCGCCCGAATCCAGATGATGATGACTACGCCCGATTTACCGAGCCGTCTTAGGTTCATGCTCATGGTAAGTCACTCTTGTGTCTAGGGATACGAACAAATTAACTGACCCGCTTAGGACATTATTGATCTGCGCCAGCACCGCTGGCAGTCTAAGGATGCCGACAAGGGTCCCAAGACCATTCAACAGATTCGCGAAGAGGTGTGTATCTGTCAAAATCTCGTGTGCTTGTTCGATGATACTGACATTTCTAGGCTGCTCGTGCTCAACAAGAGGCTGAGATGGAACGTATCCGCCAGCAAGCTTCCCGTGGAGGCGGTGGACGCGTACCCATGGGTCGCGGTGATGCTCGAAGCTTCTCGTCTGGTGGTTACGGCCAGCCTCCCCCCGATTACGCCTCCAGCAAGGTTGGAAGCGATGATCTCCGCCGACTCCGCACCACCCGCAACACCAACCAACCCATGTCCTTTGGACCTTCCAGCATGCTCGGCTCCCGCAGCAACAGTGGACGCAAGAACCTTGGCCCTGGTGGCAACTTGGTTCGCGGCAGTGATGACAGTGGTGCCAGCAGCCGGACTGGAACACCCCCTGCCGGCAAGAAAGAAGATAAAGAAGCCGCATCCTCGATCAATGCTTTCAGGTATGGTACCCGCATCGTGTCTCATTGCGCCCTTGACTAACATCTTCCCTACCAGTGCTCTCGCCCAATTGCAAGATCAGGACAACATGGCCACCTCTCCCCCATCAAACCCTACCTCACCTCTGCTGACCAAGTCACAACCCGCTGTTGAGCGTCGACCCTCCGCAACCCCGTCGAAGGACGGCGAGGAAGCATCATAGATTGTTTGTTCTTTGGCAATGATAATGAAAATGATTCCGTTTCTTCTGGAAAGATTTTATTTTACTCTTCATCCATCGATTCCATCCATCATCTTCTCTTTTTTGACACCTAGCCATGGTTCACGTCATTGTTCTCTTCTTGTCATATGAACTATTCAATCCTCCTGCTACCTAATCCTCCTCGCCTACGATCTCGACAGAAAGAGAGAAACAAAACGGGGGTTTCCTTTCTCTCTGTCGGTCGTCCGCTCACTCAATTTCTCCTTCGACGTTCGGTATTATAGACGAGCCTTCCTCGGTTTTACATTCGATTGTACAATGTGTTGTTGCAAAACAAAAGCAAGGCGAAGAGCAAGCCGTAATATGGGAGGAGAACAGCAAAAAGTGGCTTTCTTTTTTTTTAAAAATATTCAGCGAGGTAGGTTGTTGGTTGTTGGCCCTTAACACACCAGTGTTGTTGTCGAGTTGCTTTCTTTTTCTTATCTTTATTGTCCGTGCATCTTTTTATGTCGTTAATGTTCGTCATGTCCATGTGTCTCTTCTTTTTTTTTTGCATTCAAATTCGAATTCAATACCCGGAGAGCTCTGACGGTTGGTTTTCCCTCCCATCCAGTGTCCTGTCGTACATTCTATACCTGCCGTAACAGTCAATACAACAGCTAGCAGGAGAGCAAGGGAACAAAAGAAAAAGGCAAGCCAGAAAACAAGACTCGACCGAGAGAGGGAAAGAAGAAGAAAAAACCCATCACCAAACAGACTAGCCACAAACTGTTGTTTACCTTAGCTGCGTGTCTGTCTACAGTACTCTAGTTCCATGCTCTCTGTTCATGCTTCTTCTTTTGCATTGCATCCAGATATCTACGCTTACCACGAGACGAGCCTTGGTCTTGCAAACTGTGTTGGCTGGCGAGTTCTTCCTTTTCTTCATCGTGTTGATGGTTTTTTTTTTAGACAAAATTCTGTTAGAAAAAGTTTCCTTTTCTTCATTCCCGTTTTCTCTCCACGCTTCTTTTGCTTTAGTTGCTGTTTTGCTCTGGCATCTATGTGTCTCAATATAGCTCAATTCATTTTGATATTATAGGGTTTATCTCTTCGTTTAACGTACTGGTAGGTTTTGGTCAAGAAAGTCAAGAATCAAATATATCACTATAGCTGTAGGCAAGTCGAGAATGTAAATTCACAAACGCCGTGATCTATCTAATCAATCTTATGCTACGAGGGTTTATTCATCTATGCCCATGCAGGGAAGAGAACATGATAATGTGTGCAGATTCTAGAGCGCGAAGGCTCGCTCATGCATCAACTCCAATAAATGGGTTTTAAAGAGAGCGGCGCTTCCCCCGGGGGTCAGTAGGAGTGTCATCCGTCACAATGACTGGAATGCGAGTTTCCGGGCTGGACGGCTCTGGCGTTGTGTCATCCGAACTAGGTATTTCTTCCGCTGGAGAAGGAGTAGCGCTGGCCACGGGTGATATATCCTCCCGCAACCTCCCATCATGCGCTTCACTTTCGACCAATGTCGAAGACGCCGAATCTAACTTTGCATCGTCAGATGATATCGAGAGATCTGCCGCAAGAGATTTGTTGATAGAATCTAGGGAGTCAGCCATGGCAGTCACTGGCCCTTCGTGACTGACGCTGCTCCTCTCGGAAGTAGAAAGCGATGTTCGCGAGGCCGTGTAAGACTGAGGGAGACCGAGGGCAGCCGCTACAGCAGCCTCTTCGTCAGGAAGCTTGGAAACACTGCTGTTCCTGCTGGATGGGGCGGAGAATATATGGCTCCCCCGTTGTTCGCTCAGCTCCAAAATATGGTTGTAGCTACGTCTGGAAGGGTCTGCGAGACGTTTCTTTTTCTTCTTCTCTCGCTTCGTCGAGGGTCGCACCACAATGACGGGAATTGGTGATCTTTGCAGACAGTATTTCGAGACAGAGCCTGGGAGCAGGCCTTGAACTCCACTAAGGTTCTTGCCTCTGGTGCCGACAATCAAAACAGCGGGCTCATAGATTTTGATCTAACAATGGTTAGTTGATGCTGTGCGACAACTAGAAGGCGAGTGAATAGCCACATACCATGCGTTGGATTATCTCCTGGACCTTTCCAACCGCCAATTCTAATACCAAGCTGATTGCTTTTTCGTTCTGGCTGTTCTTTTGGATCACTTGCTCGAAAAGCCGCTCCGCCTCTTGGCGGTATTTTCCAGCTTCAACTGCAGCATCGGTCGTTATGCTGGAATCCTTTTCAACGACCCGTAGGCAAACAATCTCATCACCATCGTCCACCAATTCGTCAATAAGCCATTCCAGGGCAAAGTCAGAGTAATCGTTTTGATCGGTACCACAGAGGAATGTTCGGCTGCGACGGGTAAGCTGGTAACCCTTGTGTTTATAGTTTAGTGTAAGTGAGAAGTCGGGCGCATCCGGATTATCAAAGGTGTCAAATGAAACTCCCCGCTCGTAGGTCCTAGAGAGAACAAGCTGTCAGGATATTGTCAGACCTATGCTATGTTTCAAACGACTCACCGAGGGGGCGGAGGTGAGATGCCACGCCCAGGGACTTTAAGATCCTTTTCCTGGATAGATTCCGCTTGAGAATTCTTGCGCCCTGTTGTACTACCGGGCCGGGAAGGAGGCTGCGACTCGGGGCTCTGGATGTTGAACTGAATCGATCTTCTGTGAGGGTTATCGACCATTGTTGTACTACCGGACGGGGAAGTATCCGATATGCTGTTATTGCGATCTGAGCCTGACACAGCAGGCAGGTCCTCGGAGTCGGGGGATGGGTGCGGCGGAGAAATGGACGCCATGATGTGCTGTTATTCGGAAAGTGGCAGGTGACGGAGGCGCGTGGCAAGTTATGTGACGGTGGATACAGACTTTATGGGTCGGAGAAGGCAGTTAATCACTCAATGCGAAAATAATGAGCGGCTCAACCGTTATGAAGCGTCTGGATATCTTCTGCCGGTCGTACGATGCAGGAGCTGCAGATCATTGTTTGCGATAACGCAGGAGATGGACGGGAGGCTCGGGATGATGCAGCGCCTGGTCTTAGGGATTGGCGGAAGGCTCTGTAAGGAACAGGGAAGAGAAAACTCTAGAATGCGGCCTGGGAGCAGATGGACAATCGCATTATCGCCCTGGAAGCCGGATGCAGAAACGGTTATCGTCACGACTGTCTGGTCGCATGGGGGAACAGCAGCTGGGAAGAGGGGCAGACGCATCCGGAAGGCGGTCATAGCGCTAGAGGACATTATGTCAGCAAGCATGCACAACGTTATGAATTAAGCTTCCGGCCCAACGCCCCGAACCATGTGCCTGACTCCCGAAACCACTGAGACTGTCATGGAAAGTTTTTGGAAATTATTCGGCACCGGAAGTCCAGTGCGGCTATCTGATTATATTTACAAATTCTCCCAATAAGAATTGAGTAACAGGTCTGCGGTTGCCCTAACGTTGACTTTTAGGACATAGCGGAGGCCGGCGTGCGTATACCTTAATGTTGCGCACTTTTAAAGCTTAATACATGATCCCTACAAAGGACTTATCCCAGGAGGTTGAGCATCATATTTTCAATCAAGAAACTGTAGATCAAAACGTCCATTTTCCACTTATCCAGATTGAGGCTGACCAGGAGCCGCGACATATACCTAGCCCATGTTCCAAACTCTGAGAGATAAAGAGGCTGGAGAACATGGCGCACTTGATAAAAATTGTTATAACAGCTTTACAAGAGCGTCTACAACTTTGGGTACAGTCTGAGATAAATTCGGTTTACTGCCGTCGCCTATATGTCAATGGCTGCTGTCGGAAAGAAACCTTCTGCAGCATAGCAATAACATTTCCTGGTTACTTCAAGCCAAATAACCGGTCTATCCCTCTATAAAGCGCAAAATATAACGCGCAAATCAAAAATCCACAACATTGGTTCCCTCAACAACCTCCACAAACCCACTCCCAAAAACCTCAACAGGCGTCTGGAACCCAGCCCTAACCGCCCCAGTCAGCACCCTCCTCGCCCCCTCAGCAGACGCCTTCCCGGTAAAAGTATACCCATTCACTGTATGCAGCACAGACCGCTTCACTGCCCCATCTGCAGCCGTAACGAGAACAGCAGCATGATACGGCGCCGCATCCCGCTCTTCAGCCGTCGGCCCATCCGGCAGAGCCGCCAGATCGCCCGTGGGGAAAGCATCGCCAGCAGCATGCACGAACGTGCGGATATTCGGTATCCGCGTTGACCGGCGCAGCGTGATCAGATCAGGCAGTGTAACGGGGTAATTCGTCACCGGCCCAGCGCCGTTATCGAAATCCAGCTGCAGCGTCGCCTCCTCATCCTGGGGCACGAGCTCGCCATCGACGACCTGCAGACACTCGGTTGTTAGATTCTCGGACGCGCTGATGGCAGATCCACGCGACATGGAGCCCGCGACGTAGAGGGAGATGTCGATGCGCAAGAGCTTCTCGGCTACACGGGCCACGGCGTGCCCGGCTAGGCAGCCGAGCATTGCGACGCTGCCGCCGCAGCCTGGGAGGAGCATGACGTTGGCGGCTTTTGCCTCTGCGTCGTGCTTCTCGGCGAGCTTGTAGCTGTCTAGCTCGGCGGCGACGTCGAGGTAGTGGACTTTATTTCGGATGCAAGCGGTTATTAGGGGTTCCGCGGTGCGGAAAAAGGGTCCTGCGCAGTTGAGGAGGACTGTGATGCCGTTTAGGGCTGCGTCGATGCGCTTGGTTTCTTTGAGGTCGAAGAGGCGGTATGGTAGGCCGAGTTCGGATGCGAAGGACTTGGTCGATTCTGATCGTCCGCCGACTATAATGTCGAGGCCGAGTTGTTTGGCGTGATGGGTGGCAAGGCGGCCAGTATAGCCTGTGGCGCCGTATATCAAAAAGGTTGGCATGTCCGGTGGTATAGATTCAACTTTGAGTGAACGAAGATGCAGGAAGGAGGCTGGATTGGAGAATACTTGACGCAAAGTGCAGTGATCTAAATACAATTGATGTCTCTATAGATGCTCTATACAACTACAACTCCGTCCTCTGAAACAGGATTCGTTTTCTGCATGCCCGGAGTTCCGAGTATAGCAGATCCACGACCCTATATATGCTCCACAACCCGAGTCACAGGCATGGATCTAGCCAGAAGCAAACTCGAAGCTGTAAAGAATGTCGACATCTCCGTTAGCCTGTAGAGTTGACCTCTAAAGGCTGTCGATTTAACGAAAAAGATAAGGTAGTGAGGGTGTGCCACTAACCCTAGTCATAGGAGAGGACGGGTTACGTAGCCCCTAGATTGCTATAAAAGCGAATAAATGGCACCAGTCCCAAAGCAACTAACAGATACCATATTGCCTCGAAGGCTCTAAGCGAATCCCGTCGACTGACCTGGTCTTAGTTACAGCGCCGGACACTTTGCTACGCTACCACCTGGTTAGGATTCCGGAAAACCAATGAGAAATTTTTTTGTAGGTCTGTCTGTAGGTTTGGTTTGAACAATCTGAACACCTGAGAGTCTATTCTGAGTGTAATGATATATATATATATTGCGGAGGTTTGGCTGGGATTGCTATGAATTCATGCTGCCGCGCATTGAGTTTTTTGGGGTAGCTTTGGATGAATTGATGCGGCACAATATTCTTTCTGAGTATGAATCAATTGAAGAGGATACAAAGCCCAATAGCACAGTGAATTAGCTAGATAGATATCCATGAAAGCGTTGTCATAAGAGATAATAGTTGGCCCCGGGTTAGGGCTGGAATCACGAGGTATCGGCAAGCCGGTGGCGGGTTACTACAACTCGAAGTGCAGGTGGCCACTGTGGCATCTATCCTCGGCACATGAAGTGTTTACCGAGGAGTTAGATTGAAGTTGATAATAACTATGTTCTTAGTCATATTTTCTAAGATGTGTACACTGCCAAGAGTAAAAGCCCTTGCTATGTTGTTTGAATATAGACTTCCCCAAAGACTGTACCACGGATGGATAAAACTGTCCTCAATATGCTCAATTGCATGTGGTTGTGCCACGCTTCAGCTGTCTCTTAAACATGGAGTTCATGTGCACCTTGGATTCTACGGAGTATAGTTCCGAGCAACGCTCTAAAGTGGAGCGGGAGCGGTTGCCCGGGAGGGCCTCTCAAGTTCTTATTCAGAACTACAAGTGCATAAGAGCGCCTGGGAGGATCTCATTTATGCTTAAGACATGTCTGATAATGTAAATTATCTCTGTTACCCTTTCTGGTCGTCGTTTTCATATTCCAAATTTGGTATAACGTCGTCCAGGAACTCCCGGCTGCGGCCGCCGATCAGATCAGGAGGTGAGAACTTCCGGCCTCGGAGTTTACGCCCCTCCGCGGTCCCGTCACAGTCCGGGGTGGCAACTCTTCGCGATTCGCGGGTCGGTCGCGACCGCGTCTCTCTCTTCTTCTCGCCTCGTCTCATGATCACTGATCACTGATCTGATCTTATCAGGAAATTGAACGGGATTCGCCCGGCGAACTCGGCGGTTCGGATACCCAGGAACTCAACTTGCTTTCCTTATTTGATTTGATCTGATTTTTTTTTTTCGGCTCAACGATAATTAATCATAGCTAGTAGTGATCATCATGCAGACATTCTCTGTACTAGGAGTGCATAGTTATTCCAAATTCATGTGATGCATCGCTAATTGTTACCATGGGCTCCCTCTATTGGATACGTGATACAGTAATAATAATGTAGGGCATACTCGTACCAGTCAGATCACGCACATGGGTTAATTCTACGGCTGAGGAAAGCAGCTGAGCTGGGCCGCTAATGAAAATGAGCTGGGTGCACTGCTTTTATTCATTAGGAGTTATTGTGCGGACGTTCGGAAGTGATGTGCGGTCCGAGCGTGCGATTCTGCAGGTCGGAGAGGCGCGCGGGCGAGTCCGCGGGGTCGATCCATGTGACCGGTCGACCTTGAGTCAAGCGGTGTGCGATCAGCAGCCGCGTGCCGGGATGTGATGGGCTTGAGGTGCTTGTCTGGTTTTTGGGTTGGGGATTACTGGAGGGTGTGTTGTCTTGTCTCAAGAGATCTTGAGTTTGTGAGTTGAGGCGGGGGGGAAAGGTTAGAGTTCCAGATCTACTGTTGGAGATCTACTGAAGTACGTGGTAGTGGAAGAAACTGGTGATTGTGTAGATCGTCGTATTTATTTGTCTAGCTAGAAGTAGTACCAATTTATGGTAGATGCTATATACTCGTTTGTTTGAAACCAACATGAGGAGAGTTCCTGCCCAATAACGCCTAACAATGCAAAGTATGCGTGTATGCATTCCCAATTCCAATTCCCAAAAAGCCGTAATTTTTTATGCAAAGCGTCGCTGGTTTAACGCTGCAAGAATGTCCAGAAGTCGTCAGGGTATCACGTATTATATACATTATGGCGGAAAGAGTAGTCAATGAGGCACGCTCAGCATGCTTCAATGATGGGTTGCCGCGCTTGTTGAGCGTAATACCGAGTTTCGAAGTCTGGGTCGGAGAGAGAGATCTCCGCAGTGTGTGGTTGCTTCTCGTCAAATGATTCGAGGAGCAGTTGTGGTGGTGAGGGAGGCATGCTGTCGTCTTCAGAGTCGTCCTCGTCGTGTGACAGCTCTGGCGGTGTTTGCCGCGATGGTGATCGAGTGAGGGCAAGTTCATTGAGATCCTCCGCATCGTCATACTCGAAGTCCGAGTCCGAGTCGGAGTCAGAGTCGGAATCGTAGTCCTCGAGTTCGGTTTCGGTGACGATGGCGACGGGAGATGGTGCTCGACGTCGCACAGGAGCGTAGTCCTCTTCGAAATCCGAGTCCTCCTCGCTGGCATCTGAATCGTCGTCGGAGAGGTATTCTGGGTCCCAGTCTTCCTCCTCTGGCTCCTCAACTAGGGTTTCGGCCCATTGAATGTGCTGGGATTCTGATCGGTGGGATCCCTTGGTCGCTCCGCTGACTGTCTGGTTGAACCAGCGCTCCTGCTCCTGTTCGGCGTCGGCCAGATCGATCATAAGCGAGTCAAGAAGGTTTGCGTGGCCGACGAGGAGGCGCAGGTTGTGGTCCGCCCGGGAAGCTTCTCGGGTAAGCTTCTTGCGGGCGGTGTGGGCGAGGTAGTATGTTTGTGTGATGCTCATTTTCTTCTGTTGGCGCTTGCGAGTGAGAGAAGCAAAGTATGAGCTGGGAGAGATGGCTGCAGAGGGGGAAGAGGAGGAGGTAGTGGTAGAAGTAAGCAGCTGAGATAGTTTTGTGGGAGAAGACATGGTGCCGATTGATGTGTTTATGATCTCAACTGTGACTCAGGCAGCACTGGATGTGTCGGCCGATCGCACCAATAGTGTGCGGGTGGATGAGGCGGTGTATGAAAGAGGCTGACAGCCTTATCTTTTCGATACGAGCAAATATATTAAGGCACCTTGCCGTCGACAGGTAACAATGTGAGCAGGATTCGGGCTCTGTATCGTGATTCTGTCTTGGGATACTTGTTGTGCATCGACAGGCTGTAGCTGGTCTGGGCGTCGAGTGGCTGAATGTGTGTTGTACGTGGATGTCTGATGTGAGTAGGTAGTATCCTCGTTGTTAGGCAGGCTGGTTTCCAGAGTCGGTGTAGGGAATAGAGATCGATCAGAAAGGGACCAGGAAGAGGAGGGTTTCCATCTGATATATCCAGCAGGGGACGACTTTGTTAGTTTCATTTTCTTTTTTTTTTTTCTCCGTTTTCTTTTGTTAGCCTTTGTTTGTGATTCATAATCCTATCCCCGAGATTAGGTACGCTAATTTGGTTTTTTTTTTTTCTTTCCGTTTCTTTCTGCTTGGGTCAGGCTCCGACCAGCCCGTAAGTCCGACCGGATGATTCGCAGACCGGGCTCCAGGCATAAGAATTCGATTCGCGCTAAACCCTGGGAATTTCTGAACAGTGCGCTCCGTGGATCCGATCAGCGGGGCCAAGGCTGGGATTTGCGCTGACCGCCTCTGTGTTGGGCCCAATCAGGCCATGGGTAATGATGAGTCAACTGTTATCATCGCTGCGCTTTGCCAGAACGGGAAACCGCAGTCCAGCGAGCAATTCACCAAAACAAGTAGGCGCTTCGGAGCGGCTGACCAATGTCTCCCGTAATTCCGTACCACAAAACCATAAAATACACTGGCTATTGGTAATCTCCGAGCATAAACGGCGATTATTCAGCGGATTTCTCCAGGTCACGGTGACTCCTCACTAGAGATCCGAGTCCAATCGCCAGTGGTGGTTTGCTCGGAACTCCTGGTGATGTCTGCGTGTGTGCAAATCGGACCCTCAAAGACGCTTATTGGAATTGGACCACTGTTCAGGCAATTCTGGACAGATAATTCCCCAACGATGACCACGGGTTGAATCAGTATTGATGCGTTGCTTACAGCAGGTAGACTCATCTATCCCGAGTATCCGAATATCCGCTTGACATTATGGTCTAGGCGCGATCAAGAGGCGTTAATGGAGCTAAGCGTGTTCTGCGTTCTGCAGACTTGGCTTCTAAGCTCCTTACGAAAATAGGTGACGAAAGAGGCGGCGCCCTAGTTTCGTCTTGTTTCCTCGTATCCTTGCGAACGCGAAGCGAGGAAACGAATACGCTGGCCAGAATAGGAGACGATCTCGCGGAGGCACCACAATTATATCGTTTGAGAATGCAAGGGCCTACGAAATGACGACCAGACTTGAGAGGCTGCTACATTCGAACGCTTCTCTTCCAATCATCTTCATACACTGCCTCAGGAGAACGCTCAAAGCGGAGCTGGATGCGGAGGAGCCGCACTGCCCACTCTTGAGTGCTTGCGCCTCCCAAACGTGTCCGCTTGTCAGTTCGTCGTTGGCTGTCTCGTGTGTCTCGACTTCTCTCGAGATATCAGTCACGGGTCGCCCTTCATGCATCGCCATTGAGATCTACCCCGCCTTAGGAGCAGTTGCACAAGATTCATGTACAACTCATCACCATTTTATCGCATTATTATTCGCCACCACCCGGATGGCAGTAAGGTCCGATAAGAGTATTACGGATGTTGAAGACGTTATGTTGGACTGATCACTCAGCTCTTACCTGAAGAACGGTCATCGTCCGGCACATGCAACTAAAACAACCTTGTTTGTCCAAACACGGAGATACGAGTAGTCGAGTAAGATAGGAAAGCTTGTCGCTTCGTCTGTCAAAGCGGCTGACAGGGGCAGTTGGGAGCTTCAGCTCAGGCTGAGGGTTGTCAGATGCAATGCTGACAAAATGGCGCCGTAATTAACGTAATTCCCGGCCAT